>OY282560.1:139669119-140045119 GCA_958295665.1 Tipula vernalis
AGTACTTTGAAATTTATATCAATTTCACCCCTGGTTCTTAACTTTTTGTGACTTTTGCTGTGTGCCTCAGAAGACTTTTCAAACTAAACTTTTCAAATTTTGAAGCTTTCGCTATTTCTTTATAGATGCTTAGTGAAAAGGCAGTTTATTAGGTTACTTTTCGACGACTTTTCAATTTGTATGACATGCATATGTACATTTTTTAAAATACGTAGTAAGTAAATGTAATTGAATATCAAAAATAAATTAAATAAAAATAAATTACTAACATAAACCAAAAAAAAAATTGATTTATTTATTTTGGTAAGCTAGCTTTGACTCCGGCTTTAGCCTTATTTTTTTTACGCTGATAAGCATGAATTTGAAGCTGATCGAATGATCGTCCGTTTATCCGTGGGCGTTGTAGCCTCCGCAATGCGCCCTTCTCTATTTTTACCATTATTTCTAATATTATTGATAAAGGATTCAATAACGGTTTTCCATCTACCAATTTTTTCAGCTATTTCTCGATTTGAGAAGCCTTCTTCCTTCAAAACTCCGATCTTAACTGCCGGATCTATAATGAACATTTAAATCCACCGTCACCTAATAAAAAAAAATCCATGAGGTTGGAATGTTTGTTTACGATATAATTGACTCTTTTGTCATGCACGGAACCCGGGGGTATGCACAACAAATATTACCAAATTTACCAGAAATATCACATACTGTCATTAAATTAATAATGCAATCAAGTTTACGATTTATAGATGTGTAACGCAGTCGGTACAACAATTTTTATGTGGCATGTGTGCAAGCATCACAAACATAACAAGAATTTTGTGAATAATGGTTCTCACAGTATATCAATATATCAATTGAAACTTATACCAGTGAGCCTATAGCTCCACTGAAAATTTGAAACAATTTAAAGTTTTATGTTGGGCGAATGTACAGCATATTTTATTAAGTGAATGAGCAGACAGTCTTAAGTATTTGCGGATATAAGCATTATCATTAGCCAACATATGCTTGCAAATTTCAGTTTGGTTATAGTTTCGTGTTATCTACAAATAAATAATAATGTTACCGTAACATAACCTCACAAATTATATATATGGTATATATAAAGGCTGTTCAAATTTGAGGAATCTTTTTACATATTCCGCCATTTATATTTTTGGTACTATAGTACCATATGTTATTTGACAGATGATAAGTACAAACATTTCAGTTAGCTAAAATGGATTGCTACACGAGTGAACAACGTGTTTTCATTATTAAAGCTTATTTTAAATATGGTGACAGTTATTCAGAAGTTGGAAGAACATTTCGTTCAAAATACGGTAGAGAAAATGGTCTGACAAACCGTGCTATTAAGCTTATCATTGATAAATGTGAAGAAACTGGTTCAGTTCAACATCAGAGAAGCAGTATTTTTTATCGTAGTGGTTGTTCAAGTGAAAATATTGCAGCTGTGAGAACAAGTTTTGCTGAAGAGCCAAGGACACCAATTCGTCGTCGTTTACAGCAATTAAGCCTCTAACAAACAACTTTTGTGAAGTCAATGGGAAGATATTGATGCGCAGAATATGTGTTTTCAACAGGATGGTGCAACATGCCACACAGCAATGGAATCAATCGATCTTTTGAAAGAGAAGTTTAATAATCGAATAATTTCTCGAAGAACAGACGTGAATTGGCTACCAAGATCATGCGATTTAACGCCATTGAACTTCTTATGGGGTTTCTTGAAGAGTAAAGTTTATACGGATAATCCTCAAACTGTTCAACACCTCAAAGAAAACATCATCGAGCAAATATCACTAATTTAACTATCATTACGCGCAAAGTTATTCAAAATTTTGGTAAAAGATTGACAACCTGCCGAGCTAGCAGAGGAGGTCACTTGAACGGCATTCTTTTTCATTATTAACCGGAACCAATCATTAATTTAAAAGAGACATTGAAAAGTTTTGTTGGCTGTAAGGCACAATTGAATACTTTTAACCTAGTGACATCTATTTAAATATTGCATGAATTACTGGGTTTAGTTTGAAAAGTCTTCTGAGGCACAGAGCATTTGTTTTGCTTTTCTGGAATTTTTGAACTTGAAATTTCTATCACTGCCATATTGACTTCATGAACAAACGAATTGTAGTAAACTTTTATTTCAATATGACCAAATTTGGTTTAAATAAATCAATTATTATAAGAAAACGGAAACGATTTATTAACACGATATTCATATGTGTTGAAATTCAAACATTTATGAAAGTATTTTAGAAATCATAATTTATGATGTGTGCCTCAGAAGACTTTTCAAACTAAACTTTTCAAATTTTGAATCTTTCGCTATTTCCTCATAGATGCTTGGTGAAAAGGCACTTTACGAGGTTACTTTTCGACGACTTTTCAATTTGTATGACATACAGTTTAAAATACGTAATAAGTAATGGAAAGTCGGAGGAGGCTCAAATAACCACAGAAGACTGTCAAAAATTTAAAAAAAAAAAAAATTTAGCAACCTAATGATTTTACACTTCGCTTCACTTAATTAAGACACCTATTATATTAATTTCAAATATCAATAACTTCCACATTTCTGCAATTAGAATATTATATTTTACTACATGCATTTGAGAGTATATTGTAGCTTTTTGAAATAACTGTAAAACAGATAACAACAATAAAACCATTACCTCTGTTTTGTTTGTTATTCGTAATCTAGTAAAAAAACGTGCAATTAAAATGCGTCACATGATTACGACCAGTAGTGAGTAGTTGTAGCTTATGAAAGCTACGGTAAAAAACTTTGTTAATTAGTCTTGATTTATTATTTTTAATAAAATTTACCAATAAAAATTTTCCGACGAAAAAAAAAATTAATTTCAATGGTTCTGACGGGCATCAGTTTCATTTCCATGAGTTCGAAAATGCAAACCGGTTCTATTCTTGCTTCCATGACACGTAGTTTTTGGCAGATTCCAATCGGTTTGCTTTGCATGATGGATTCAAAGGAGGTTTATTTTGGAGTTTTTTTTTCAATTTAAGATGCTTAGCATTGTTAATCACACGTCGAACCGTTGATAAGCTTGCTTTGACTCTGGTTTTTGCCTTCTCTATTTTTACCATAATTTTTAATATTATTGATAAAGGGTCCAAAGGATCCAAAAACGGTTTCCCCTCTATCAATTTTTTCCGCTATTTTACGATTTGAGAATCCTTCTTCATTTAAATCCATCGTCACCTAATAGAAAAAAATCCATGGCCCTTTGGTCATGTACGGAACCCGGGGGCCCAACAAATATTAATAAATTTACCAGAATTATCGCATATACTGCCACTAAATTAATAATATAATCAAGTAACACTTGTTCTAACAGTATATCAATACTTATACCAGAGACCCTATAGCTCGCTGCACTGGTCAGTCAATATAGAAACATAGAAACACGGAATTGTATTGAAAATTTTAAACATTTAAAAGTTTTATATTAGGCGAATATACAGCATATTTGTTATTTCGGTTAGTTATAATGGATCGCTACACGAGTGAACAACGTGCTTTCATTATTAAAACTTATATTAAATATGGTGAAAGTTATTCAGAAGTTGAAAGAAAATTTCCACAAACCGTGCTATTAAACTTATCATTGATAATTTTGAAGAAACTGGTTCAGTTGAAGATCAGCGAAGCAGAATTTATTATCGTAGTAGTGCTTCCAGTAAAATATGCCAGCTGTTTGAACAAGTGTTGCTGAAGGGCCAAGGACATCAATTCATTCAATCAACAGCTTTTGTGGAGTCAATTGGAAGATATTGATGTGCAGAATATGTGGTTTTAACAGGATAGTGCAACATGCCACACACCATTGCAATCAATCGATCTTTTGAAAGAGAAATTTAATAATCGAATAATTTCTCGAAGAACAGACGTGAATTGGCCACCAAGATCATGCGATTTTAAACTTCTTCTTATACGTCTCGGTTTATTTTTTATTAGACGTCATTTATTTAAACGAAACATTGAAAAGTTTAGATGGCTATAAGACACAATTGAATACTTTTAACCTAGTGACATCTATTCAAATATTGCATGAATTGCTGGGTCTTACAAAAGTTTAGTTTGAAAAGTCTTCTGAGGCACACAGCATAAGAATTTGTAACGTTTTCATTTAAAAATATTTGTCTTAGGAAAAAAGTGATTTGATACAGTAGTTATTCAGTACATTTTTATAACAAAGAATTCAATATTGGCTGAATACGTTTAATTTTAAAAATACCATATTACATAAATTAAATTAATTTGAGATCTGAATTGATATGACTTGCATGAATTCACAAATGATTGAAATCCGTTTTTTGCAACGCAATGGAACAAATTAATTTTATTTATTGAGCCAATGATTTAAAATTAAAACAAATTTTTAAAATATTGATTTAGAGCTCTTGTTTATTTAGTAAAACTTTATTAAAGCTACCTTAATAAACTCATTTATCATAGAAGCGCATAGCTTAGACAATTTATTTGGAAATAAATTTGTACTCTAATGCTTTCCGTTTCTATGATAAATGAAAGGTTGTACATTTTAGAATCAAAAATAAATTGTATGAGGCAAAAAAACTTAGACAAATAAATCATACGAATAACCAATATATGCAAAATCTTCTATAATGTTTATAGAATTATGTGTAATAAACCTACCCTTTTTCATTCAAATGCAACAATAAAATGAAATTATAAGGTAAACTCTTTGAAAAAGATACCTCCAAGCTCCATCCAATTGAAAAATTGAAAAAAGATGGCGAAAGTGTAAGGTTGTCGTGTCAAAGCGCTCAATTTGTTTTTAATATTAATTCATAATAAATTATTTTTATAACTTAAATTATACACAAATTGCTGAAATATTGATAAATTGTTTGATTAATTTAAAGCAATATAAAAAATAAAATTATCTAACTAAAATTATCAAGTTCAAACTGATAAAATCTGACTTAATATAACAGTGCAATTTTTCTGTGTAAAAAGTTGTTCCCGTTGAGTGATATAGTCCGATCAGATATAAGAGTTCTGTTGTTGTGTTCAGTGCATATACTTGTATAATTATGTCTGCGTCTGATTCAAATCCTTCTAATCATGAATTATTAGAAGCTATACGTGAAAACCGAACATTTATAAGTACAAAAATTGATTCGCTAACTAGTATAATAGTTAATAAAGTGGTCGCCGAACAACAACAAATTATAGAACAAATGCATACACTGGATCATCATGTAATGGACGTTGACATTCAAATGGATGAAGTTAAGTCCGAATTAAATGTTTATAAACAACGTGATCTCGCAAATGATGTTATTACAGGAATGCCAAAGAAAATCTAACATTTACAAGCTGTTGGAAAAGTAGCCAGTTTAATTGGGTTTGATATGGAAAGTGTTCAATTTTGTTATTCTAAAGTTTATAGAGATAAAAAAAAAATGTGGAGAAATGCATTATATTTGTTAGATTTGTGTCGTGTGTATATACTAGCTAAACAAATTGTGACTACTCTCAAAAAATAACAGTAAATTGTAAATTGGTGAAAGATTGGCATTGTACAACACCAATTTGCTGAGAGAGTTAAACCAGAGCCTACTCTATAAATAAGAGCCTCCACATTGACTGTATTTTTTACTAAGCTTAAAATAAAGTACATACAATTTTTTCTTTACTATGAAACTATATGGGAAAACGATTGTTTTTATTTACATTTTTAGTCTATAAGAATTAAGAGCTTTTACATTATTTTTATACGAAAATGTTCATAAAACATGTAATTTTATTTGATTGAAAAATCGAATCATGAAAGAGTTTATTTCTTTGTGAAAATCCTCTTGGGATATAAACTATTGCTAAACTTTTATGGAATGTTGTTGTTGTAAAATACGTCATAACATAAAATTTATAAACAATTATAACCATCTCTTTTTAGTCTCCTTCTAAAAGCATTGCCACATGACAAAATTCTGTCCGAATACAGATTCATATCATGTGGCAATGCTTTATTAACGACATTTTGTTTAAACCATAGATGTCGCATACAATGAAAAATTTTAAAAAGAATCAAATAGGTGACCGATCCGGTCGGATTCTAAAATCGGTCTGATTTTTGATTTGGTTAAACATATTTTGGTGGTTTCCCTCTATAGTAATAATTAAATTGTAATAATAATTAATTTAATATAATTTTTTTATAAATTTACTAAAATTAAACCATTGCTATGAAAGAAATTATGGTAATTTTACGTAAAAAGTTTTCTTTTAAATCGTTTACTCAGCCCGAATCCCTGTTGTTTTTAATTGTGTGTTAAGTGACATCTAGGAATGGGAATAATAAGTAAGAGCTATTTTATTTTATACACCGCTCTCCAATGTTATGACAATTCAAATATTCTAAACAAAAACTTATTTTGAATGGGTCATTAATTTTTGGGAATAAAAATCGATGCCAAATATTAATCATGTTGTATTTATTTTCAGCTGTGTCTTAATTTAAATACAATAATATTTTTAATACTTGAGAAATAAATAAGGCATTTATATTGCAGTTAATGTTTGTTGGTTATGTCGTTTATTTGTGATGCATAACAATCTGGGTTGATTTGATTTTTTTGATTTCTTCGCGCTCAATGCATATTATTATAATTTTTTCTCTTTGACTCTCTTTGATTTATTTTAATTTGGCTGCTCAGCGTATTGTCTTTTTTTTACCATTGATTTTAGTTGTGAATAAGTGATGACGTCATTAAATAGAATATTCTCTTTTAAATACATATTGTTGTTGTTGTAGAACGTTTTTTAATATAATTCCCTTATTTTATTTTGATTATATCTGGAAAATGAGGAAGCTTGAGAGTCTGTGCTTTAAATGAGTTAGTCATTGAGTTGTTTATTAGTGATTTCAGAAAAAATTATTTATCTAGGTTTAATTTTTAATTCATATTTTTTCGTCAATCGAAATCGCGTTTTTTCATACAAACTCTATGAAAATAAATTATTTTTTAGTGTTTCTATGTCCTTTATTTTAAGTTCATTTTTTACATGCCGGCTCTATTCATATCAAGATGGTTCTGGACTACTATAAAATAAAATAAAAAACCGTGTTTTTTAATTTTATAACTTTTTTGTTCAAGCTGGGAGCTTTTTCTAATGGATAATTATTGTAATCTTTAATTTTTATTATTTTATTCTTAATTATTTTTATATTTTATATTAATTTTAAGTTTTTAATTTTTTTTTTTTTAGTAACAAGATGTCATATGATATAGAATCGGCGAACAAATATTTTAATTCTTTTAAGGATTTTCGTAAATCTGTTAAATTTGGTGAGATGTGAGCATACTAGACGATCTAGTTGAATCAAGTAAAATTAATAATACTAGAGTTCTGGTTGTAATAAAATCTGGTAATTTTACTTGAAATACAAATATGTAGTACTGGAAATCAAGTAAACAATACGATGTGTTTTTGCGACTGGACTTCTGGTAAAATTATGAGAAATACAATTTTTTAATTAGATTTCATGTAAAATCGAATACTAGATTTTCTTGCAAAACTATTAGATTTCTTGCATTTATTCTACTAAAGTTCTAGTAAAATAACCGGAAAAAACTATATTCTTTCGCAGAATTCCAGTTAATCCTACGTCATCATTTGTTACTAGTTTATCCCTTGAGTCCCTAGTATAACTAGACTGCCGTTTAAATAAATTTCAAATAATAAAAAAACCTTTTTGGATTTTGTTTTAATTAAATATTTTTTATTTCAACAATTACAAAAATAACAAAGTTTTAAAATAGTTGTTCTGAATATTTCGCACACAATTTAGAACATAATTTCGCCACCCGAGGCGTCGGAATCACATCTTTAATTAAAAAGAAAAAAACTTCCATGAAATTGTAGAAGGATAAACAATTGTGGGAAAATTTCAATCCAAAAACATAAAAAGTTTTAAAGAGTTTGTCGAAGGTCCATAAAAAGTTTTGTAGCCCAACGAAATCTACTGTGCATCTATTATTACGTGGAAGATTTCTTCGTGGCTCGAACCATTCTCCGACAAACATACCAAATACGGCTGCGACAGCTTACTTTTTTGGGAGAAATCTTTTATTGATTCATCTACCTGCAAAAATTAAAAGTTTTGGTTTAATAACAAGAGTAATAATATGAACTATATTATATCAAAATTTCAACGTTGGCTTTCTTAAAGATAACCATGTAGAGACTATTCATCATTTTGCCCAATTTTGGACTTTTCGCGTGATCATCAGGGTAACAATTTTATTATAAAATTACGTTATGTTAAATACGGATGTTACAATAAACAATACTTAATATGTTACTTTCGTTACCTGTAAACTAACGAACATAAAAGTACATTTGAATTTTATAACTTGAACATTGACGTATTCTGTATGTATTGATATCTATATTTTATAGAGTATTATTAGTATTGTAGAGTAGCATTAATAGAGTTCGATAATGTACAAGGTTAAAAATTCAAATGTACTTCTATGTTTATTAGTTGATAGGTAATGAAATTTACGTACCAAGTATTTTTTATTGTAACGTCCATATTTAACATATCGTAATTTTATATTAAAGTGGTTGGCTCCGGAAATTCTAGTCAAAAACATTTCAGTCAAAAATTAAAAGGCAACTCAGTGAAAATAGTTTTAGACGAAATGCCTTTTAAGAAGGAAGTACAAACAAAAAACTAGAAAAGGCATTCAAGTCAAAATATTTTGACTGGAATTCGTTTTAGATCTAGTTAGTTTTTTTTTACTGAAATGCCTTGTTAGATCTGTACGCCGGCTTCGTGGCCGGGGAAAAAATAATGGATATAATCTACATGGCTTAATTTAATGTAGTTAAATATTCTATAAGAAAGTCAACGTTGAAATTTTTAAAAATAACAAGACTATTAAAAAGCATATAATAATTAGAATCATATCAATAAATAATTAAGTAGGTACCTTAGCCCTAATGCAGTCGCCGGATAGGCAGGTTAAAACAAGTTGATTATCCGACAAAGCATAGCAGTTGCTTTAAGTGTAGTGTTACTCGATGTCTGGTGTTTTGATTTTTTTTTTCATATAGTCCTGCACAGGATATTGACATTTAAGGAAACGTTTCTACAAGGAACTCCCTTCAAAATTTCAAATTTCCAAACCTTTTCCCGAAAATTACGATTTTGACTTATCGTTTTTTGCATGCAATGAGCGAATAAATATTTACATATATACACTTATGTAAATTGTTCTTTATTTCATTCCCGTCATTCCCTACAAGAGACCGAATTCAAAATTATTCTGAAATGTTAATAATTGAATGTTAATCTGAAAATCATTTAATATATATATTTGTCAAAACTTACACATTCACTGTCAAAATCCTTCACATTGGGAACATTTTGGATGAGTTCCGTCGTGGAGGTCAAATTTAATCGCAAAATCTGCCCCCAACCAAATGTTAAAATATCTACGGCAGTAGCTATTGCATAAAATATTAAATCCACGTGTATATAAATCCGCATTTGTTTGATGCATCTCATTAATAATTATGTGTAATATTTCACTATACTTATTTTATATTAGCAATCACACTTTATATACTTAAACTTCTATTTTTTCAACTGTTCTTCATTTCACTATACCACAGCAAGAAATTCAACGTATTACTGATACTGACTATGACGACGAAATTGAAATTAATATGCGAGTGCAAGTCTAAATTTACTAGAATTCTAGTAAATTCTAATAGAAGTTTTAAATTAACCAGAATATTACTAGAATCTGTTTAATTTACTTGCACTTGCGAACAGGAATTATCTTTTATTTAATTTAGTTTAACTAGAATTTTACTAGATTTCAGGTTACTACATTAAAAAATAAACCGTTGCAAAAATGCAACTGGAGTTCAAGTAATTTTTATTTTTACTAGAATTCTGGTAATAAAATTTACGAGATTTTCGTTAAATTTACTAGATATTCCATTTTATAGAGTAAAACTAACCATCTAGTATTTTTCTAGTAATTTTTTGTGCTAGATAATCACTAAAATTCTAGTATAATTAAAAATATTACTTGAAATTAACTAGAAAATAGTCAAAATCTGGTTTTGATTGCAATTTCACTGGAAATCGGTTAAATCTATTTTTAAATTTAACTAGAAAATTAATTTCTCTTGATTTTTAACTAGAAATTCACTGGATTTTCACTAGAATTTGTAAAACCAGATAATCAAGTAGGCAATTACCGGATTTTGTAATGAGCGTGTAGGCGACGTTTCGGTGGTGGAATTGATGTTTTTGCACATAGAACTTTAAATTTCTCTATCCTAGAATCCGAAGAGATTCTGGAAAATGAAATTTTGATTATTAAATCGAGCAAGCCAAGCTTTTAAATAATGGCTGTTTATCGGCAACCGCTTTCGAGTTTCCCGCAGTTCCTTGAATTCTTAAATTCTAAGCTCGATATTTTCCTTAAAATGTTAGTTATTGGTGATTTTAACTTTAATCTTTTTAATTCAAATGATAGGTATATAATTAATTATAAGGCTCTGATTGCTTCACATGGATTTAAATTTATTAACAATATGTCCTCGATATACTACACTAGGCAATCCATGAATAATAATCAGACAGTTAGAACCTTGATAGATCATGCGTTTACATCTTACAGTTATGATTATAATGTTGTAATTGATAACATTGATATAAGTGCCCATAAGTTTATTCTGATCAATTGTAACATGTTTCTGGATAATGTTCTTCAAGTCATTTCGTATATTGATTATATTGCAACATTTGAACAAATTAATTCTACTGAATTTTCTTCTACCGATTTTTATGGAAATTATAAATCATTAATCAGTACAGTTGATAACAATAAAAAAAAATAAAATTGTTTCACGGAAAATTAAATACAAAAAGCCATGGTTTAACGCTGCCCAGAATAATTTAAATAAAAACAAAAAGAAATTCTATGATCTGTCAAAAAATATCCTAATAATACGTTTTTCTTAGAGCAGTTCAAACTATATAAAAACAAATTCAGAAAAAAAATCCATCTATCAAAGAAGAATTTTTATTCAAATGAAGTACTGAATCACATAACCAATCAAAAGAAATTATGGTCAATCCTAAATGAAATTATTTATAAAAGGTCTCATGAATACGCTATTGTGCTAAAAGAAAACAATGTCATCATATCCAACCACCAATTGGATGTAGCTAACAAGCTCAATAAATTCTATAACAGTGTTGGTGATTCAGTATCTAATTTTAATTCTAATTCATTTTCTTTGTATGAACCCCTTATCTCAGTTCCAAGTTTAACGACTTTTGGTTTAGCTCCTCAGGATGAAGTTCAATCAATCATTGATAACTTAAATGATGGATCTGCGAAAGGCTATGACTGTTTATCTACCTCGGTTGTAAAATACGCATGCCTTAGGATTATTACCAGCACAGTTTTTGAAATAAATATCTATATATAAATAGTATTCAGGAAGGAAAATTTCCTTGTTATCTCAAAATCGCTAGAATTGTTCCCATATTTAAATCCTGTGACAAGCATGACAAGTCCAATACTAGACCGATCTCGGTTTTACCAGTCCTGTCTAAAGTCTTTGAACGTTTCTTGTTAAATAGAATTTTAAACCATCTAAACAAATATAATTTAATTCATCCTAAACAATTTGGGTTTCAAATACAAACTAGCACTCTTTCAGCAACGCTTAAACTAACTGAATATATTTATTCCAGTATAAACAATAAGAAAAAAAACGTCCTGCATTTTTCTTGACTTGCGCAAGGCTTTCGATTGTGTCAATATTCAGGTTCTTGCTGCAAAATTACGTAATTTTGGGTTTGACGGTAAATCTTGGAGTTAATACATGACTATTTAAGAGAGCGGAGACATTATGTTCAAATTAATCGATTTGAATCTACGGTCGTACCTCAGGGCTCCATTTTGGGACCCACGCTATTTCTTATATATATTAATAGTTTATTAAATCTTACACTTAATGGCAATGTTCAATGTTTTGCAGACGATACGGTAATTCTTTATAGCTGGACAACTATCATCAACTAAAAGAACAAATGGAAGCAGATATGTGACTGGTCAATGATTGGTTGTTATGTCATTCGCTACAACTGAATGAACAAAAATCAAGTTTTTTAATTTTTTCATTGCAAACAAATGCGTATATCTTCGATTCAATTAACTTTCAAGGCAAAACAATTTATCGCTCTGAGCAGGTAAACTATCTTGGCTTACGTATTTCGCAACAATTATCATGGTCGCCACATGCTGATTATATAAAATCTAAAATATCACCCCTCATTGGTCTTCTAAAGCAATGTTCTCGTTATTTGAACCCTGTAGTCAAGCAAAATATATATTTTAGTTATATTCATTCCCATTTTACCTACTTACTTCCAATTTGCGGTGCTTTAACAATGTCGAAGGTAAACGAGCTTTCTGTGTTGCAAAATAAAGCTTTGCGAACGATTCATGGATTGCACAATCTGTATCCAACTAATCTGTTATATTCCCACAAAATATTGCCATTTAGTAAGCTTTAAGATTATGAGTATATATTCTTAATACACAAAATTATCATGAAACTAATTCGTACTAATAACTTTCTTATATTAAACCAGGATATAGCGAATCGTAGTAGTCGATCATCCTTGTGTTATCGCCCCTTTGCATATAAATTTAATATTGCCTTGGATAGTGTATTTTACAGAGGGGTGTTACTATACGATGGTTTAACAAAACTTATCGATAAAACCACTAAACCGCAATCGTTCAAAAATATAGTTAAAAATAGATTATTTCTTGAATACTGTGAGCAATACGATATTTTACACGGATTGATTCATGTTTAGGATTCCGAAGTGCTTTTCTACTAAACTGTTTTTACCTGATTGAATTTACTTTCTTGTTTGAGAAGCACCTGATATTTTTATTTTTTTTTTTTATTTTCATTTATTTTTTTATTGTTTCATGTCTTATTTCCAGCATGACCTAGTTTAACAGAAAAAGTGTACTATAATAATATTGCATCGTTTCTATGTTACATCTTGTTATGATATTCAAAAAAATTAAATATTCAAATGTTTTTTCGTCATCATTTAATTTGTATTAACTCGTTGTAATGTTTTCCTTGATGAATATTTTGTATATTTTTGGGAAAATAAATATTAAAAAGAAAAAAAAAAATTGAAAGAAGTTTCGATTCCTTGTCTGGCCGTTGCAGAGCAATTTGACTGTAATAATAAATCAACAATGTAATAAAAAATTATGCGAATAGGGGCATTAATTTTGAAATTAGAAAGCAAATAACAAAACAGAAAATATTTTTTTTTAATTTGTTTAAAAAAAAGTTAAATTTCCGAATATTTTGTAATTCACGGTTAAAAGGCTTAAAATAAATTTTACAAAACCAATCAATATTACAAAACTCCTTGGAATACTGATTACCTGTATCATATGACCAAGCTATAATAGTTGTCAACTGAATCCTTAATCATTAACCACATAATATCTTTACATCACTTTTATACCTTTAAGTCAAAATTTAAAAGCAAAATAATTAATTTGTGCTCACCATGAACAAATAATAATTATTTAATAAAAATTTCACTTAATTTTTATTTTTATTTTAAACGCCTACCGTAGACATGGAAAGCACTATTAAAGCACCAAGATATAAAATAATATCCAATAACAGTAAAAACCCAATTATCATAAAAATCAATATCACAAACCATTGGAATTACATCCCATAAATTTTTATCTACCATCATAAATTTCCATTGTAACTTGATCCTATATAGTATGGTATGCTACAAAACAACAAGAAAAGTTTCTTTTAATTTTTATTTTTTATATAAAATCTACAAGATTTTTTTTTTTTATATAATATTATAAAATTGTATAATTTTTTTGTAGTTTTATTTCTTTATTAAAATAACAAAAAATTATAAAACATAAAAATGAAAATTTATGGATCATTAAAATATTGATTATGATCATATGACGATGATCGTTGTGCGCGCATACATCATTCATTATTTTATATTACAAATTTTATAATTTCTGTGCTTTTTGTTTTTTGTTTTGTAAAATTAAATTAATTTTATTATTTAATTCTTCGACACCAAATAAAATATTTATTATTGCTAAAATAAAATTTATTCAACCAGAAATTGAATAAAAAAAATCTTTATTTTTTATTTTTACTGTGCTGTGTGGTGTTTGGTGGAATTGGATAAAATAATAATGCTACATGAAATTGGCAAAAGGAAAATAAAATCAATTAATTTAATGTTTTCTTTTTCTTCTTCCGCGCCTCGTCTTCTTATGCCGTTTTATTTTATTATATACTTACATTTATATTTGGGGAATATGAAGACAGCAATAATATTGTATAAATCGGAAATTTGATCTTAAAAAAATGATAAGCGTTTTTTATTTTTTTATTTGGCACAAGAAATTGAAATGAAGATTTAATGAACGAAATTATCTTACTGAGCAAAAAAAAAATAAAAAATAACAAGAAAAAGAAAAATTATTGTAGGTGTGAGGTTTTCTGTCGTGATAAAAATATAAATGAAAATTTATAGGGCTATACGGAATTATGCAAATATGTTTTTTTAATTTTGTCAAATTTGACTTGTGGAATGGGGGACGACATTCGTTTTCGGGGTTCCAAATTATGGTGGGAAAACATTGTTTTTTGGTATGCTCGAATGGACGCACATTGGCTAGTTGTTAGTACAAATGCAAATAAAAAATGTGTTTAAGTGCTAATTAAGTCTGTTAAAATATGTATGTATGCAAATTGAAAAAATTGGTTTTTAGGAATAGCTCAACGAGCTTAAAGTGAACTTTTAAGTTTGCCGGAACTTAAATCACTTAATTCTTTTAAGCTCCTAATCAAAATCTCTTTGTTGTTTACTTAGAACGTTATTTTTAGAAAGCGTCTTAAACATGAACTTTCTTCTAAAACTAACGCTGTATTTAATCCGTCGATTTCTCGCTAAAATTATTTTAACGAGTTAAATTTTATAGTTTTATACAATATTTTTCTACATTATCTTTAAAATAACGTTATTCACTAAAATTCAGTTTTTTTTTGTCATTAGACAAGTAATCTTTATGTAGATAGATTCGATGCTTAATTATACTTGAAAACTAAAAAAATTGCCTAAAGGCATACGGAATAATTTCCGGTATAAGTATTCTGAATTCGATTACCGAGACCGCTATAAATTATTAAAATCAAATAAATAACCGTAAAATAAAGTTGATTTACAACTAGAAAAACATAAAAGCAACGGATTGCCAACTTAAACAGTTTTTATGGCTTATACTATTCCTATCGTACATACAAAGAAAATTAAAAATTAGTTCTATTCAAGAATGAATTGCGAAAGTAATAAAGGACTGTAAGAAATTAAATTTTTAGCGGAATTGTATCTCTAGTAATTTATGTGACGAGTATAAAACCCATTGGTTCGCTCCAAGTTGGTTACTTTATTAAATTAGCTGCCCTAGTTCTAAGGGCTTCATTCGTCGTAGCCGTCTTACTGGGTTTGGGTTAGTCAGCATACGACGGAAATCCGCATTTTCATGTTGAGTAAGGCGATGTATGTGTTTCCTCGCATATTTCGTAATTTCTTCACTGACGTTATCCATTTTTAGATCCTTATGAATGATGCGTTCATCATACTATGCAAAATTTTATTTTGAAAAGTTTGAATTACTTTTACGTCAGTTTTGTTTGTACAGCCCATAGCTGTATACCATATGTCCAAATAGGTTTCAAAATCTGCTGATAAAAAATAAATTCGGATTCTCTATTCGAGTTTAAAGCAGTTGATTTAATTTTTTTAAATTATAATGGTTGAATTATTATTTCTCATGATCTTGATTAAAAAATTCATTTGTGTCGGCGAAATTAAAACAATTGTTGAATAAAACTATATAACTATTCAACACCATCAATTTATAAATAACTAGCTGAGCCCGGTCCGCCTTGCTGGCCCTAAGTAAACCTTTTCTTTTGTATCGTCTCTCGATTTAAATAGATGTCACAGCATTTAGTTATTGAAAATTCATTTTTCGTATATCTGTACAATAAGTACATTGTATTAGAGTGTAAACATTATAACGGGAAATTGATTTGGCAATATTGTTAATGAGCTGTTGGAATGCAAACTGCTGTTAAATGATGACAATGGAAAGATAAATGTAGATGATTCGTAGTATATGCCGCACAGTGATACCTGATGGAAGAATATTATTAAAAAATGTAATAAATATTTTATGTGAAATGAAATTCGTATAAATTTATTGTAACGTTCTTTATTTGAAAATTTGTTTGGTTTAAAATTTGGTAATTAAATTAGTAAAATGTTAATTGATAAAAATTATATTATATGAACCCCGATGCACTTCGTTGCAACCAACCAAAAAAAAGAAATGAAATATTCTAGATTTTTTTTTTATGAAATGAATGCATTGTATTTCAAAACTATTAATGTCAATCCAAAACATTTGGATATACAATATTTTTCGTTTGCCCATTTGAAGCGAGCACAAACAAACAATTTGGAGTTCCCTTATTGATGGACATGGCAAATGATAGACGCACTGGGGATTGCAAACGCTTAAATTCAAATGGCATGTCTGTTGGAATCAGTGGAATACGTGGTATGAGCACAATTTCACCTTTCGCTATTCCGGTCAATATTGTGGCTTCAATTAAATTCGGCATCAATTGTTTTACTGCCAATCTTGTGCCATTGCACAGTTTTGGTGCATTTAAATTGCGCAGTAAAATAATTGATGAGCCAACCTTTTAATTCAAATAATGCGGTGGCATACCAGGTGGTTCCAATGAATTCAAAAATTCAATTGGATAATTCACTGCATCATCTGCATTCATTGCGCTAGCAACAGATTTATATGATGTCACTGCACCTGGTAATTTTTCTTGAATCTGATAATTGATTGACGTGTACATTTTTTGGTGCCAGTATTGCTCGTTCTCTCAACCAATTGTGATTCTTTTAATTTTGAATTGAACAATATTTGGGAACACACTTTCAATCAACTCTTCTGTTAATTGGAGAATGGTACAAAAATTGTCCGGCAATGTAATCAATCCATTTGTATTATCGACTCGAACTTTGCCAATGCCAATATCTAACAATTGCTTCGAGAACCGATCTGCAGATTAGTCGTTGTGCAATTGAACGCGCATATTTATGTTCAACGTCAATTTTTGCACATTTCGCCAGTTACATACCTGTAACGAACCAACATCAGTACATACTCGCACCGAATCAACATCCGCATTCTAGCTGATGAAACATAAAACACAAAACAATTGATGTCACGTTGCACATACACCAAATCAACGACATCGGAATCATAGCTGACACAACCAAATAGATGTAACAAGATCGCACATCACGTTGTGTCTACCAACGATTACATTTTACCGGGAAATTACCAGACATAACATGACACCATACATTCTGTCTAGCTTGCTAAATTATGAGTAGAATTTATATTAAAATTATATTTTAAGATCATTATTATTATTGTACTCATCAAGTTAACATTGTAGTTTTTTCAAATCTAAAATAAATAAAATATCGCTCTGGATAAAATCCAGAGTTTTAAAAAATAAAAATTTATAATCGTGAAAACTATAATTCGCCACAGAAGAGAAGACTTTAAGCATGCATTGATCTCATCCGCCGGTGTTGATCGTGGAACCACAGGCAATATTTGACGAAAATCGCCTGACAATAATATCAATGCACCACCAAAAATTTTTGATTCTGACGTAGATCTTGCATTGAACGGTGTAATGCTTCCAGCGATTTTTTATGCGTCATTGTACATTCATCCAAAAGAATAATTGCTGCTTGTTGCAAAACTTTTGCCATCGCAGAATATCTTGAAATATTGCACGTGGGATGTTCAATCACCTGTTAATTTGAGAATAATTATATTTTACAATAATATCGATTAAATTTTAAAGTGATCAATCAATAAATATAAGCACACCTGCACATTCAACGGCAATTTTAATGCAGAGTGCGCTGTTCGTCCACCATCCAATAGAGTAGCAGCGATTCCCGACGAAGCAAGTGCCAATGCAATTTTTCGTTGCGATCGAATGGCTGCCAAAATCAGTGATATCACAAATGTTTTTCCCTTACCACCAGGCGCATCCAAAAAATATAATCCACCATTTTGTACAGCTTGCATGATGGTATCATAGACATGTTTTTGATGGTCATTTAATTTGGGAACATTCAAATTCACAAATGTTTGCAATTCATTGGGATCATACTGTTGTTCACGTTGCAATTCTCGATCAAATAAATCATGCATTGGACGATTGGGTGGTGACAAACCTAATTGCCCTAATAATGCTTTATTTGCAATCGTTAGGCACATATCTTCAATCGCTATCAATGCCTCATTATACATTTCCAATGAAATCAGCACATCAGCATTTCTTGTGTGATGACGCATTCCAATCAAATAGTCTTCTGCCATAAAATCTTTGTATTTATTCCACAATTCAAGTGGATTTAATGGAAAACATGTTGATATGATTATAGCATATAACATACGTATTTGGTGTGGAGAAGAAGCAATCGATGCATCATGAAGCGTTAAATCCCAATGCGCATTATTTTCAAGTAAGCCTAATTGCTAACATGCTTCACGATATGTCACACATAAATGACCATTTACTCTTCGCAAATGTTGAAAAGAACGTGCTTCAACAACATTTACTAACAACAACCGCAAATAATAACATTCTGCATTATTTGGATGAACTGTGTAAAATCTTCCCATGGTATCTGCAACAAAAACACCCGGATGGCCAAAAAAACACCCTTATGGATCAACAGGTGTTCCTTGTTTACGTCGTTGCCATTTCTTTGCAGTCCAAGTGAAATAATGCGTTACATCTGAATACAGCAACGTTCTGGCAAATTCATCGCTACACAATTGAAAGAATGCAGTTAATGTTGTTGCTGGTGGCTGTGCTGCTCTCTGCTGTACATTTGCATCGGTAAAATACACACGCTGGCCATTTTCAAGATGAACAGCCTAATGAACAACAGCAGGATATCGCTTATGAATTGGAAATGAATAAATTCACCAAGTAGCTTCATTAGTGCTAATGTAGCGCCCCATTTGGTATTGGGCGATTTCATCATTGCTATTGTCACCAGCTACTCCAAAAACAGCCGTATCACTACCTTTATTCACATATTTGCAAATGTATTTAATCGACTTAACAGAATTACAGTACTCAACATTTATGTGAGCCTGAAATACTTTTGACAATAGTGGAGAATAAGGCACAATCCAACGATTATCAACTTCAATGTCTTGATTGCGTATTTTAATTGTTGTTATATGGCCATTATCCTCCGGTGACCGACGTCGGTACAACGGGTATCCGTCGTCACCTGTAATTGTATCCGAAGTTAATGCTCTTGGATACCGTTTTGTACATTTTTCATCGATCATGCATGGTGAATTCATATTTATTTGACCGCAAGGGCCATGGATCATATTTTTCGTGACAACTTCAAATAATTCTGGATCGCTGATTTCATCTGGAATTTCAGCTGATATAATGTTATCAATTTGATCGAGTGTTATTTTACGAACCAGCCATATCAAGATGTGGAGTGCGTTTTGTCAGTGCTGATAACGATTCTGTGATCATCAGATGGCATACGATCGAGAGCGGTTTTAAACAATCGAATTAATTCATTGTGCTGATTTAAGAATGTTTGAAGTTCAGAAACAATTTGTCGCACCAAAAGAAGTCATTTGAAATGCCGCATTGTATTCTTGAATGTGAGACAAAAAATGCTTAGACGTTTGCGACGTTCCAAAAATGAATCAATGAAGTGGATCGTGGGGAGATTCAAATGCTGGCAGTCTCACTTTGCCATTAGCACAACACATGCCAGGCGTTTCACCTTGATATTTGGCTGCATCACAATGTGGACATCTCACCGTCATTCCGCCAATATTGGCATGTTCACTATAATCATTTTCGCTATGGTAAGCGAAATCAGCATATTCCATCTCATGCACAGCACGACGTGAAAGTCGTGTCGTTCGTCTCGATGCTGGATTTAATGGATTTGGATCTGCCGATCTATGACGACGTGCGTTTCGTAATTGTTGTATTTGATTTTGTTGTGAGTGTTCCTCTACACTTTGTGCTCTCATTTGATTAAATCTATAGGTAGAATTACGCGTACGTCGACCTATAGTTGATCGTCTTGTTGGTGGCATTTTTTTCTAAATCAATGAAATTAATTCAATATGAATTAAGGATTGTTTATTTAAGAATAATTCAAAAAAGTATTGTTGTTGTGTGAGTGAGTGCTGTTATGCGTTGCATCCAATTAAACTTTCCCAAAAAATCATTAAAGTAAAACAAATTTGTTTTGTTTATTTGGAAAATATTTTGCACTGAACACACTTAAAATCACTTTTTATTTTGTTAATACTTACCAATATTTATGAAACTCAAAAAAAAATCATTTGTAATAAAATTAAAATTGGAAAGCAGCAAATGTATGACCGGCTGTATCAGAATCCAAGAGTGAAAGAGAGTGATTGGCAAACATGTGCATTTTGACAGGTTCATCTGTTTGTCATTTGTATGCTGTCAATCAAATGAATGTGTGTATTTATGAGTTTGTGTATAGCTTGGATCGATTTTTTTCGTTTCTATGACGACGTGCGTTTCATAACCCAGTTGTACGATTGAGTTCTCCAACAGCGCAAATTTAGCGATCACCGTGATCGCTCAATTTGACCTCACCGTGAGCATCACTTTACACCATATTTCGTCAAAAAAAGAACGAATACCGACGGAATATACAGTGCAGTAGTATTTGTAAACGGTTAGTTTAAGAAATTGGTTGATAGATGGTGCTGTTATGTCGGTAAGGTAGATATGGTGTAAAGTTATGCTCACGGTGAGGTCAAATTGAGCGATCACGGTGATCGCTAAATTAGCGCTGTTGGAGCACTCAATCGTACAACTTTTTTAATAAATTCTACTATAAATAAAATAAAATTAATTTAATTCAAGTTAAAGAATAATTCAAAATATTCAAAATATCTAAGACTAAAATAGGTACTTACATAATTTGGATTTAATATTTAAAATATTAATTAATAGTTATAAAATGAATTATTTTTCTATTACACTGCACTTTAAAAATTTTCTTGTGCTTACGTATATTTCACATCAAAGTAAAATCTAGAATGATAAAATACTTGGAAAACAAAAAATGAAATATGTAGATCGATCATTAGTTCCACTAGTTGACATCAGGTGCCTAACCATTTATATTCATTCTCACACATTTAAAAAACCGAATATTTTATTTATTAATTTTATATATCCGTCTCATGTTTTTTATATGCCATCTCATACAAAAAACTTCGGTCGATCATGCAAAGTAAAACTGGGGGGAATTGTTGTACTTGATTAGGTCGGACCGAAATTTAAACTTTTTTTTTTTCAAATGTTGAATTAAAATTTTTTCAACAGGGGGGGCTGGGACCATACCCAATCGATCACAAAGTGTATGCATGGAGTGTGGGGGGGGAAGTGACCTTATTTTTTCCCTCAGACGCACCGTTTTCAAGATATTTGCAATTTTTCGATTTTACGTGTATTTGTTGTTGTTTTACAAAGAGCGAGTTCATTTCAGGAAAAAAATCATAACTCGAGAATGGCTGGACCGATTTTGGATTTCAAAATCAACTAACTATCATCACTCCTCCCTGCACCTTCTCTAAAAATGTTATGGCAATCGGTTGAGCCGTTCTCGAGTTATGGAGTGACAATCAAAATGTACACTTCTTTTTATATACAGGGTGTCCGGGTTTGGGATGCTGATCCGTCATGGGGTGATTCCTTGGTTCATTCTGAGAAACAAATCGTATGTGGAGGGGGATCCATTTTTGATATCCTTTGAGATACAGGGTGTTTAAAAAATTTGGTTCAGAAAAAAAGTACACCTAAATATTAAACTGTAACTTCCAAAATATTTATCGGAGAGCAACCAACTTAGTCTTATTTGGTTGGTAATCGTATAGGCTATTATTAAGATTTAAGTGGTTATCTTGTATCTGCATCCATTTGAGAGCTATAGAGATTTAAAGTAAAAAAAAATATTTGTTTTTTATAAAATCGAGTTTTTCTCAAAAAAAACCGAAAAAAATTTTTCTTTTGTTTATTTAATTTTAATTTGTCATGATCTCCTCTACAAGCCCCCAATACATTACTTATACCCACGTGCCATAGTTTTCTTCGTATTCCGTTTATCCTCAATCTAATTAAGAGATGTTATAGTGTTAATATTTTACCAATTTTATTTTGATCTGTAAAACAGTAGGCGATGATTATCAACTCATTTGTTTAAATGTTGAAAAAACAAAAACTAAATATTTTCAGATTCACTCATTAGTTTCAAAATATTATCTAGTGTTGTATCAGTGTTGTGAATCAAAATTTTAATTAATTTAATAAAATTAATATTATAATGGCACAGTTCTCAGGTGAGGAGTACATTGATATCTTTTTTGTTTACGGATTTTGCGATGGTAATGCAGCACGAGCTCGCAATGAATATCAACTCAGATTTCCAACACGTCGCATTCCTGACGCAAGAGTATTTATAAATATTCATAGAAGACTGCCAAATATCGTAACAAGATCGAATACCCGGGCGGAGCCCCGTTCAGTCTCACCAAACCATTAGGATGTCGACGAAGGTATAATCCGTAATGTAACAGCAAATCCTTCTATTAGCATAAGGAGGCTCACTTTACAATTAAACGTTTCTCGCTATCGAATTCATCAAGGATTGCACAAGGAGAATCTTCATCCATACCATACAACACCCGTTCAACAACTATTACCGATAGACCTCACTACAAGATTGGAGTTTTGTAATTTGTTGATGGAAAGGAATTTGGACAATGCAAGTTTTGTAAAACGTATCCTATGGACGAATGAATCTCACTTCACAAGAGATGGCATAACAAACTTTCACAATCTACACACGTGGGCTGCTGAAAATCCTCACTTGTAAAAACAAATATCATTTCAGCACCGACTCAGTGTAAACGTATGGGCTGGTGTAATTGGCGATAAATTAATTGGACCATTCATATTACCACCTGTGAACGTTATTTACAATTTTTACAAAACGATTTGCCACTCCTTTTTGATGATGTTCCCTTTTTAAGTAGATTCTCGCATACATACCAACATGATGGTGCACCTTGTCACTACCATAATAATGTTAGGATTTTTTTTAACGAAAATTATCCAAATAATTGGATTGGAAGAAATGGTCCAATTCATTAGCGTGCAAGATCCCCCGATCTTACGGTATTGGATTTTTATGTATGGGGAAGGATGAAGGCGCTTGTATACCCCAAAGAAATTGAAACAAAAGAAGAACTTATACAATGAATACACACAGCAGCACAACAGATAAGGGAAGAATTACCAAGAATTGAAATAACCAAAGGCATACTTAAACGAATATTAGCATGTATTCAATCACAAGGAGGACATTTTGAGCACCTTTTATAACTCCTCGACCCAAACTTTGTATTGAGGGTTTGTAGAGGAGATCATGACAAATTAAAATTAAATAAACAAAAGAAAAATTTTTTTCGGTTTTTTTTGAGAAAAACTCGATTTTATAAAAAACAAATATTTTTTTTTACTTTAAATCTCTATAGCTCTCAAATGGATGCAGATACAAGATAACCACTTAAATCTTAATAATAGCCTATACGACTACCAACCATATAAGACTAAGTTGGTTGCTCTCCGATAAATATTTTGGAAGTTACAGTTTAATATTTGGGTGTACTTTTTTTCTGAACCAAATTTTTTAAACACCCTGTATCTCAAAAGATATCAAAAATGGATCCCCCCTCCACATACGATTTGTTTCTCAGAATGAACCAAGGAATCACCCCATGACGGATCAGCATCCTAAACCCGGACACCCTGTATATAGATTGTGCTTATGATATAATGTTTTCAAGCCGAACACAGGAATTTTTAAGCCCAGACATGGAAAACTCTGTTATTGTTTACGATTTTTTGGAATGGCCCGTAATTCTTTTTGCATGTTAATAATGATTTAGTGTAATATATTGCTAGGTTTTTTGATCCTATTTTTCAAAACTTGTAAGAAATTTTCGAATTTGTAGCCATTAAAATTTTCTAGGGTACCAAATTGTCTAACACGAATACCACAATGTTACAAAATAAAATGGTAAACAAAACTGGGCCATACTACACTATAAACAAGTGAAACTCCATTGCTTTAAATCGAGGCAGTTGAGGCCTTTGGCAATTATTTTGTTAAATTCAGACATTTGACGGATTGAGTTTTTTTTCTGGAGCCACCATGTTAAACATATTTTGGACTATAATTTAGTTTCTGTTCGCAAATCTTGAACTAACAATTCCGGTAATAATTTCAGTTTTTTAGTAACAAATATTAATTGAATTTATTTGCTATGATATAAATTTGTAGACACTGTTTCTGTCTAATTTTTTTTTTACCATAGGAAGTTTTGTTTGAGTTCTTTCGTTTTATCTTTTTGCTTGTGTTTTGTTGAATTCTTTGGGAGCAAAAATCAATTAATTGATTTTTTTTTTTTTTGATTTAGATTGACAATTTGGCATTACATATTCTTTCGAAAAAAATAAATTGATTTTTTTTTTTTTTTTGATCCAGATCATTTGTAACAAATCCGGATTTTTTGGCAGATTTAATCCGAATTTGACAAATACAAAGAAATCTAAAGGTCAAAATTAAATAAACAAAACTAAGACGTTATTTTCATAAATCATTTATGGTTATATTTTGATGCGAATAGTTGCGTTTTAATCTAAATTAACATTTTCTATCTTTTACGGTAAAGATTTCACAATAGACATAACCAGTAAACATAACCTCTCTTTTTTAATTGTTATTTTTTCACCAATACAACTAACTACAAATAGTTTCATCATCTGATTACGATCGGTGATAACGATGAATACAACTATGACCCCCTTGTTGAGAGTGGAGGATCTATGGGCCGACCCACCTTTCATGTCAGCACTATAGGTTGGCTTGAAGCAATCCAATGTGCAGATTGTAATATGGGTTTACACATTATTGTTTATTGGGTTAAAATATGGGTTTGTAAGGAAGATGCGTTTAAGGTGTATAGGGGTAGAAACTGTCAAAAAGATATAAGGAGGACACATGTAATTCTAGATACGTACAAAATAAAATCATAAAAGAACTAAATTAGAATCTGTTTTATTTAAATAAACATACTACATACATGGTGTCAGATGTGTGCTTTTAATTATTAAGTTAAATTATTGAAAAATATAAAAAGATATATATAATAAAGTGCAACCATTAAATGATGGATCAACGTGGAAATTATGGAAACAAAAATTTTCCATATATTTAACAGCTGATAACAAGGAAAAGGAAGACGAAAAATTAAAAATTGCATTGTTGCTAAATTTTATTAGTGATTAAGGTATCCTTATTTACGACACATTTGAAAAACAAAATTGTGATACATTAGCAAAAGTGTTAAAATGTTTTAATGAACATTTTCTACCTAAAAATAATACTGTTGCAGAATCATTTAAATTTTACACTATGCAGCAACAGATAGGTGAACCAATTGACAATTATATAACTCGTTTGAAAAACCAGATGTGAAACTCACATATTTAAATGTTCGTGTAAAAAAAGTCATGGTGATAGATTAATACGTGATCGATTAATATTTGGTATCCAAAATGAATCCTTAAAGAAAAAATGGATGCAGCTATTGAGTTTTGTAAATTCAGTGAAATTGTAAAAGAAATAGTAAAAATGGTGTCCGGTGAAAGTTCAGAAGAAAATGTTGACTATATCCGAGGTGGTAATGTGAAACCAGTATATGTTAACAAAAACAGTTATAATAATAAAAGATCATTTGTTCAATACAATATGAAATGTGCGAGATGAGGAAAAAATCTCAATCAAAATGTAAAATGCCCAGCTTTTGGAAAATCCTGTAATAAGTGCCACAGATTGGGTCATTTTGCTGAAATGTGTCGATCTAAAAAGTCAATATTCTTGGTGTTGAAGAAGAGTCACATGAACTAAATCTACTAAAACTGCCATCAGGGTCAGGTGAGTCCGGTTTTGATACAAATAACCAAGAGGAGCTTTATGATAGTTTGTAAGCATAGCGGGAACAAATATAGTTAAACAAATTTATCGAGAACGAACGATATTGGTTGCTTACGGAAATTATAAAATTCAATGCAATGAGAAAGTCAAACTGTGTAGTGAAGTTGATGGTAAAAAAGCAATTCTAGAGTTTATTGTAATAGAAGGGAAGTTACAACCCTTGCTAGGGTTGGATGGCTGTATCAAATTAGGAATTATAAAGGAAATTAATTTAGTTCAAGAAGATGTACCACTTCTCCCACATAATAAGTGTGAGTTAATAAAAATTTTTAAGGATATTTTTGAGGGATTGGTTAAAATTCCAGGAGTATATAGGATTAAAATTAAACATAATGCGGTTCCAATTATTAAATATAGAAAACGAGTTCCATTTTCTCTACATGACAAACTAAAGAGCAAACTAGATGAAGTTGTAAAGAAGGGCATAATTTCACCGGTTGACCATCCAACCAAATGGGTAAATAATCTAGTAATAATTGAAAAATCAAATGGAGAATTTGAGACTTTGTCTAGATCCTTAATAAATACGTGGAGAGAGAGCATTACATGATACCAACAGTGGATGACATTCTTGCCAAACTTAGTGGTAAATCAATTTTTTCTGTAATTGATATGAAAGACGGATTTTTGCAGATACAGCTGGATAGGAGTAGTGCAGATTTATGTACGTTCAGTACACCATTTGGTCGATTTCAATTCAACCGGCTTCCGTTTGGACTAAATAGTACACCAGATGTTTTTCACCGAAGATGTGTAGAAATATTTGGATCTCTTCCTGGTGTTGAAGTTTACTTTGATGATTTAATCATTACTGGAATGGTATGTGGTGGATCAGGATAACATATTAAAACACGTTTTCAAAAAAGCACGTAAATATAACAATAAATTTAATGAAAACAAAATACAGTCACGCGTAAAAGAGGTTCTTTTTTTAGGCCATGTTATTTCCAAAGATTTTGTTCAACCTGACAACAAACATATTATCGCAATAAAACAAATAGAATTACCGAAAGATCGAAAAGGTGTGCTGAGATTGCTTGGTGTAACTAAATTTGTAGCCAGATTCATTCCGAAGTTGTCAGATAAGACAGCAAATTTGAGAAATTGGACAAAAAATACCGTGATTTTTGATTGGAAGGAAAATCACAAGAAGGAATTTGATCAAATTAAAGAAATTTTAAGTTGTCAACCAGTATTAAAGCAATTTGATCCTAGTAAACCATGTGTGTTGCAGGCTGATGCATCAAAGAATGGACTTGGGGCGGTATTTAAAACATCCATTATGTTCCTGGGAGGGAGATGTATATTGCTGGTACATTATCAAGAGCCAGTTTGCCTTATATAAGCTCAGATGATCCAGAAATGAATTACAACATAAACCACATTGTAGATAGTGTCTGTATATCTAAACAAAATAAATTATTATTTACAAATGAAAATGAAAAAGATTTGTCGAGTGAGACTTTATTTGTTAAATGGATGGCTTAAAAATCAACGAAACTTAAATGGAAGTTTAAAACAATACTATAAACTCAGGCATGAATTAACTGTAGTGGGAGGATTTTTATTTCTGGGCAACAAAATGATAATTCCAAATTCATTGCGAATAAAGATTTTATATGAACGTCAAATGCCTCATCTAGGCATTACAAAAATGAAACTGAAAACGCGGGAACTTTATTATTGGCCAAAAATGTCCAAAGATATACAATATTTTGTAGAAAAATGCAAGTTGTGTCAAGTATTTTCAAAGTCTCTACAAAAGGAACCATTGAAATGCTATGAACCGTCCAGTTTCCCATGGGAACGGGTGTCGTTAGATATATTTGAATATGGTTGTCTGAGCTACTTGTTGTTGGTAGATTCTTACTCTAATTGAATAGAGATTAGTCCATTAAATAACAAATCAATTGATGAAGTTATCAGAGCATTAATGGGGATATTTCAACAATCCGTTTTGCAGTTGAAAGCTTAAAGAATTTGCTGAAAAATTTAATATTGAACTTAAATTTCGAGTCCTTACCATTCTCAAAGTAATGGTCAAGCCGAAAAATCCGTGGGAATTGTGAAACAAATAATGCGAAAATTGAATGGGTGTCAATCATTGAATGAAATCAAGTTAGCTTTAATGGAATACAAAAATTCGCCGCTATCAACATTAGGATTATCTGTTGCTCAATTGTGTTTGGGAAGAGTGATTAAAACTAGGGCAATTGTACCACAAACTAAAAATCTTATTCCACGATTTATTGATCCAGATGATGTGGTAAAAACGAAAAGAAATATGTAAAAATTACAATCTCATTATTACAATCGTCAGGCAAAATTGATGCCAAATTTAATTCAAGATGAAACAGTATTGCTGAGAGATATAAATCAAAGAAAATGGCTCACAGCAAAAGTAGTAAAACCTGTAAATGATAGATCATATTTAGTACGAAATGGAAATGGGAATATAATACGCAGAAACAAACGTTTTTAAAATAAAACTCGAATTCCGCATATGGATAATTCTAGTTGGTTAGTATTATTGCGAGCAAGCAAAGATTATGAGGATGGCACTAACACAACATCAAATAATAGTAATTTATTAAACACAAATGATAGTGGATATAATAATTTTCAGATTATTAATGGACGAGGAGAGGAAAACAATGATAGAAATACTTCCCGTGATGAAGATGAATTAAGAAACAGAACTGCAGTAAGCAGAGCAGGAAGAAGAATTAAGTTACCAAATTATTTAAAAGAATATGATTTAAAGTTATCTTTGTATTTAAAAAAAAGAAAATGAAGCATATATTTGTGGGTTTAGACATTATTGTTTATTGGGTTAAAATATGGGTTTGTTAGGAAGATGCGTTTAAGGTGTATAGGGGTAGAAGCTGTTAAAAAGATATAAGGGGAACACATGTAATTCTAGATACGTACGAAATAAAATCAGAAAAGAACTAAATTAGAATCATTTTTAATTAAATATAATAAACATCACAGATGGTCTATACAAAACTGGTCTATAGCAGTACGTCGTCGATTTGGCTACAACTGCGCAAAGTAGGACGATATAAATAAACTTCGAAAGAATTGGGAGTGCCTTGAGCCCCAGAACAGATTGCATAGATTAAAAGTGAAAAAAATACAAATAGATCAATTTAACAATAAATTGTCAATCCAGATCAAAAAAAAAAAAATTAATTTATAGATTTTTTTTACCAAAGAATTCAATATACAAACTTTCTTTAAATGTAAATGTAGACTTATCTTTAACTTTTAACATGTTAAACCACTTCATCTTATACAATCCATTATGAATGAGCTCCTGCTCAAAATAGATTGTGTAAGTATGGGGTGGTCTCTAAACAAAACTTATGTAGATGGACAAACAAATAAACAAATAAATAAATAAATCGGCTATAAATCGCTCTATTGACGATTGTAAAAGTAGAGAAAGCGCCTCTCGAGGAAAATGGTTAAAATGAGGCAACAGGAAAAATGACATTTCTCATAAATGCGACGAAAGAAAATTTTGCAATCCGGTAATTAAAAATTGTTTTTATAATCCAAGATGGGGTGGGAAAGGGGGCTTAAGTAATTGGTCTACAAATAGTCCAAATGTCATCCTCACCTGCACGTGGTGCACCCTGCTAGATAACTAACGAGGCTCTGGCGACCGAGACACGGCGGTATAACTGACTATCGAGAATTTAGTAAATGATCTTCTCAAACCAGACCCACTACCAACTCGTACTGGTCAGAGTGGTAGATGCTTTATGACCAGTAAAATAAACAATGAGTACAACTGATTCAGGAAATTGTACCCCAGGTGGTAACCCAGCTAATCAGCTGGCAAATCCACCCTCTAACGAGGCTGGCTCAAAGGATTCTGGGGTGAGCCAATCATTGTTTAACAGCCCTGTTGGGCAACCCAACCCATTTAAACAACAATCTAGGGTGGGTAGATCACCACCACCAATAGCGAACACCTTAGAAAGGGATAACGCAGAACTGCGCAATAAGATTTACGAAATAGGAAAGTTAACGTTCAATCTAAACAAAGACCTCAAAAACTTACAGCGAGAAAACAAGGAGTTAAAAGATGCTCTAAATGCAGTAATGTCTGAGAAAGAAACCACTAAGATAAACAACACCAATGATCATATAGAGGTTATGTATGAAACAGACGAGGAAGAACTCAATAGAGAAACGGGATGGATTCTGAACCGTAACAAAAAAAATAAGAAACGTAAGATGAGTAAATCACCACAGATTTCACCCGATTCGAAACAATCAGTTGAGCAGCTTCCAACCGGAAGTAGGCACGTGCAACAGGAGGATAAAGCTCAGGTTCCGTCGGAACAGAAACGATCAAGTAATGAACTCCCAACCGGAAGTAAGAATGTACAACTAGAGAAAAAAGTGCCACGGCCACCTCCAGTAATAATATCTAATTGCAATAATTATCAGAGTATTAGAAACATCATGGACAACAATCATATAAAGTTTCAAGCTACAGCGTTAAATAGTGGTGATATCAAAATAAATGTCACAGACAGTGATAGCTATAGAAAGTTAACAGGAGCTCTTAACGAAGAAAAGACAGCGTGGTATTCCTACGAAGCTAAGCAGACAAGGCAAACCAAAGTCATTGCTAGGAAGCTACACGCTTCATGCAAACCAGAAGAGATAAAAGAGTATCTTTTGGAGAAAAAATACAAAATTAAAGAAGTTACACAGCTGCTAAAAAGAGGCGACAAAACACCTCTTCCATTATATATGTTGTCTTTTGAAAGAACAGAAGACATTAAAAATATTTACGCAATCAGCGAAATACTCCATATGAAAGTGCAAATAGAAGCAGTTAAAAAATCTAAGCTGATCCCCCAGTGCAAAAAGTGCCAAGTCTACGGACACACGCAAAACTTTTGTAATAAGGAGCCCAGATGCGTGAAATGTGTAGGAAAACACCGTACGGCTGAATGTACGAAACTAAAAGACACCCCACCAAAATGTGTTAACTGTGGAGAGACACACCCAGCCAACTACAGAGGTTGCATTGTTATAAAAGAGCTGCAAAAAATTCGCAACAAAACAAGGGACACTTCAATAAGTTCCAGGCCAGAAATTAACTCAGCCTCAACAAGAATACCTACAAATTTAAGGCCACACCAAACATTAATCCAGCCATCAAGAACTAATCCAAATGTAACATTTGCTGATGTACTATCTACTGGAAGTTCGAGAAGACAACATAGTTCTCTTTTATTAAATGATTCAAATAATAACCAAACTAATAAAATACTACAAGATATTCTTGATAGACTTAGTTCATAAGAAGAAAAACAAGAAAAAGCCCTTATATCAATCCTACAAAGGCTCACTCTACTCGAAAAACATGGCAAATAATTTAAAAATTCTTGCATGGAACTGCAATGGTATATTGCAACGACAAAATGAAATACAACTATTTCTTGATTTAGAAAAAATAGATATATGTTTATTATCTGAAACACACCTTACTACTCAAAGTCATATAAAAATCCGCGGCTACGAAGTTCACTCAGCAGTTCATCCTAATAATAATGCACGAGGGGGCAGTGCCGTGATTATAAAAAAAGATATTAAATACCATCTGCAACAAAAACTTGAAAGTGATGAAATACAAGCAATTAGCGTTAGCATTAATACCCGCAACCACAAGTTAGTGGTATCCGCAATATATTGCCCACCTAGATATAACATCAAAGAGAATGCTTATACTCAGTTCTTCAAGCAGCTCGGTGAAAAATTTGTAGTCGGGGGTGACTTCAACGCTAAACATACTGACTGGGGATCAAGACTAACCACAACTAAAGGGAAAGAGCTTCATTAAGCAATAATTAAATACAATTGCAACTGGCATTCTACTGGAAAACCAACTTATTGGCCCAGTGATCAAAATAAAATACCAGACCTAATTGACTTCTTTATAACAAGAAAAATCCCGGTTGATTATATACAAGTGCAGGAAGGATTGGACTCCACATCTGACCACTCCTCTATTTTAATGATAATAAGTGATACAATAATTACTAATGATAAACAGCCACTGTTAACAAATAAATATACTGATTGGAAAAAGTTCAGGAATGAACTAAACAATAGCATCATTTTAAACACACAACTTTCATCAGAAGAAACATTAGAACAGGAGGTGGAGAAGCTCGTCAAGGACATACAGGTAGCGGCGTGGAAAAGTACTAACACAACAAACAAAAAAATAGCTGGCAAATGTTATCCAATGGAAATTAAATCACTAGTTATAGAGAAGAGAAGTACCCGTAGGGAGTGGCAACGTACACGAGACCCAACCGTCAAAAATAGATTAAATAATTTAACACAACGAATACGTAGAGAAATAAGGGAATTTAAAAATAAATCAATAAATTCATACCTACAATCTCTCACCTATGATAAAAGTAGTGATTATTCATTGTGGAAAGCAACCAAATATTTGAAAAGGCCAGTTATGCATATACCACCAATAAGAACAAATAATGGTCATCTGGCTAAAAGCAAAGAAGAAAAAGCAGAAAAATTCGCGGATCATCTCGAGCGTACCTTTCAGCCAAATTTAACAACACTTAACCAACAGGATATATTGTTCGAAAACCAAACAACTATCCTGAGACAGGAAATTCCATTAACTAATGCTAAAGAAGTAAAACAAGTAATAAAGAACCATGTAGTACTTAAAAAATCACCAGGATATGACCTGATAACTGGAGAGATTCTAAAACAACTACCTAATAAAGCTATTAAAAAAATATCGGACATAATTAATGCTTCCTTCAGACTCCGTTATGTCCCTCTATCTTGGAAATTTGCGGAAGTGATAATGATACCTAAGCCAGGTAAGCCACCAAGTGAACTGGCCTCGTACAGGCCAATATCACTTCTTCCAACTATGTCAAAACTATTTGAGAGATTGTTATTAAAACGAATTAAACCAGAAGTTGTAAAATCAGGAGCTGTTCCGTCCCATCAGTTTGGATTTAGAGAGGAACACTCCACAATCGACCAAGTCCATAGAATAACAGATATAATAGAAAAATCCTTAGAGGAAAAAAAGATTTGTTCAGCCATATTTCTTGACATAGCGCAGGCATTTGACAAAGTCTGGCTAGATGGTTTAATATTTAAATTGGAGAAAACTCTGCCATTTGAGTATTGCGAACTGCTAAAGTCATACCTGAAAAGGAGATATTTTAGAGTTAAACAGGAAGGAGTTTACTCCAGTATTAAAGAAGCTAAAGCAGGAGTCCCGCAGGGGAGTGTCTTAGGGCCTTTCCTTTTCGTGCTGTTTACTAGCGACATACCGCAGACGAGCAATACAACTATCGCCACGTTTGCAGATGACACTGCAATTCTAGCTGTTGGTGACACAATCGGTGAAGTCACATTCAAACTACAAATAGCTGTAAATAATATACAAGATTGGCTAGCTAAGTGGAGAATTAAAGTGAATGAATCGAAGTCTACTCACATTAACTTCACTAATAGATCAATAGAACCACTACCTGTGACTCTCAATAATATCTCCGTACCACATGCCAATCAAGCAAAATACCTTGGTATGAACCTTGATGCAAAGTTAAAGTGGAAAGTACACGTGAAAAAGAAAGCAGAAGAGCTTCAGTTAAAATATAGAAAAATGTACTGGTTAATCTCTACTTTTGAACTAAACTCTACTTTTGAACGAGCAACACCTAAAAAAATAATTGTGCAGTGAAAAATATATAAATCAAAATATAATAGTTCCAATTAAATACATTTTTAATCATAATAACCATATAAATATTAGAACTCTAAATTAATAAAATTATCGTAATAATTCAATTAATTAATCAATCATTTAAATATTGGAATTATTTCTTGTGTTACAATAAAATCCGTTTTAGTGCAACTGTTTATGATTTCATTCATTTTGTGAAAACGTTATTGGTATATACAATTTGTTTCTTTCAAATCTGTTATACTGTACATACTGTTTATTATTTAATTCAATTTCGGAAATCATTTTTGGTTTATTTTTATTGCTGTGTATACTTACCACAGATAATTTTTAAACTGTATTTCTACTATATCTGAAACATGTAACACTTGCTCTTCCAATATTATTAAGGGAAGATTTCCTGGTGTCAAATGTGGTGGACCTTGTATGAAACCATTCCATATCAAATGCGCTCGCATATCTGATGATCTTCTACAAGGCATCAAAAATCGATCTGTGAATTGGTTATGTGAAGACTGTCGTGCAACGTCAAACCAATCAATTATGGATGATGATCAGGTTGCGTCGGACTCGGTAAATATGAACGTTAGTTTATCCGATGTTATGACCCAGCTTAAACGCATGGAAAGTAAGCTATCAGCACTTGAAGATTTAAAAACCATTGTTACATCGTTAAAATTTGAATATGAGGAAATCAAGTCGAATGTTTGTGTTTTGGAGGAAAAATTGCTTGTGCAAGACAACAAATTACGTCATTTGGAAGCTGAAATTGATAAACCAAATCAACAGCAAAATGTATCCAACATTATTATCAGTGGCTTACCATCTAACCATGAAGACATTCGTAGTTTAATAACTTGTGTTATCAAAAAAATAGGGGTGAACATAAATGGTGATCAAATAGTCTCAGTTGAGAAGATCGATAAAAAAATTACTGTCAACGCTGCTACAAATAGAAACCACTTCAAGCCATTGTTAAGAGATTTCTTTATTGTGAAACTAAACTCAACTGAACTTAAAAACAATATTTTAATGCAAATGCGAAAACACAAATCACTGTCTACTCAAGATTTGGATGTATTTCTACCAGTAAACCATCCAGTCCAGCGTATCTACATTATGCATCACTTAACAGCGTTCCAGTCAAATTTATACCGTGAGGCTAAAAATATAAAAACATTATATAAGTATAATTATTTATGGTGCAAAGCTGGACAAATATATTTACGGAAATCTGCAGGGTCTGATGTTCATCGAATTGCTTCGGTCAACGATATTTTTCGGATTAAAAACATTCACAAGAAAATTGAAGGCAATACATCTGATTGAACTATTTGGGAACCTGGAAATTTATAGATTGTTAAATTTAATTAGTCAAATTTTTTTGTGTTTAATTTCTTTTACGTTGGCACTATTGAATATTAATACTATGAATGTAAAGCACGATGTAAGTTATTTTTGGTCGTTTTACTCGTTTTTTGTTTTTTCTAATATTTTAAATTTTTACGTAAACATATCTTTTCTTATCATTAAGCGAATTTTAAATTCAACGCGATATTTTATGATTATTGCTCTATATTATATTTTTGCTCAATTTATTTTTATCATTGTTTGTAAGTTATTTTTGATTTGCATTTTTTATGAGTAGTAAATATAGCATACTGCACCAAAATATTAGAAGTTTAAGAGCAAATTTTGATATGTTTAGTACGTTTGTAGCCAGTCTGAATACTCTACCTGATTTGATTTTTGTTTCTGAAATTTGGATTTATTCGAACGAAACAACAGAATTCAATTTGCCTAATTACAGCTTTAAAGCTTGCTATAACGATAATTACCGCGCCGGTGGAGTTGGTGTCTTTATACATAAAAATCTAACAGTTATATCATGCTGTACTTGTAATTGGATTTCAACTGATGTTCTTAGATTAGACATTCAACTAGGTAAAAATCTTTGGATTTTTCTGTGTTTTTACCGTTTTTGTAATAGTGATCTTAATGATTTTTGCAATGATTTAGATAATTTGCTGGGTACTATTAACAATAATAACATAGTGATCTTAGGTGATATTAATATAAATCTATTGAATAACGTAAGCTGTTTTAACTACCAAGCAATGCTTGCATCATATGGATTCCTCAGTGTATCTAACAATCCAACTAGGAATCTATCATGTTTAGACCATGTTTTTGTTAAATCCAGTAGTACATATACTTTTAGTATTGATAATTTACCAATACATTTTTCCGATCATAATTTAATTACTCTCAATATTTGGGTAGAATCGAATAGACCTGTGATATGTTATAGTGGAAAGAGTTCAAAAGTTAATTATGACAAACTTAGGGATCGTCTTCTAGTTGAAAACTGGGATCTTGTTTACCATGAAAAAAATTGTAATACAGCATTCGATATTTTCTTAAATAAATTAATTTCCCATATTGAACTTTCCAAAGAAATAATTACTTATCGCATTAGCAAGAAGTTAAAGCCCTGGATGAATTATTATCTTTTGTGTAAAATTAATAAACTTAAAAAAATTTCTAAAAAATTAAGAAGGTATCCAAATAACACTCGGTTAGAAAATTATGTAAGAAAACTCTCTAAGCATGTAAATATGATTGTTAAACGGGTCAAAAGAGTATATTACAAAGATAAGTTTGGTTTAATAGGGAATAATCCTAAGCTTATGTGGAAGGAAATTGATGATATTTTGGGTAGAAATACGTCCCAAAACAAAAACCAAATAACACAAATTTATGAATATCAATCAAACGTTCTTCCTACTGATGATCAGAATATATGTAATGAATTTAATAAATTTTTTATAACTGTTTCATCCGACATGACTTCCAATATTTTTCCTAATAGTACTAACAGTGGAGAGCAAAAACAATTTATTTTTGGAAACCGTGATAGTTACTGTACTTCTTGTTATTTCGATGAAATTAATTCTTTGGAGATTATTTCTGAAATTCAGAAGTTAAAAAACAAACATTCTAAAGGATTTGATGGAGTAGATAATATCATTGTTAAAAATTGTGCCTGGTATTTGGTTGATGTATTAAAATTTTTATTTAATTTAAGTCTAAAGAGCGGAATTTTTCCAGACGCCTTGAAAATAGCTGTTGTTATTCCAGTTTTTAAAAAGGGTGATGCTCTGCAATTAAACAATTACCGACCGATCTCACTATTGAGTACTTTTTCAAAATTATTTGAGAAATTAATTAAACGACGATTAGTCTCTTACCTTGGTAAAATAAAATTTTTTAGTGATCACCAATTTGGATTCATAGAAGAAAAATCTACGGAAGAAGCTCTTTTAAATTTTCTGAGCAATATTTATTTAGCAATCAACAACTCTCAGAAATGCTCAGCAGTATTTTTGGACATTTCAAAAGCATTTGATACTGTTAACCATGACATACTCATAATGAAATTGTCAAGTATTGGTGTTAGAGGCAAATTATTAGTTTGGTTTATAAGTTACCTTCGTAAGCGTAGTCAAATTCTAAAAATTAATAACGTGAATAGTCCTCCAGGTCTTCTAAAATGTGGTGTTCCTCAGGGCTCAGTTTTGGGACCCTAATTGTTGTTAATTTATTTCAATTCTATCTTTGAAATTAATCTTAGAGGGTGTGCTACAGCGTTTGCAGATGATTTGGCTTTGACATATGCGTCTAATGATTACGTTGATATTCAACGGTTTATCAATTTTGATTTATGCACTCTAAGTAAATGGTTTTTTTATCACCGACTTGTTGCTAGTGAAAAATCTAGAATTATGCATTTTAGACGGCCCGACATAACAGTTGATCAAAACTTTTTCAAGTATCACGTATACCCGTGTGATAAGAATCCATGTTTTGGGCAATGTTTTGATTTGCCCTGCATAAATGAGTTTAAATACTTAGGTGTAACAATTGACTCGCAGCTAAATTGGACCTCCCACCTAACTAATATCAGGAAAATTGTTATTACTGCAGTGCATAAATTTTATAATCTTCGACCTTTGTGCCCTTCTTTTATTTTAAGAAGGTTATATCATGCTCTTGTTGAATCTATCTTAATGTATGGTATAACTAGTTGGGGTGGAATTTACTTTGCTAATATTGCAGATCTTTTTGTAGCGCAAAAAAGAATTATCAAATTAATTTATGCTTGTCCAAGGAATACACCCACTATTCCGCTTTTTCGCGAGTTAAACTTGTTGCCTCTAAGGTATTTGTATGTTTTTAAAGTATTGAAAATGTTTTTTGTTCGTAGCAATAGTTATCATTGTCGAATATACCACGTGTATAATATGAGAAATCCAAACAATTTTGTCGGTCTTCGTTGTAATAGTGAAAGGTTTAGAAGATTTTATTTATATATGGCACCTTTTTGGTTCCATCTTTTACCTAAAAATGTGAAAATGCTTCCATCTGCGCAGAAGCATAAATTTAACAGGGAAATTCGGACTTGGTTACTTGACATCGATGATATCGAGCAATATTTTTAGTATAAATGTTAAATTACATTATGTTCTAATGTGCCGTCGTGTAGTTAAATATATCTATTTTAATAACTGAGCTTGTATTTTGTTGAAGATTATTGTTAATTATGTAAACAAAGAATATTATATAAATTTTAATTAAAATTTGTTTTAAATTGCTCCACTACAGACATAATGTCTATAGGAGCTGTACTTTATTTCATATTTTATAATGTTGTTTCAATTAGATTTTAATTTTGTATTTATTTTATTGAAATAAAGATAGTAATAATAATAATAATAATAATAATAATAATTAATTGGAAGAAACTCTCAGTTATCCATTCATAATAAACTTATGCTTTATAAACAAGTACTCAAGCCGGTCTGGACATATAGTATCCAACTATGGGGATGCACCAAAATCAGCAATCAACAGATAGTTCAACGATTTCAAAATAAAGTCCTCAGAGGAATTGTAAATGCCCCTTGGTACACTCGTAATAGTGACCTTCATAGAGATCTCGGAATAGACACAGTCGCAAGTGAAATAAAGAAATGTGCTCAAAAACACCAAGAGAGGCTCCATCATCACCCTAACATCGAAGCTGCAAGACTACTTCATCAAGAGGGTATAATAAGAAGACTCAAAAGACTAAAACCTTTTGAGTTGCCTGAATAGTCCGCACAATGCAACATCAACCAAAACAACACTTTATGTAAAGAACACATATGAGTGCTTTATTATTATATTGTCAGAGTCAAACGCTGTTAGTCAAAAATGACTAGTTACTTTGTAAAAAAATTTTATTGTTATCATAAATAAAATTATTAAAAAAAAAAAAAAAAAAAAAATAATAATAATCCAAGATATGAATTATTTACAATTATCAGCAATCTGGTAAGTAAAAATTGTGTTTACAGTTCAAAATTGGAATTCTTTACAACAATTTCGAACGTCAAATTATCAGTTAGCTCAGTTTAAAAAATTTCCGCTAGGTGGAATCTGTGATGCTCCAATCGTCAATAGAGCTCTTTAGAATAATTATTTAGAGTAATTTAATTTTAAATAATTTTGACTATAAAATTAGGCTTATTTAAAATTAGGTCGAATTTTGAATTAAAAAATTAAAATTTTCACATGCAATGTTTTCCTAATTTAAAACGGTTTCTCGATATGTGTTGCCAGTTGTTTTAACTCATGAATATTGGACAGGCTGAGCTGTACATGTTTTTTTTATTTTATTGAATTAGTTTACTTGAAGTGGAATGAAACCGTTAATTTTGAATTGATTAACGGCATTTAATCGAGTTTTGTCAATAAAAAATAAAGTTTTAATGTTTTTATATGTGCACTAGACAGTAATGACATTTACAAATGCAAAAAACAAAAAATTAACAATAAAACTTGTGCAATACAAAAATAATTAATTTGTAAATTTTTGTTTGAATAAAATGATTGGTAAATTACGGAAACCAATATAATTTTTTATTTTATTTTATTTTAGAAAAAAAAAATGATTAAATAGTGATTATAGCTAGTTTAATGTTTGATTTTTATTTTTATATATATTTTTATGTACTTTAATTAAACCGAACATTAAATAATGGGAAAAAAAATGTTTTTATCTATACCTACTCATGTACTGAAAATTAATTGGTTAAGGTTTGTTTTATATGTACGATAACTAATATTCTATTAAACTTTTATTTTTATTTTTATTACGGCTGCCAATAATTACTAGTAACGGCATTTTAGTTTTATTTTGTCTACAAATGTAGTGAAAAATATAAAAAAAAATTACAATTTCAAATTTATGCGAATTAATTTATCCATCTTAATATTATGGTAAAAAAAGTTAATTTCTCGGTAGTCATTTTGATATAAATAAATAAATGTTTCATAATATTATTGTCAAGGAATGGGGCATTTGTAAGCGGAAAAGCAAAACACAAGCTAAAATAATCAATAATAAATTTTCCAATTGAAATATTTATTTGACAGTAGAGGGTAGGATGTAGAATGAAACAAACGGCACAAATAACAAAAAAATCGGAATAAATTTATGTTGAAGCTTCTTACTGTTTTCTTAGTATTTATGTACGGTTGAAGATGAAATAAATTTTTGGTTTTGCAAAAAAGAAATCCCGAAAAAATTAAAAAAAATTTAATAATAAATTGCGGTCATGTTTCATGCTCAGTACGAGTATTATATTTACATACGTTTGGTGTGTTCTGGTAGCAAAATAAAAAATTGAATCAAATTACCAAAAATGAAAAGAAAAAAAATTCTTAAAAATTGGTACTTTTTTTAATGAGTTTCATGATCACATGTGATTTAAAATTCAATTGAAGAATGAAAATTATCATCATTGTGCATATTTGTAATGTAATCTGTTGGTTATTGTACAAGAAGTATTAAGTTAATGGTTGACATGTATTTGGTAATTTAATTTATTTTTTTTTCTTCTTGGTAGAGAACAGTTGGGTGGCCGTTTCATTTTTTTTTAACAGGTGATTGAATTTGCGCTACTGAAAATGATAGTTTTAAGGTTGATAAAATTTACATCTGCAATTTAACGCTGAATGTTTATTCTTATTCTTTCGAGCAAAAAAGTACTAAACCCAATTTAAAATTGTATGCGACATAGTTTAGGGCACTGCTGCAAAGCGAGTATGAAATCATACGAGTTTTGTAATGGTTCCTTCAGCAAGTGTTATTCAGGGCTATTTTATTCTATACTAAATTTAAAAATTATTCATAATTAACGAAAATTGTTCTAGCTATATGATTATATCAAAAAGTACAGAAATTGTGGAAATCGTGAAGTCATCTCTTTATGTACTACTATAAATATATAAAATTCTAGAGCACAGACAAATTTTGAATTCCGTTGTTTTACTATAAAGTTTACTGTAATTCTGTAACATTAAGGCAAATCGTATCATTTTGAATATAAAATTGAAAGAGTTTTAAAGTTGGATAAATCGAATTGGGATTGGGAATATGTAATATATCAACAGCAAAGAGGCAATTTGACAAATTCTATTTTGTCCAGCCTACGAACGCTACCCGATAGTTGCTCATCCAAGTGGCTATCTTTAAAGTGGTCAAAGCGTAAAAAAAAACAGATCTTAGCAAAAACACTCTATAGAGGATAAGAAGTGAAAACAAACTTTGAAAATTGACCAGATAACATTAACGAGGCGCTCATGTTTCCGTAAAGAAACAACTCCACCAAAAAACGGTGGGAGATGAATTGCAGTTTCGCCATTGATGAATTTATCGTTTGAAGCTTTACCAAACTCTGGACATTCAGAAGCCCAAAAAAAAGATTTAGTGTCTGACAAAACAAAACAAGGAAGTTCAAAACAAGGTACTTCAAGACCTTCGGACAAACAGTCGCTCATGGAAGAAAGCTTTTGTTATGTTGACTGCAGACTTTCGCCAGACTCGCAAGTTATTCTAAAACCCACCCGACTAAATAGACTGAATCGTGAGTTGTCGTGTGAAAGAGCATTTCTAACTCCAAAAGTCGATAGCATCAATAAAATCAAAACTTGACTAAATTTAGGACTTTTCATTTCGAAACCACGCGAGTGAACACAAGACCTTGAATGAAAAGTTTTCTCGATAAATTTCTATTCAATTTAGATCTAACTTATGTAGAGGGTGCTGTTCAGAAGTAATTGAAGAACATATTGTAAACTTTTATGAAAAGAACAAGAGTTTTAAAAATATTTTTTTTTAGTACTCAACTATTTAGAAAATTATCTGTAAATTGTCTTTATTTGGCCCAATTCATTAAATATGAAACAAATAAATTCATAAATTGGATTCAATGACGACTGAACGATTGGAAATGCTCATTGAATGCTAGACAAATGCAAACAAAAGCATTTCATTGTTCATGATCTTCTCTAAAATAAATTCGGTTAATACGGTGTTAACTATGTGAATCAGAAATTTAACTATTACCATACGAGAAAAACTATGCTACCAGAATTGTCTAAGTTACATAGTGTTCCTTCAGAACCTGCCAAGAGAAATCCATTGGCTGAAAGACAGTGGAAACCGTTTGCTTAGCCAATCTAATTGACTTATTAACCCCATCACGATCGACTATTCGATTTCCAAAAGGCAAGCAGAAAACTCCTGGTATTCCGAAATTTCAGGATATAATCACTCAATTTGAACAGATCATCGGACGATTTCTGTTTGGCAATATCAATAAATTAAAATAATCCAAATACTCTAATTTGGCCTTAATATTTAGAACAGCTTCTATACAACCTATATGTTCTGGTCAATATTATTTATTGCCGGACGGTAACAATAACTTAAATGTTGGTGACATCTAAATCGAAACTACGAAACTATAATATTTGGTGAGATTCTTACGTATAAATCAGTAATCACAAATTTAATTTATATGTTCAAATTTTAAACATTTATGAAAATTATCGGTGCTTATATAATGGTCAATAACAGGTACTAATCGTAAAGATTGCTCCCGAACTTTGCATATACTAAAAATTTGTCTATATTGGCTCTGATATCTGTTATTGGCTCTAGTTGTTCTGGGATAAGTATTACTCCCTCCGCTCGCTCATGCATCTGTACTGATTCCAGTTTGCTTTGCGCATTGTTAAAACTATGCCCTGCTCAGACTAAGCTTCTGTTACCTTCAGTTAGACAAGTAATTCCGTCTCACCTAGGTTCCTCTGGGGAAGGTTTTGATGGTACGGACTCTACGTCATAGTTGGTAGCCACGCCGACTTCTCCCATCTCTCTCTAGCGGCCAAGATGTGTACGTTGGTCATCTGTGATTTATTCACTGAATTTGGCACAATAAACACGATTTTATTGGCAACAATTTTCCAATCACTCCTTTAATAAGTTTCACTTGGTCACTTATTACCGCTCCGTTTTTTCTAATACATTCAAAGATACTAACATACAGAATATAACAATCTATATACATAATATAATAATCCCTATTAAAATTAACTTTAAAATTAACATTAACATTAACATTACCATTAACATTTAACATTAACATTAACATTAACATTAACATTAACATTAACATTAACATTAACAAATTTTTTTTTTTATGTAGAGGAGGAAAATGCATTATGCACGGTGTGTGGGACTCTCACCCACTAAAAACCTGCTCTATTTCAGACACAAATCCATCCTGGAACTACTTTTCGTATTACATCGGGATGGTGTCTCGTATTTTGACCTCATAGGCCTCCCATATTTATAATTTTTATAATTTCACTAATTTTACTTCTATCTTCGCTGGTGGTTATCCATTGCTGTTTTCTTTCGCCGTAGGATCAGTTCCACATACTGGACCACTAGATTCCAATTCGACTCCGTCCTGAGCATCATGTTAACGATATTATCGGGCGTTGCGTTGCCGATTTTCCGTTCAAGTTCTTCTCTCTCACGTTTCCACTTCTCGCATGTAAAGAATGTGTGTTGCGCGTCATCAAGGCCTGCATCCCCATAAATGCATGACGGGTTTTCCACCTTCCCCATCGTGAACAAATATTTGCAGAAATACCCATGGCCTGTGAGGAATTGAGTGAGGAAATAATTTGTTTCACCATGTTTCCTCTCTATCCACTCGGCCAGGTTACTTATCAGCCTTGCAGTCCACCTTCCACGGTCCTCTGTTTGCCACCTCTCTTGCCAGCACAGCATGGTATATTCTCTGGCCACACTTCTTGCTTCTTTACTGTCAAGGCCTTGCTTGATATCGTAGATCTTTTTCCTTTCTTCAGCCATTAGGTCGAAAGGGATAACACCCGCAATGACCATAACAGCCGGTTCCGATACCGTTCTGTAGGAACTACAGATTCTGAGTGCCCCACGACGCTGTACAGTGGCCATTACTTTCCTATATTTATCCATCTTTAGTGTGTCCACCCATATTTCACACCCGTATAAAAGTATAGAATTTATGACCGACATCAGTAGTTTCCGTTTCGCTGCCGTTTGACCTCTGACATTCGTCATCAGCCTACTCAGAGCAAAAGAGATTTTGTTTGCTTTCTCTGCAGAATGTCTGATTTGTTCTCCAAAATTTACTTTTGTGTCCAGGTAGACCCCCAATTACGTAATTGCTGTGTTAGACCGTAACTGCTGGTTTTCCACCTCGAACAGTACATCGATCGCCATGTGTCGTCTCGTAAGCAACACAAGCTCTGTTTTTTCCGTTGCTAGGGCTAAACCACGGCTGCTTAACCACGAGTTTGCTTTTCGCATAACCTGGTTAAGCTTACACTGTACATCCTCTATGTTTCGAGCGATCATTACTGCCGCTATATCATCTGCATACCCCACCATGAAGGTGTCATCTGGCTATCGTAATATGCTATCGTAAGATGCGTTCCACAAATCGGGACCTAGAATGGACCCTTGAGCAGCACCTCCCGTGATCTCTTTGCTACATTTGCCCTCCATGGTTTCAAATATAAGCCTTCTATCTTGAAGGTAGCTATGCATTATTCGCAGAAGGTAGTCTGGCATATGAAAGTAGCTTGTTAACGCCGACAACATGCCCGCCCATCTCGCGGAGTTAAACGCATTCTTCACATCCAACGTGGCAAGTAACACTATTTTCCTCGAATGATGATTCCCTTGTTGCGCCATATGGAAAGCTCTCACCACTTCCTTTACAGCGCCAATAGTTGACCGACCCTTCCTGAAGCCATACTGTTTATCAGAGGGATCTCCTGCAGTATCAAGCATGCACAAGGGTCTATATGCTGATGGGGAGTTCGGGTTGCCTTTCGTTTTGCTAATGAGCACCAACCGCTGTCTTTTCCATGCCTTAGGGAAAACCCCTTCCTCAAGACAGTGGTTATACATGTTTAAAAGTATCTCAGGTTCTGATCGAGCGATTACCTTCAGTACTTCCATGGGGACCCCGTCTGGGCCCGGCGCTTTCTTATTGCGGAGAGAGACGGCGGCTTGCTGAATCTCTTCCACCATGAACGCTGGTATTTCCTCTCGTTTACCGGGGCAATGTGGCCGATCGTCGTTTGTGTGAGTCGGGAAAAGGGAGTTTACAATATGCCACATTTGTGGTGTCTCCATTACAAGGCTGGGCGCCTGAGATCCAAGTTTGCGCATCACATTTTTGTAACTTACGTTCCAGGGGTCCTTGTCCACGAACCGTTTCAGGCTTTCCCATTTCATGCGCTTACTTCTATTTATTTCGAATTTAAGCGCTCTTCTCGCCAATCGATAATCCTCATGTTCCTGTTCTGCAGCGAATCGGTCTCTTCTTGCTCTAGTGACTAGGCGTTTAAGACGTAGGCAGTGCTTCCTGAGATTCTCTATCTCCTCAGACCACTAATAAACCGCGGTCTTTTTCCTCCTTGTGCTTCGTCTTTTTGGCATAGACGCATCACACGCTTGATTTATTAGCTTCATGGTGATCCTCGCAATTTTTTCGGGAGATCCGTTTTTTCATAATACTGCTACTTTTCCGGCTTCGATGGTTGCCAAGAGATTTTCTTCGCACAGTTTTGACACATTCCATCCTATCGCTCGGTCATTGCGACTAGCGGGTTGTCGCAATCCGCCCCGTACATTATAGACGATATATTGGTGGTCGCTACCAGTGTAATCCTCTATTACTCTCTATCCCGTGACGTTTTGTGCCATCATGTCAGATACGAGAGTGATATCGGGAATCGTTTCAGCATAGCCCGGCCTTCTGAACGTCGATACGCCACCTTCGTTCATCACTGTGAGTCCTACCCTAGCCGCCATATCCAGAATATACCGTCCTCTTAACATTAACATTAACATTTACACTTACACTTACACTTACACTTACACTTACACTTACACTTACACTTACACTTACACTTACACTTACACTTACACTTACACTTACACTTACACTTACACTTACACTGACACTTACACTTACACTTACACTTTCAATTACAATTACAATTACAATTACAATTACAATTACAATTTCAATTACAATTACAATTACAATTACAATTACAATTACAATTACAATTACAATTACAATTACAATTACAATTACAATTACAATTACAATTACAATTACAATTACAATTACAATTACAATTACAATTACAATTACAATTACAATTACAATTACAATTACAATTACAATTACAATTACAATTACAATTACAATTACAATTACAATTACAATTACAATTACAATTACAATTACAATTACAATTACAATTACAATTACAATTACAATTACAATTACACTTACAATTACAACAATTACAATTACAACAATTACTATTAAAACAATTACAATTACAACAATTACAATTACAACAATTACAATTACAACAATTACTATTACAACAATTACAAGTACAACAATTACAATTACAACAATTACAATTACAACAATTACAATTACAACAATTACAATTACAATTACAATTACAATTTCAATTACAAATACAATTACAATTAAAATTAATCTCAGATTTGTACATTAAAACGTTCTGGATTCCTTATTCTATATCCGTTATGCACTTAAAATCGAGTTTCAAAGTTTTCACAACCGATTATCTCGTTGACCAGCTTGCAAAGAACAACTTCATCAAAGATTTTTCTTATTGATTCAAGGGAGACTAGATTATTCTTTCAAGTCTCAAATCAAATGATTGGCATCGTATCTTAATTGTATAATGAAGAATCCTCATGAATTTCCTTTGAATTCTTTCATGCCGATCAATATGACATTTATAACCTAATTGGGGAACTATATTCAAAAATATACCAATTCAAAATGTTTAAGACTTAAATGATTGACAGTGGATTTTTTGAAATCTAAGCACGGTTTCATTACGAAACCAAGTAATTTATGTGTTTATATTCCACTTTGGTATAAACATCACAAAATATTTGTTTTATGCGTCGCTAGATCAAAATTGATAATATACCTCTTTGTGTGTGTTTATTCGAGAACGATTTCGTAGGTATACACGTCAAACAAGGTGTTAAATTTACGTAACACAACTGAAGAATTTTGTTCATACAACTCTTCGTTAACGTAACAGTTTGGTGTTGCAATAACGTAGACGTAACGTTTCCGTCCTATACCTAATAATTAGACTTCTTGCGAGGAGTTATCAATGTGGGAGTAGTTCGTAAACAGTTTACTTGAGGTGGTGCATTTACGTCACGTGACTAGTGAAATAATATCGTAACAGTTTTAGCGATATGGATTTGATTCTTTCCTAAGAAACTAATAGTTTCTTAAGTATTTTAGCATCATTCTCAAAAAAGAAATATTAAGCAACAAATTATATTTTTCTAAATCAAACTGGGACGTTAATTATTTGCTTAGTTATTTATTTATTTAAAAAAAAAATTGATGAACCAAAAAAATACGTAATGGCGATCGAAAACTCGAAACTAAATGGGTGTCGTTTCTTTATACGTATTACGAAACATCATCGGAGAATTTTGTTCGTACAATTCTTCGTAATCGTTACGTTTAGAACGTAGCAAAAACGAAATATTTGCGTCATTTCTATATCATGATAATTAAATTTGTTTGTGTGGTATTTTTGTACTACATACTATATATTTTATGGATTAGTGAAAAGCTAAAAAGTGATACGTTTATAAAGCGCTTAGCGGGTAGTCATACATTAAGTATTTTTTGTAATTTCTCCTGGTTTCCTCCCTCTTCAAATACATTACACATCGTCTATAATTAATTCATATTGGCTATAGGAATTCTTCTTTACTGCTTTTTATTCGATCGGCAACTATCACTCAAAGAATCAATTTCATGCAGTACACATCATAAAATAATTCTTTAGTTTAGCAGCAGTTCTATGTTTGTGTATTCTGCAGTGCAGTTCTACGTCACAATATAATACAATTTGCTATTTTAGATGAAGAGAGTCAGTAGAGGTACTAAATCTAGTTTTGAATCCCAATTGTTATTCTGTAGAACATACAACCTATCAAGATTGCCTTGGAAGTTGCGTAAAAATACATAAAATATTTTTGGATGTATGGCCAATGATAGTGGAATAATAGAAGTTACTTTCCACAACTGTCAAAATACTGATGGAGAAATGGTAGATACACAATTTTTAGGTATTGCTGTATTCTTAGGTTCCAGGTAGCATGCATCTTTATTTTCGAATACATTAAAAATTAAAACTAGCAGTTAGACCGGCGATCCAACCGTTTTAGTCTTCTACGTTAACCAGCAATGATTACTGTGGTGAAATTCTATGGCAATCATGCTCGTTGAAACTGTTTTTTTTGTTAACCTTACTCTTAAAAACAGATATCCAATCTTTTTTTTTTTTGTAAAATTATTCAACGTTTACGGGCCATCAACCAACATATGGTAAAAAAAACACCTAGAATCTCAACAACGATAATATTTACATCCATTTATCAATCGTCTCAAATTACACTAACCATTTCTTTAGTTGTATTATGTACTCATACACTAACTACAATATGATTGTTACCCTTATATATACCTACATAAATAACAACGATCAAGGTCGTCTTTAAAATTTAAATGGCTTGAAAACACATTCGTATTCTGTTTGTTTAAACTACATAAGAAACTAAAACTAAACTCAGTGCTTTTGAAGGTATAAGGTTTAAATCTTTGTAAAACGTAAAAGGACGGAAAATCAAATATTCAATATGAACACAGAATTTTGAGGATTTTATCTCCTCTGTGATGAGTCCTTTTCATCTTTATAAATTTTAAACAGGTATTTTTGGTTCCTTCTTTAATAATACCATCGAAATTATTTTGTTGTTGGCTGGTGATATTCCATTGTAAAATTTACAACAATGACTTTGTAATTTTCCATCCCTAAAAAAAAAAATGTTGGTTCTTTTTTTCTAACAACAGAATCTCTCAAATGATTATTATTTTTTCAGTGTTATATATACGGGAATATGAGTTTAGTGAATTCTATTATTTAAGGATTTTTTTTATTTGTAATAGAAATACATATCTAACAAAAATAAAATATTATTTTTAAATTTTGTTCTATACTCATATATCATATGAATCAGATGAATATAGAAATTTGATTTTTTTTTTTTTTTTAGGTTTCTGTATTATGTTCTATGAATGGTCTCGATGGGATAAGTATAGTATTGTGACTATATTCTAAATGTATACATATATGAACTGATTTATTCAATGAACATTGATAATTTTAGAATACAACAGATATGTATGTACCGATGGATTTATAGATAATAATAAATAACGACGAAGAGCAGAAATTCACAACAGAAAAATTGTTTTGTACAATAATTTTTTTTTTTTTTGGCGAGGGGAGGTTGATGGCATATAATATGTATTTTTACTGGGTGAAAATGACTGGCAAACGGGGGATGTTTTACGATTTGATTCTCTATAAATGCCTATTGTTGATTTATTTGTGAATTTTATGTATTTTTGTTTAAAAACTAAATCTATTATTGATTTTTTATTTTTTTTTATTTTTTTTCAATGTTAACAAAACAAAAATTGGTTAAGCAGCCGAATAACAGATTGGCTGTATTATAATCAATAATTTAGTATATAATTTATGATCCATTCGTTGAATAATTTTCTATTATCATTTGTTGTTACAAAGTTATTTTGCAGAATAGCAACCACCAATGGTACACAATTAATAATAATAACAAGAAAGTAAAATTTATAATATATTGAGGAGTAAATTCATCCCATAAAAAGATTTGGCCTCCTCACTCATCGATGCTTCTCCAAATAGCTCGACTCATGAACGCTAAACACGGAACAGAGTGTATTTAGCCCTTTTTTAACGTCGTCTATCCACATCCCAAAGCTTGTTTGGTGGTCTGATTTTATGAACGAAAAACGTCTTCAACCTATAAAATCACAATCTAATCTGTCGATTAGGGGAATGAAATTCCAGGTGATGAAAAGTTTGATGGTGTACGGTTGGATATTGAATTGGTTTTTATCTGGTTAAAGAGAGTGGTTATTATCTAGAGTTCAAATTTATGGTAGCAAATACTCGAACAAAAATAAGATATTTTTAGGCATATAATAAGATATTTTAACCCAAGACTCAAACCAAAAAGAAGTACCACTCTTTATTTTATTTTTTTTTAAAAAACATGGCGTATTTATATAGGACTGTCAATTAAACGAGTTCCCAACATTAGAGCCATATTAAATCCGACCAAAACCTAGCGAGTGTTTTCCTGCTTAGTTGGAGTTTTGAGAAAGGAGAAACAAAGTGCCATGTACACCACGTGGGCGCTTATTTAACATCTCATCTTATACTTCAGAAGCACTGGATAGTCAGAGGTAGAGAAATCGTGATCTCTCACAGGTTACTCTCGTAACTAAAGACCTGTAACTACGAAACAGCTAACAGGAAATTTGCCAGCAGTCAGGAGAACATCATCGGGGCCGTTTATTAAATGCGGGGTAAATTATGCTATAACAAACATATGTAAGTAACAAAAGAGGGAGAGAACACACATTTTATTTAAGCAAGACCACAGATAAACGATGTATACAAAATATTTAAAGCTAAAACATTTAGTATTTAATTGCAGAATATTTGGCACAAAATGCGATCCAATAGCATAGCATAATAACATCGGCTCCTCATTTTGACGGGCCTTGTAATTTGACTTTCGAGGGAATTTCGATACTATAACTGAGTCAAATAGAACCAATCCTGAATTCGAGGCGAGGCGACTTTGCACTTTGTCAGATTATGACACCACAATTGAAGCACTAACCCCACAGCATTTTTTTAAAAGGATCAACAAGAGCAACGAGTCCAAAAGAGATTATCCCGGTGACAGCAGATACAACAAAGAGTTAAGTATTTCTGGAAGCAATTTAACGCCGAAGATTTCAATTCGATTCAGCAAACAATTAAGTGAACTTAAAGGATGAATAACACTAAAATATGATTTAGTGTTATGCTGTTATAGTATTTAGTGTAATTAGGGAGAATCAAATAGTTGTTCACCCTAACGCAAATGGATTAATTCGAGTTAATACCATTAAAGTACCATCAACAACGGTAAATCGACCAATCGTAAAATATTCAAGCTACCAAATATGTAGTTGGAGAGCGTTGCAAAAATATGCTTTTGCTAAAAAAATTGTCGACTATATTATATTCGGAATTGTTTATTAACTATGTGATAAGTACATATTTTACCAACTAATTTAAGTCCCCTTAAGTTGATGTCCCCTTTTACAACAGTAAATTTTAGTTTATTACGGAATGAGTTAAATGCATTTTTTATGTTGTCAATATTTATTCGGAAGTGGCCAAAATAGTTTCGTGTATACGTATTTGTAAATGAAAGTTGGTTGTTTTCCTAAAAGTGGTAATTTTTCAGTAAATAATTTTTGCCCATGATTCCCCATTTCTATGCTAAACTTTTGTTCATAGAAAATATCTTGATATTTGAAATAACTACTGTCTATCACACATGTATCTAAAATATTTAAAAATAAAATTAAAATGCAGATCATTTCTATTTCACTCAACATTTCGGATATTACTGATTTGGCTTGTAGTAACATTTGGGAATACCGGGACTATACATCGAAAGATGCTGATATATACCATTATCATTGATTTTGTTTAGCTTTTTAACTAAATCTTTGGTAATGCTGCCACAGATTGTTTAAAGAAGTTTGTCAAATTTGGTCATCAAATAGTCCAGTAAAATATAAAGTTAACATTAAGCGATTACAACCATAGGTATTATCAAAATTCTCGCGAAATGAACTTCAATATGAATGTCAATATGTTTAGTTCGTGAATGAAACACAGGGTTTTGAGCGAGTTTCTTTGCTCCCATGTTGTCGTTGAAAACTTCCACGTTAGTCAAATCGTGAAATTCCAACTCAGTCAGAAATTTTTTCAAATAAATGGCCTCTTTTGTAGCTTCTGCGAGTACCAAGTGTCTTCAGCTTCAGTAGACGATAACGCGACAATTTGCTGCTTCTTTGATTCCCAGGATATTGGACCACTACTCAAGATGAATACGTATCATGTATACGAACGCCTGTCTATCGTATAACTTTCCCAGTCCGCATCAACAAAACCGCATGTGATTCGGTATTTGGTTTGATTGTGATTCCGAAGTTCATTGTCCCCTTTAAATATCGGAGCACGCGCTTAGTTGCTGTCCAATGAGGCGTTCCATAACAATTATTAAAATGTTCGAGCACGCTTACAGCGTGTGAAATATTTGGCTTTGTCGAAACAGTGAGATATGACAATGCTCCTACGAGTTCACGATATGGCAAGTCTTTCTCGTCGTCCTTAGTATCCAATTGTTTTTCCAATTTCGATCCGTATGGAATGGGAGTATCTGCCGGATTGGAGTCTGACAAATAGGCAATGATGAATTTTTTCCAGATCCTTGATTTCGAATTTATGTGATAATTGTTCTTTGATATTCGTTATTTTTACTTCACTTCGTGACGCGAGGATATCATCGATATAAACAGTTCGTTTGTTTAACGTTTATCTTCGTCAACACTTTGTTTAGCTTGATGTTCCACTGTCGTCCCGCTTGACGAAGACCGTACGGTGCCTTTTTTAATAAGCAAATCTTATTTCCGGAAATTTTGTTCGATATTGGTTCCGATTGAATAATTGCTTTTAAACCTTTTTCAATCAAATCTGGTGTTTCCATATATAAATTTCCTTATCTGCTACTCCGTTTAAATATGCCGTTGTAATGTCGATCTGATGAACGGTCATACCGTATCGTGCTGCGAGATCCATTACAAGTTGAATGGAACTCATGCGAGCAACAGGAGCAAATGTTTCGTTAAAATATGTACCAAGACATTGAGCCACGATTAGAGCTTTTCGTCTGTTGGAATGTCCATCAGGATTATATTTATTCTGGAGTACGACTCGACTGCCTACGATTTTATTTCCGTTAGGACGATCTACGATTTTCCACGTATCATTTTGAATGATTGATTTGAGTTCAGACGCGATTGCTTTGTGCTATTCTACGACATCATCTCCTTAGATAGTTTTCAGAAATGTTCATATAGTCCGTTTCTGTTCCGTTAATTCTTTTTCGGTCGTCCTCTCTGGCCAGTGTGAATTCTTTCAGGTCTCCTTCGACCTCTACGAGCTACAGTTTCTTGACGTTCTTCTTTCCTTGGCTAAGAATTTTCTTCGTGCTCGCTTTCGTATGAGGATGATGATGATGATTGAATAATTTTCTGCTGGATTCATATCAATTTCTCGAGTAGTTTCGATTTTACTTTCTTAGGCGTAACCACACTCGATAAGCCTTAGAATGATTGGAGTAACCAAGGAATATACCTTTCTTTGATCGGTTAAGAGCGTATCCAATTGCTCCGATTTCTTGGAAGTAACCCACATCGGGAATTGTCCCTCCATTTTTCGTAAGCCGTCCTTCCATTTAAGCTAAGGACAACGATTTCGAATATAATTCGCTGTTGACATTGCTTCGGCCCAAAAAGATTGTAGGAGTTGTGAATCTGTTAAGAGACATCTCGTTACGTGAGTGTACGATTCCTCCTTTCAGCTACTCCATTTGGTTCTGGATTATAAGGATTGGTGTGCCCTCTTTCGATAGCATTTTCTCGTAGAAGTGCATGGAATTTTTTATGAATTTTATTTCGCGCCATAACGAATAGTCATTGATGAAGTTAACTACGTATCTCGCTTTCCCAGTCGATTAAGTAAGCATAGAACCGCACACATCGCTATGAATAATTTCTATTAATTCCGGTTCACGACTCGACTTCTTTGGAAAATGGATTTTTCGTCATTTTCCTTATAAACAAGCTTTACAATGAAATTTTTTTTGACCTTTTCGAGATTTAATTCATTAATCGCTTTATCGCGTTGAGATTCCTGGAAACTTCTCATCTTTAAATGGCCCATTCGATGATGCCAAACTTCAGATAAATCTGTGAGTTTCTTATTTGCCGTATCCGATTCCGTTGTATTTCGGCATTCGTATTCTTCGTTTACTTGTATATAATACGGTTCTCCAACTCTTCTAGCTACTAATGCTGCGACTGACAGTAAATTCGTTCGCAAATCCGCTAAATAGAGAGCGTTGTTTAAACTTACATTTTTCTTTTGATCCCCTACTGTAGCCTACATTTTTGCGGTTCCTTTGCCACTCACCATCGTAGATGTGTTGCTAGATTTAATTTTCCATTTGATAAAACAGTCTACTCCTCAAATTTTCTTCATCCTTACAAAAATGTGAGGAACATCCACTATCGAGACACCATCGTTGATTTATGTTTTCGTTCTCAGCTTTGAGTATTCATTCGAAAATTCCGATCTTTGGCGTTTTTCGCGAATTCTCTCTTCGTATATAAGTTGAATTACTCTGCTTAGATCTGTGCCAGCAATCAGCCCCTTTGTGACCCACTTTATCACATACATTGCACTTCAATGGGAATTTCTCTTTCTTCTGCGTTTTTGTTTCATCATTATTTCCTCTTTGGAATTTCTGTTTCTTCGTAAATTTCTTTACACATAACGCATTGGGGACTGCTGCTCGCACATTGCTCTTCCCCGCTTTGTATTCTTCCATGATTTTGATTTTGAGTACTTCTGGTGATGGCAATTCATCACAAGACTCTATTGCATATCGAAAATTTACAAAATTTGACGGTAAACTGTTCAATAACATGATTGTCAGTAAGTCCGCATTGATTTCAATCACGCATATCATCCCCTTCCTACATCTTCTGGAGTGTTAACTGCTTACGAAGCGTTGCTTGACGTGCTGGTCGTCTTGGTTGATAAATATTTTCAAGCTTTAACCAAATCTCGGGAGAACTGCCACATCGCTTTATTTGTTTTAGCTCTGACGGATTGATTGATAAAATAATATCTGATCTTGCCTTTCGATTTTTCTCCGTCCATGTCTTTTCAGCAGCAATCGACGCAGTATTTCCTTCCATAACTGCAGGCTTCTTGTTAGAACCGTTTACATATCCCCAAGCGTCGTTTTTAATTAGTAATGCTTCCATTTGCATTTTACAGGTGTCATAATTTTCTTTGCTGAGGGTTTCTAATCGGACTGAATGTCCTCTATTCATCTTCGCTTCGCTTGTAGTCACTTATGCACAATTCTCGATATTTAACTTTTATTTTCTTCATTTCACAAGCTAATTCAACTAATATCGAAAGTCTCGAATTCTGAAAAAAATTGAGTAATAAATATATTACCTAGCACAGTCAGTATCAAGCAAATCTCGAATAAAGAATAAAAAAATCCTCCAAAATTCCCAAAAACTAGAATTCTTTTCAAATTTTCGGATTTCGAACATCTCACTTGATTCAATGTTGCGCTTAATCATAAATAATCTCGAAAAGCTATAAAATTCCCAATAATATCTGATACATAACAACAACGCCAAATCATTCAGAAATAAGGGTTAAAACCTCGATCTCATAAAATATAAAAAATCTCGATGTCAGATGAAGCAATTCAACGTCAAAAATCGAACAATCTCGATACATTTTTTCTGGGTTTTTTTTCCTTGTCTAATCGACGGTAATCCGTTAATACCACTAATAATAGATATTGAGATTATTGCTAGGAATGAAATGTTGTGGTAGAACTAACTTAAGTTGTAATCATGGATTTTAAATTATTTTGGTCTAAAAAGACCAAAGTATTGAAATCCTGTCAAAAATGACGTAAAATTTTGTTAATGCAAAACCATTTTTCTCGACGTTTTGAAAGCCCCTAAGTCTGATAAAGCAAAAAAAAAAAAAATGTCCGTCTGTCTTTCTGTACCCATGGTATCTCGAGAAAGGCTTGTCCGGCGCCAACGGCGGAGATTTAACAGCTTTTGGAAACTGTACGTTAAGAAGGTCAGGTACCTGCCATACGAATTGTACCAAAACAACTTGTTATATATGGTAAAAATATTTACGAATTTTTTATATATGCTTGAGTTGAAGTTGAGTTCGAGTTGGGTTGGGGTTAGATAGGATCCAGTGAGTTGTTGACCAATTTTTTATACATATATGCATGTTAGTTTGAAGTTTGAGTTTGGCATAGAGTTTGCGGTTGAGTTGAGGGTTAAGTTGGGTTCCGTTTCCGAATTGAATTAGAGTTGAGTTGCGGTTTAGTTAGGGTTGGATTATGGTTTAGTGAGCAGTTGAACAATCTATATACAGGGAAACCTCACTACAACGGAAATCGGCGGGACAAAAAATAGTTGTCCGTTGTAGTGAGGTGTCCGTTAAACTGAGGATTTGTGATATTTTTTATAAAAATGTTATTGGGATTCTATATCTTAACCGATTTTGATCAAATCCAGCATTTCCAATGGCAATGGGATTCTCAAATGATTTTTAGACGAATTTCTGGAATATGGCCAAGTAGGATGGAACTTGCGGAACTTGGGTATTCCTTAATTGATTATGATGAAATTTGAAATGTGGAGTAGAAATGGGATTTTAAAACGATTTTTGGATAAAGTCCTGGAATATGGCCAAGTATGGACGACACTTGGATATTTCTTAACCGATTATGATGAAATTGATGTGGGTGATGGAAATGTAATTCTAAAATGATTTTTGGATAAAGTTCTAGAATGTGGCCAAGTAGGATGGATCTTGGCTATTCCTTAACCGGTTATAATGAAATTTGACATATGTGTGCTAAATGGGAAACTTATTTTTAGATGTAGATATGGAGTATGGACAAGTAGGGCGGAACTTGGCTATTTCTTAACGGATTTGAGTGAAGTTTGACATCAGCCATTGAAATGGAATTTTAAAGTGATTTTTGGATAAAGTTCTGGTGAATATGATAAAATTTGACATGTGCGATGGAAATCGGGTTCTAATATGAGTTTTAGATAAAGTTGTTGCCACAATTCATAACTTCATCTAAAAATCGCACATGTCAAATTTCATAAATTTTTTTTTTTTTTGCCATATTCCAGAATTTTATTCAAAAATCATTTAAGAATCCTAATTCAGTCATGTATGTCAAAGTTCACTAAAACCGGCTAAGAAATAGGTAAATTCCATCCTAATTGGACATACATATAATTTGCTAAAGGTTAAATTTGAAATGTAAAAACTTCAATTTGAAATGTTAAAGGTTCACTTTGTAGTGTAAAAGGAACAAATTGAAGTGTAAAAGATTCAATTTGAAGTGTACTCTCGTAGCATCGTAGAAATATAGTATCTGTCCGTTTCTGCTTTAATAAATGTCGGTTTGTCCGTTAAAGTAAGGATTCCGCTAAATTGAGTATTTGTTGAAATGAGGTTGCATTGCATTTAAAAATGAGTGTTGATACATAAGTACAGTATATGTGTGTAATATTTAAAAAAATGCACACGCATTGAACAATTTGAATCAAATTTTATAGAAATATTGTTTAAGACTTAAGAAAGATCACAGTAAATATGTAAAACATTCATCTCCTTCTTGAGAGATGATAATTAGGTCCAAAGTGACAACAGAGGTATTTGGTACGATGTTATGATGGTATGATGGTTTGATGGTATGATGTTATGATGGTGTAATGGTATGATGGTGTGTATATAAGAATTTTGTGAAGGTGAAGGTAATGGTGATGGTGGTATGGTGATGGTGATGGTATAATGGTAAGATGGTACGATGTTAAGATGGTAATGGTATGATGTTTTTTTTTTTTTTTTTTTTTTTTTTTAGGAGGCCATCATGGACGAAGCAGGTGCCCAACACCCGCAACGATGTGAGACTCTAACTCACCAAAATCACCTCCTAAATCCTTTCCATCCGGGACCACCGCAAGGTTTTACTTCGGATGGAAGGAGTCTGTACGTATGTACTATGCTATTTATGTTCTACACAACTATCATGTTTGGCGGCGATCGCGCTTCAAGCAACGTAACTTCCTTATTATAGCCGCTGCAAAATCAGCTATGGCTCTCCATGCCTCTGGAGTAGCAAGCATCACTTCGACGATGTTTTCGGGGACTACGTCGTCGACATCGAGCGGTCTTACGAGTGCTTCCCTGTTGTTACAGAACCGCTCGCATACGAAGAACACGTGCTCAGCGTCTTCGGGTACTCCTCAGTGGGGGCAATTCGGCGAGTCCTCGTGCCCAAAATGATAGAGGTACGATCGGAAGCATCCGTGGCCTGACAAAAACTGTGTCAGGTAAAAATCGACCTCACCATGTTTACGGTCTGTGCAGTTGGATATTTCTGGAATAAGCCTCCTGGTCCAAGAACCCTTCTCCGAGCTGGTCCACCGTTGTTGCCATTCAGAGATGGTAGCCTCTCTGAGTATGCTTCGGCCGCTCCTCCATGACCCCTCTTGAACCATTTTTGTTGCTCCATTACCAGCAAATCGATTGGGCACATACCCGCAATAACGCAGGCAGCCTCATCCGAAATAGTTCTGTAGGCACTAACCGCTCTAAGTGCGCAGTTGCGGTAGACTGAGTTAACTTTCCGTCGGTATGATGGTACCTGCAGCGCATGGGTCCATATAGGGGCTGCGTAGAGGATGATAGATGTTACAACCCCGATCAGTAGTCTTCTAGTCGGTTGTAGAGTAATCTTTCTGAGATTTGTCTCGCTCCATCCAAAAGACAAACCCCACGAAAGGATGATGGCTCTAGTGGCTGCGTTTTGCCCTTAGGTAGCAGTATCAGCCTTTGCTTCTTCCAGATGTCCGGGAATGTCCCTTCTCTAAAACAGGAGTTGAACACCTCCAGAAACTCCTCACTTTTCTCTTGGATTGCAGCTTTTAGGGCGACATTGGCTATATAGTCTGGTCCCGGCACTTTCTTGCTAGGAATCCTCCTAGTTGCAGACATTAGCTCTTCGATCGTGAATAGCGGTACATTATCAACTTCGATATTTGGACGAAAGGTTGTGGATTGATGCGGGAACAGTGTTGAAACTATATTACTCATCAGTATCGGGCACGTTGGTACAACAACTCTGGACAGTTTCAGCTTGGACATTACCAACAGGTAAGGCCTACCCCACGGATATCGCTCGACCTCATCACAGAGGGATCTTCAACATCTCCGCTTACTCTGCTTTATGGCCAACTTCAGGGCACCTCAAGCCTCCCTATATGTTTGCTGTAGGCTCGGAGATAAGTTGGTATTTCTCCCACGTTGCAAATTCCGTCTAGCTCGATTACACCTTCGTCGGAGCAAGGCAATCTCCTCATTCCACCAGTAGGCCGGCGGACGACGCTCACTTATTATTCTCCTAGGCATTGTTATATTACAAGCCCTGATAACGATGTTTATCAACTGAGTTGCTTTAGTGTTGGCGTCACCCGTCAGCTTAGTGTTGCGAAGCATGCATCTGTATATGTTTTCGTCAAAAGCATTTGTCTTCCATCCAGCTTTCCGAAGATCACCCCTACGATATGTTCGTCGAAGTTCACACAGAATAGCCCGATGGTCGCTGTGCGTATAAATGTCGCTGACCTCCCAGGCCACCCCAGCTCTCGCGAGGGATTCGCTAGCAAACGTCAAGTCTATCACCGAACCAACATTACCCCTGTTGAATGTGTACGTGCTGCCTGTGTTACAGAGAACCACATCTAGAACTGAGAAGGTTTCCAGTAGTGCTTGGCCTCTTCCGTTGGCTTAAGTGCTGCCCTACTCAGTAGACCACGCATTGAAGTCCCCAGCAATTACCTTGGGGTAATGATCTTTCGCAGCAATGACCAAACAGTCCGAAAAGTGGGTGAATTGCACGAGTGGCTCACTCGGAGGGGCGTAACAGCTATAAAAATGTACGCCATTGATTTTAGCTCGAACGAACCCGACGAAATTTTGCGAAGTTTCTTGGATGGCAAAACTACCGCATGCCCAAATTGCAGCCTTGCCACTACGATCACTAACCCAAGCGTTATCGTCCACATTCCTATAATGTTCGCATAGCATTGCGACGTCTGGCTTCAGCTCATGTACGGTCTGTCATAAAAGGTCCTGGGCAGCTTCGCAGTGGTTTAAATTTAGTTGAAGAACTTTCATTTCCGGCGAGTGTTCCTTGCGGTCTTCTGTCGTGCTGGAAAATTACCCTTACCGGTGATGTAACCGTCTCCGACTTCCCCATTTCTCATACGACAGAATGCACATTGCGGTTCGCTATTACAATCGCTATATCCTTGCCTTATGACCAGCCTTGCAGCATCTAAATTAATTACCGCAATCTGCGTGCCTCTGTGCGCTGGTCTCTTCACAACACTCTTATCGATTTTTCCCCACTCCTTGAAGTCAGTGGCTATAGCATTAGGTTAGGTTAGGTTGGAGTGGCTGCTTACGCACACTTAGACCGGTGACGGTCCATTGTGATACCACAGGATGTATCCCCTTTTACCCCTATTGGAACTATTTCGAGCTACTTATGTAGCGTAAGACGTCCCGCACTTTAATGTTTTCGAGATCCGAGAGGCAGTCCATCCTGAACTTACCTAAGTGTTTGTGCCTTCTGAGAGCCAATGCTGGACACGAGCAAAGGAAGTGGGCCAACGTCTCTTCCTCCTCTTCATTCAAGCAGCTTCTGCAGAAGTCATTAGCCTCTAGACCCAGCCTTCTTGCATGTTCTCCAAAAAGGCAGTGTCCCATGAGAATTCCTACGACCGTTCTTAATTCACGTGTGCGTAAGGATATTAATGCTATAGCATTAAAGACTTCCTCTTTTGTTGTGACCTCGTCGATGTCCCAGATCTCTAGGGTGCTTTCATTGGGGTCTACGAGGGCCTTAACCTCCAATTTTCCCTCGAGGTAGGTCTCGATCTTACCTCGCATTGTTTCAAGGTTGGCACTATCATCAGCTGACCTCTGAATTTTTAGTAGTAAGTACCCCTTCTCGGATTTTTGAACCTGGACTACACTATCCCCAATGCTTTCCAGAGCAGGATCCGTTTTTAAGCCTTTTAAAACTTCCGCGAAAGAAGCTGGGCTCGTAGTTTTAATCATCAGCGCGGCCAGCCTTAACGGTCTTTCGCAACGCTTTCTAGCTCTGTTCACTACCTGCCACTCCATGCCTGCATCGGTAATTTGTGTTTCCCCATCGCCAATACTTAGAGGAGGTACTCTGCTTATGTTGCCATTGGCTGGTGATATTGACGTACTAGCGCCGAGTGAAGATGACGCTGTCTGCCTTTGGTTCTACTTCTTTACCTCTGGAACTATCTTTTTCTCCCTTGCCTTCTTCCCCGCCTTTGCGCCAGCGTTACCAAAATGGGAAATACAGCCCGATGGCCTCTTACTATTATTTAAGGTAGCTTGGTTTGCGTTTTCTATACTCTTATCCTGTGCCAATTCAGCTGTTTGCGTGCTGGCGTCTACACTGCCCGAGGGCTTTTGCGTTGCCCGTCGGAACATCAATTTCAGTTGGACAACCATTCTCCTTATCTCATGGTGGATGTTCGTCTTCCCCTTTATGAACTCTGCCAGATCATCAATCTGTTTGCCAATACGCACCCCTGACTGTAAGGTTTCCGGAGTGGCCGGCCTTGCCGTAAGATTCATTAGGGACCGAGATGTCTGGCGGTCCAATATCCTTACCGGCGAGTGCCGTATGCGTTTGCTCCGTTGAAATATTTGTTCTTCCTCTATTTAGTCATCGAGCGTGGGTGACGCAATTGCTCCAATTACATCACTTGTAATTTTATCTGCAACAACAGCCAAGTTCCCAACTGTTGAAGCATTGAGGCTGGATCTCGACGGTGTTGAGCCCGATTGCTCACTCAACAATTCCGCCGGTACTATGTTTCCGACTTCCTGCACCGTAAACGTTCTCTCCTCCTCACTTAACATTGTTATTTTTTTAGACAGGGTGTCCTTCCCCTGGCATGTTATACCTACTGCCAGGTTGAGCAGAGGATTGAGATTTGGTTCGAGCTAAGTTGAGTTGAAGTTGAGTTAGGATTTAGTTAGCCTGTATTGGGGTTAAGTGATGATTTGGAGTTAGGTTAAGGGTTGATTTGAAAGTTTATTTGGTGTTAATTTGGTGATTGATTTGAGCATTTACAATTATTTTGCGATTGAGATGAAGGTTAATTTGTATATTGAGTTGGAGGTTGAGCTGAAGATTGACTTAAGAGATTCATTTCTCGATTGATTTGCGAGTTGAATTAATCAAGACAATAGTTCAAATCATCTTATGAGGTCAGCCCTTTATATTCTTTTAAATAACTACGTAGAAGTTAAAAGTGTTGATTAAAATGTAATTGGGATTACAATTTATAATTGCATTTGTTATTATTTTCAATTCTTGTTCACGATTAAATATTTGAAATTTTGCAAATTACTTAAATGCAATAAAAACAAATAAAATTAAAAAAAAATTGAATTTTAGCTATTGTCCGTGATAACTCGAAAACCACTAGACCAGATGCAACGAATCTAAAAATTGACTTAACACTAATAATTTATTATTAACTTTTTTTTAAAAAAGAATCCCTTTCTACGAACTACCCAAGCCGTAGACGTAATAACAACCTTTCCAAAACACAATTCTTTACATTTCTATATAGGAAGCATAAACACATTCAATGTCTTAATTGACAAAATTTATAATTTAGTTTGGCTTTTCTTACAACAACAACTACAACGGTAAAAATTGATTTTAGCTGATTGCAAAATATATAATAAAAAAAAATTGAGCACTTTCAATGTAATCATGACGTTTTAATAGCATTTTTAATTTTCATACAACAATAATAAATTTAACTTACGTACAAACAAAAATTCAAAAAAAAAAATCCAAAAAGGTATTAAAATCAATTTAATAATCACGATCTTTTCAATTCTATCTTGATCTCAATGATTTTTTGTTGTTGTTACTTTGGTTAATTTTTTTCCAATTCAATTTATCTCATTTAAGATGATCAAAACCTATAAATTTTTCATGTACATTCATTGTATCTTGTATTTCGAATATTATTATTATGACTATTATTTTTTATTTTCTTCTTTCGCTGGTTTCTCGACTCCGACTTATTTGTATTAAGGAAATGTAATGTCTTATGTACGAACGACGATTTGAAAAAGAAAACCATCCAGAAAAATCACCTCAAGTTAAAAGTCAAGATTAGATCAAAATACAATTTTTATTTTTCTATCTTCTATAGCATAGCCGTTGTTGTATCTCGTATTTATTTTTATGTAGGTACTTATTTACAATTTGGCCTAACATATACTGCGTAACATACAGGAGAATGTAAATTCTAAATGACACACATACACATACATGATAATTTTTTTGTTGTTGTATTGTATAAACGTTTTTTTCTATCTTATGTACAGAAGTAATAGGAATATGATTTGTTGTTATTATGCTAATCGATTGTCAATCAATCAAATCGTACTTCTTGTCTTATTTTCACAATTGTAAATTACAACTGGAAATTTAAATGTTATTATTGGCACGTGGCTTGTGTTTACAATATAATTTGTTGATTTTCATTAGGATTATGTGTCATGTTTATAAAATCTTGATTAATTCCCATTAAAATTATTAAAAGTTTTTAGTAAGAGACGCTTAATTAAAGGATTAAAATTCATGTGCAATTACAGTTATAAAGATTTTTATTTTAAATGAAAATAATTTTACTTAAGAATTACATGATTTTAATATGTTCCGAAGATTGTAAGAGGCCGCGGCGACTGGACTGATTATAACACAATTTACATTCTATATATACAGAATGTGCTGTGCGTTAAGTACTAGCGAATCATACCAATACAGATGAACTCTCTTACAATTTGTTCTTCTTCACAATATTCACACAGCTCTGTGTGTACGCTAATTTTACTTTATTAATTTTTTGTTGTTAATTAATTAACAAATTCATGTAATTTCTAATATGCTACCGGTTTATTACCATTAGAAAAACATGAATTAATTAACATTCAACAAAAAATTAATAAAGTAAAATTAGCTTATACACAGAGCTGTGTGAATACTGTGAAGAAGACAAAATTGTAAGAGAGTTCATCTGTATTAGTATGATTCGCTAGTACTTAACGCACAGCACATTCTGTATATAGAATGTAAATTGTGGTATAATCAGTCCAGTCGCCGCGGCCTGATGAGAAGATTGATTTTTTCATAATCATAAGCTCATCAGTCTGAAACTGGATTGAATTCTCTTACAATCTTCGAAACATATTAAAAATCATTTAATTAAATAAATAGAATTATGTCTATTAGTCGGTTTCGTTGAATTACTGTTCGTAAATACTAATATACTACTCGTGTTAATCGAAACACAATTAAAATGGTCTAATCACCGGTAGTATATTAGAAATTACATGAATTAATTAACATTCAACAAAAAATTAATAAACTAAGAATTACCTTTTGAAGTAAAATATATTCGTAATACTACCACTTACTTAAATTGTACAGTATTTATATTGAAATTCGCGTGAAGTACCGCAAAGCTCTGAAATAAGGACCCACCCTCCAATTATTATTGTGTAACAAATTGGGCTCAAATAGGACAAGTAAACCTCTTACCTGCTTACGCCGTTCCCAGAAATGACAGTTATACTTTTGAAACCAGGCTTTGGAGGGGGTTGGTAGAGATTGCGACTTCCCGAGAAATTTTATTTCTCGGGAAATCGCAATCTCAAATTGCAATCCTCGAGAATTGGAGAGTTTTCAAATTTTAGGGCTCGGTCTTCTTTAGTATCTCGGAAATTCTTGAAAATCTTTCGCAAAAAGTACATTGTGAATGCTTTCATACGAACATTTACGGATTAACCTTCAGTAAGTCAAGTGAGCAGCACAAGCAGAAGAAAGTTATGCGACATGTCGGATTAGGTTATTCGAGGCTTAAGCGTGCTACTGCATCCAAATATCCCACTAGAATTTTTTTTTTTGAATTTCGCAACAAAAGATGTGATGCATTAGGATCTAAATATTCTTATTCGAAGGTCAAACCTAGTTACATAAGAGCTTTAGTGACTAAAGCCTTCGAGCCAAGAAATGCTATATGGCGTGTTCCAGTATGCATATAAGGGCGATCCAGGAATAGGCGATGTTTCAAATCAATTGCCGTGCTAAAATAAAATCCAAAGAATGTCACGGAAGACATCATAACTTGATACACGAAAAGTGCAAGGTATCTAAATCCAACACTGTACCATAGCACATGACGCAAGAGGTGGCTCAGCGAGTACCAAACCAACGAAATGCAGGCAATTCAACCAAACACAACTGTGCGGATAAGAGGCAAAAATGGTGAATTTAGGTTGTGTCGTGCGCTATTACATTCAGCATCGCAGGCTACGTTTATTGGTGGCGCGTTTATAGAAAAATTAGGCCTTAACATAGGGAGCAGGCATTTTATGGTGAGTGGTTTAGGCCAATCGATACACTACAACCAGCATCCAAAATTGGCGACGTATGGAATTGGACAAAATGAAGTCAGTGAACCTTGCCGATCCGGAGTTCAATCAAAATGGCCTCATCGATATCTTGCTGGGTGTCAATTTTGTTTTTTTTTTGGGCAACTAAAGCCATCTCCATTTCTGATTGGCTGATTGGAGGTCACACTACCGAGCAAGGCAGTATGAATATTGAAGTTAACCTAAACGTAACCATGGATGTAGCTATTAGATTACGTAAGTTTTGGGAAATTGAGAAGATTCGCACAACCAGCGAGCTGACTGACGAAGAGAAGTATTGCGAAGATCGGTTTCAGCGTACGACGGAGAGAAGTGATGACGAAAAATTGAACGTAAAATTGCCTGCATGTGTAAACTTGATGAATTTAGGGTCCAATTACAAGGTAGCCGAACGACGTCTTAGGGCCATGAAAAGCAAGTTACGAATCCACGAAAGCATCAACGCTAATGATTATATTTTGCCTCATCACGGTGTAATAAAAGAGAACCACTATAAAGCCAAGTGTAGTGTTTGATGCTTTGGCAAAGGATTCAAATGGACATCACTGAATAATTTTCTGTTGACAGGTCCTTCTATTCAACCATCATTAATAGATATTTTATCTGATTCCGCCGATACCGATTTGATATATCCGTAGATGTAGCTAAAATGTATCGGCAAATTTGGGTCAACCGGGAAGACGCTAAAGTTCAGAGGATACAATGGAGAACTAGTCCAAATGAACCAATTAAACAATATGTATTAAAAACACTAACCTTTGGGACTTCTCTCGCCTCATTTATAGCCACAAGTTGCTCAATGCAATCAGCTAAGGGCAATTAAGCAAAGTATCCCGAAGCCGGTAGCCATTCAAAGAGCATTTATTTTGACGATTTAATGACTAGAACCAACTATGAAACCAATTAAGTCAGCTTTGAGGAGATATCGCCAATGTTCTAGAATCACCCGGATTCACATTAAGTGGACGACCAACAGCTTTATGAATACGTAGCAAGTTAAATAATGTTTTGTTGCCAAATTTATTTGATTGGAAATTGCAACATATCGTCATGTAGTTCCCACATTCAATTTATGATGTCTATGTAACCCCATCTGAGCGATTGGTATTATTTATTCCACGTTCGATCATTTTGGTAATATTTGAAAATAGCTCTGATGACAGCTCAACCCTAAATTATGGAATACCGTGTGTCTTCTTTACATTCTATATGGTAAAGTGTAGAATCATGTCTGTATTTCCACACATTCAATGGCTTTGTTAATATTTGAAAATTTTGCATTCGAGCCCAACCCGAAATTACCGAATAGCACGTTCAGATTTGGAAATCCTAATGAGTCCCCCTTAAATTCCATATGCTGTCTATTCATGCTAATATCTGAAATTCGCGTTGGTTAGCTTAGGATACTAATACGATCTTGTTCCTCACATATTAATTTTTTCTTGGATTACACTGTTAAATAAATGTAACCTCGCATAAAACGCAATAAAAATTTCACACCGTGGTTACAATTCAGATAATTGAGTTACTATTCACGTAATCGAGCTAGAGAAGTGATTTGCATGTTCGATTGACACTCTTTACTTCAGAAAAAAAATCGTAATTTTGGTTACATAAAATATCAGAGAAATTTAAAGTGTTTTAACCATATTTTTGTAGCTTCTTAGCATTTAAAATAGATGGAACCTGTCTCACAGTTAATTTTAATCGAGTAATTTCGATCGTCACATATCCATTTTATAATCGAAATAATTATATTTTTTTAACTAAAATATTTCCATTTCCCTTTCGTTTAACTGGAATGATGAGGTGTGAATCGAATACTCTATTCACTTCTATTCATTCGGTTAATTGAGATAATTTTGTTAATTCAGACCAATTGAACGTGCCTGACACTTCCTGTCGAATAAATAATGAATGACTTGTTGTAATCTTCATTTTTCAGCTGATAAATATAGAATTATAAATTCTAGAATCTGGACACCAAATTACGAATACAATTTTCTTATTTCTTATTCCATCTATACGGAATTGCTAATTTTGAATTGTTGCAGGATTTTTAATGAAATAGAAAATTATTTTATGAAATCAAAAATTAAAAATGCCGGTTTCTGTAAAATAAAATTAGACTAAAGTGAGAATCAGTTTGCATTCAATTTTGAATAAGTTTATTCTTTAGTTGCGAAATGCATATCAAATTATTTATGCTGTCAGCTTTAGGTCTATATTCTGGCGGTAAATTACTAATGAAACCGGTTAAACGGTATTTACTATGCTTGGCCGGTTTGACGATTTCATAATGGCGCCCCAAAATATTGTCCTCTAACACCCCTTTAATATATTATTTTCAGTGCCGGACATCATGTATAAAGTTTGTAACGAGTGCCCGACCTTGCAGTCACCCGTTAACAGAATGCCCAGTAGTCACCACCTGCAGCGTTGGGCCGGCAATCGCACAGTCTGGGGCGTGGAGAAGTGGTGGTGCCCTTACTGGGTCTAAATGCTGCCTTACTTAACTGAATTAGCGTAACATACACACACACATGTCGCAACGCTCACCTCCTGAAATAAAAATAAACAACCAACAAGCCGATCATTCCATTATTACAATCATCACAATCCTCATTTATATTCTTCATTATAAAATTATACACTTAAAGAAGCTAAACGTTACGTTATATAAACCTCGCAAAACAAAATCTTGTACATTTCTCTTCTCTCTCGGTCAGGAAGGAGGAATAATCACTACAATCGAGTTACGATATCCACTACGTTAAACCGTATCCCAGTGCTGGAGTCAGTAGGGCCCTCCCGAAACTCGCCACTAAGATCTGAAATGAGAAAAAAACAAGGGAATGCCCCCAAAGCGAGAAAAACCAAAATATACAAAATTATAAATTAATTTTAAATAGGTAATGATATACAAACAAACAAAAAAAAATTAATAATAATCGAACAAAAAAAAAATAATAGGCAATTGGATGATTATAACGGGTTGTTGCTGGTCAGCTGTTTGATAATTCCGTCACCGGACGTTTTTGTAGGCAAAGCCGTATATACACGCGGTTGGGACGCGCCCTTGAAAGTCCGCAAATAGCGGTGTTGTCCCGTTGGAGAATTTTGCAAAAATATAGTGAGGCGCAGCAATCTCCAAACCTACGAATCTACGATCCGACTTTTGTGTAAGTTTCCACTTGTCTCGCCTGATCCAATTCCAACCGTATGATGTAGTTATAACACGTATGCAGTCTAGTTATCTGCCTCTTTCTCTCACGTCAAATCGTGACTTCGTTTACTTATTTATTATACCAGTTCACCAACTGGGCATTTCGAATACTGTACACCAGCAAACGAACACAACAACAAAAAAAATCGTAATTTATAAATTAATAAAATATAAATTTAATTGATAGTTAATTTTCGTATCACTTATGCTCATTATACAAAAACAAACTCTCTTTATCCGTTTTATTATTTTTTTTTTTGACCTGTCACCAACCAGCACAAAATGAATTCCCGTCCAATTCTTTTTTTTCTTTTTTCCACCACATTAACAATGAACAACACGCCATGCAACCAGAACGAGCACTCTCAACACCAAGATTTAAATGCGCGACATCTGTGTTGTACCACCAAGTTTCACGTAGGCGTAATAGCAAGACAAACAATTATCATGGATACACACCATAAAGTTGTGCCATAATAATATCAACACCCTGACGCCCTGGTTATTTGCAAAGTTAACACGTTACAAGTTTTAGTATAATTTTTTTTTCTAGAAAAATTTAAATACAAACAAAATTTCCGAATTTAATGAAACAGAATTTCTCGCGAAACGAAATTTAAAATATAAAGGGCTGAAACCTCATAAGGTGATCAGAACTTCCAACCCACATGTCAAATTTCATCATATTCGGTTGAGAAATAGGCCAGTTACGTAATACTTGGCCATATTCCATAACTTAATCTAAAAATCATACACATGATACACATATGTTGTACATACATACAAACACTCAACACTCTCAGCATCACATTCAATCCGCAAACGGTCCCCAACTCTCAACCCTATACCCAAACGCAAACTCTCTTTCTATTTAAAAATTAGCCAACTACTCACTATATCTTAATCCAACCCCAACTTAAGTCCAACTCAACCCGCAAATTAACGCCTGATTTAACCTTCAACTCAACGCTAAACTCAATTCAAATTCAATATTCAAACCAGCATATATAAAAAATTGGTAAATATTTCTATGACCAGGTACCTACTTTGGGTCAATTCGTATGGCAGGTACGCGACCCGCTTGACATACAGATTCCAAAAACTCTTCAAATCTAGGCCTTGATCATAGAAAAAGATTGGCAAAACAAATGTGTTGTTGCTTTTAACTCACGATCCACCTTATTCTCTCTTAATTAGTCTAAAATTTTTGATAAAACTTTAAAGAAAAATTAGATTAGGAGTTACAGTACACTATACGGAAAGAAATGTACTCACAGATTTTCTGACATTTCTGCCAGCGATTACATTTATCCCGCAGTATTTTTCGTTGTACAGCTACTTCAGCATTATTCCCGCCATCACTTTCACTGTCATAAAGTAATTCTATTCTTCTAAACTTGAACCCAATTAATAAACTTCTTCACAATTATGGATAAAAAGAAACGGCCTATGGGAGCCGTGGTACATTAATCGGTTGGTACATCTCGAGAAACTTTATTTGACGCTGTAGAAAGTTTAAAAGCTTAAACTGATTCAAGTCCTAAGGAGTTATGGAATTTTACGAGCAGCAAGAGAGTGGTTGTTTTTCCTTCACCTATACCGTAACACAGCTTCGCCGTTAGTCTTGCCTCACTGCAAAGTGTTTGCTAGGTTTTTGTCTTGTTAGGATTTTTCTTAACGCTCACAGTTCAATCGGCTTTAATTATTTTAAACTTATTAAGCATAAACTTCGTGATTGCTTCCTAAACCATGATATTAATAAGGGTGCTGGTTACGACGGTATTCTGCCGATCTTTATCAAGTTATACCTTCCGATTAACTTGAGCCTTGAAAAATTCCCTGTATCCATCTTCAAGGCGGGTAGAATTAACGAGGAAAATAATAACCGTAAGGGGTTACTATTTATCATGTTTAGTACAGTTTCATCGCTGCATATATTGTTATTGTTTTTACTTATACAAAAATACAATTGAACGATTTAAGCTTTTCTGAATCTGTAGAAACTTCATAAAATAATGATGAACACCTTTTATTATGGCTATATATTTTCGACTGAACTCATCATCTATAAACTGCTGATTTTAATTGTTGAAATTTCCTAAATTGCCACTACAAACGTTGCGAACCCATGTAATTCAATGTTAACTGTTGATTCTGAAGTGAAAACGTGACGTTGAATGTGAAGATGATTTAATTGAAGAAGTTTAGTTCTGTAGAATTTCTACTTGGTATTGGTCCCAATCCACCTTCAGTGTCCAGAGTTCTTGAAGAAACAATTTCCCCAGTGTGATAAGTGATAGATTGACATGAAAATGGAATTGGTCAGAGAATGGTTGCCAATACATTTCCAGTGTTTTTATGAATTGAGAGACATCAATTTGAAGAAGCGACTCGCGGTCATCTATGGGAATATCTTCCAATAATTTTGAAGAGTTTGAACCCCATTTTCGAAGCCTCATACATACCTCCCATGTCTAGCAGTTCTTACCCTGCGATTTCATTTCTTGTAGTTTTTGATGACAATTTGAACCGGTAAGAAGATCATCAACATACATATCATTTTGGATGATGTCGTTGGCCAACGGAACCCGGTCACTTCCGTCCAAAGCTAACTGTTTTAAACAACGAGTAGCCAAATATGGTGCAGAAGCTAAACCATATGTGACTGTATTTAGCATGTAAACTTGTATTTGGCTCCTGTTTTGTTTTCTCCATAAGATATTGAAACTTTGTATCCGACTCTTGTGCCTATATTAAACGATACGTTTTCGATATATCGGCACTGAATACAAATTTATGAGCTCTAAATCTGATCAATATTGTAAACAAATAATTTTGCACAACTGGTCCAACTAGTAAAATGTCGTTAGGAGATGATGCAGTGGTGCGGAAAAAATACTTCAGCTCAGGAATATCTTTCAGGAATTCAGGAACCGTCTTGTTGCCATTATTCTAGAATTTCCTAATGTCTCTGGAGATGTTTTGAATGGCAATTTAACGATGAATCGTCCTTCGCTATCTCTAACAAAATTATTTTTAAAATGTTCCTCACATGCTTCTTCCTGTGCTGTTAGTTCTGTATTTTTGAATTCACAATTTTCCAAGTTCCAGAATCTTTCAATTTGGTTTTCCAAACAGCGTATTTTGAAGTGTTGGTAGATGATCGTTTAACTTAATTTGGCCTATTACGAGTCATTTGTAGAACAGATCTGCTCCGATTAAATTCGAACCACTTGGATAAATCACCAGAAAATTTTGGAATCTCAATTTTATGTAATTTTACAACGCCCTTCTAAAATGAAGGGCTTTAGAATATAATAAAGCTCCTCAACTTCAGTGCGAATAGTTTTCTTAGCTTCATTTTCTTCTAATAGTTCAATACTAGACTGAAATTGATTGAGTTGGTCAAAATATTCTTCGAGGCCTTGAAGGCGCATTTCCAGCTGTGATACAGAAGCGTTAGTTAATCTTTCATCACAAAACTTTTTTATCCGTCTGAATTGATCAATAACAATCGACCGTTGTGTTTTATTTTTACTAAGCTTTTATTCATTCATTTTTTGTTTTCACGTAAAATCACAAAATTTCAAAGAAATAACCGAATGACTTAAAATATTGTTACGTTTTTGCCTTGTCACTCAAGGTTCGTATCACTGGATTATGAATAATACAAAATCAATTTAATTTATCCCTATGAATTTATTTATTTCACAAAATTTATTACAACACAGTTTATCAATAAAAATTCACAAAATCACTTTATATAAATTATTCTCAAATTTACCTGTTCACTAATAATATTTATTTCGCACTTAAACACTTTTTAAATCACTTTTTAATTACTTTTTAATCTTCACACTGTCACTTTCCAAATACTACTACTCCAATTCGACTTCGTTGCTGTTTTATATAAACAAACCAAACTTCCAGAAAGCTCTTAATTTTTCTAGTTAGAATAGTGTAGAAAATTTTATCATGGAAAATTCCAGTACAGTTTAACATTGAGCTATTCATTTAACTTCTTCTATTATACACTAGGTGTCACCGTCACACTACCCCTCATCTAAGCCTGTTCGTCCCGAACAGGACCCAAATCACCTCGTCTGTATAAGGTCAGCCTCTCCAAATTCACCACCTTTGGTTTACCTCGATGTCCCTTCCGTATCCGATAAACCACGTCGTTCATCCTTGTGATGACAGTGTAAGGTCCTTCCCATGCTGGTTGCAGCTTCGGTGATAGTCCCTTTTTCCATTGCGGGTTGTGAAGCCTTACTAATTGCCCTTCCTTGAAGCCCTGATTATTTGCTCGTATTTCATATCAAGCCTTCATCCGGTTACTTGACATCTGTATTTTTCCCCGTACAAATTGATGAATCTTATTAAGTTCCTCTTTCATCCTGTCTACGTAAGCCGCTGATGGTATAGCCCCAAACTTTAGATCTCCAGGTAATCGTAGGTTATCCCCAAATAACGTTTTAGCTGGTATCATTCCGGTTGTGTCATGTATTGCAGATCGATAGGCCATCAGAAACATCGGTATATGCCGATCCCAGTTGCGTTGGTTTTTCTCAAGGACCTTTGCTAGATATTCCTCCAATGTGCCATTGAATCTTTCCACATACCATCAGACTGTGGATGCAAAGGCGTTGCTCTAGTTTTATTTATACCGAGCATCTGGCATATTTCTTGAAATACCACCGATTCAAAATTCCGTCCTTGATCGGTATGAATCTCCATCGGCACTCCAAATCTGCTAATCCAGTTGTGTACTACGGCATCAGCTATTGTTGTCGTCTCCTGGTTGGGATGGGGTACACCTCCGGCCATTTGCTGAAATAATCCATGATTACTAGCATATATTTGTTGCCGCTCTCGGTGGTGGGAAATGGCCCCGCTACATCCATTGCAATTCTTTCGAATGGTGCTCCAACGTTATATTGTTTCATGGTTCCACGACTTTTGCGTGCGGGTCCCTTCACCGCCGCACATTTGTCACATTTTTGGCACCATTCTATCACTGACTGCCTGCAACCTGCCCAGTAGAATCGTTGACATACCTTTGCTAGTGTTTTATTAATTCCTAGGTGGCCCCCACTTGCTCCTCCATGATACTCATTCAGAATTTCCGCAACCTGGAACTTTGGTATCACCAGCAACAATTGCTTCACTTTGCCATCCGTGCTTTCCCACAATCGTTTTAAACAGCCATTCTCAAGACGGAGGCTATCCCATTGAGCCCAATAAGCCTTGACAATGGGAGTTTTGTCCGCGATCTCGCTCCAAGTTGGCCGGTGTTCCCTGTCCTTCCATTTCATTATAACTGATAAATCCGTATCATCCAATTGCTCTTTCTGGACGGTAATGTCTGACGGTTATCATTTTTCGTCAACTGTAAGATACATTAGGCTTTTCAAATCCATACGGTATCCCTTCCCTAATTAAGGGTTGAGTTCAGATGACCAGAATAGGATGTCTAGAATTATAAATCGTAGAATCTGGAAACCAAATTACGAATACAATTTTCTTATTTCTTATTCCATCTATACGGAATTGCTAATTTTGAATTGTTGCAGGATTTTGAATGAAATAGAAAATTATTTTATGAAATCAAAAATTAAAAGTGCCGGTTTCTGTAAAATAAAATTAGATTAAAGTGAGAATCAGTTTACATTCAATTTTGAATAAGTTTATTCTTTAGTTGAGAAATTCATATCAAATTATTTATGCTGTCAGCTTCAGGTCTATCTTTTAACGGTAAATTATCAATTAAACCGTTTAAAAAGGGCATTTACTTTGCTTGGCCGGTTTGACAATTAAAGTTCGATCTCCGTAAAAATTCGAACGGTTACGGATTTCATGATGACGCCGGACATCCTGTATAAAGTTTTTGTTTTAATTTTTTTACTAGAAAAATTTAAATACAAACAAAATTTCCGAAATTAATGAAACAAAATTTCTAGAGAAACGAAATTTAAAATATAAAGGGCTGAAACCTCATAAGGTGATCAGAACTTCGGTCTATATTAATTCAATTTAAAAATCATTTTAAAATCCAATTTCCAACCCACATTTCAAATTTCATCATATTCGGTTGAGAAATAGGCCAGTTACATCATACTTGGCCATATTCCAGAACTTAATCTAAAAATCATACACATATGTTCTACAAACATAGAAACACTCACTGATATAGATTGCTCAATTGCTCACAAAACACTAATCCAACCCCAACTCAACCCCAATTCAACCCGCAAACGGTCCCCAAACTCAACCTTCTACCCCAACATAAACTCTCTTTCAATTCAATCCTCAAACCAGCATATTCGAGTATACAAATTAGCCAACTGCTCACTATATCTTAATCCAACCCTAACTTAAGTCCAACTCAACTTCAACTCAACCCGCAGATTGACGCCTGACTTAGAAACCAGCATATATAACAAATAGGTAAATATTTCTATAACCAGGTATTTTGGGTCAATTCGTATGGCAGGTAGATTCCAAATGCTTTTCAAATCTCGGCCTTGACCATAGGTAAAGATTGGCAAAAAAAATTCTAAATCGAACAAGCCGTTCTCGAGAAACAATGGGTAAAGACCAACAGACATCCAGACACAGACGGACAGACACATTTTTTTTTTTTTTTGCTTTATTAGACTCAAGGACTTTCAAAACGCCGAGAAAAGTGGTTTTGAAGTAACCAAATTTTTCATCATTTTTGGCAGAATTTCAATACTTTGGTCTTTTTAGACCGAAGTAAAATTCTTATCAAATTTCGAGAATTCTTGAGGCAGGAATTCCAGATTGCAATCTTTAGCGGGCAGAGTACTGATAAGCTAATAGCCAGTCATTTTAGTCTTGGCGTCATTGTAATTCAAGTCAAAGTGGCGATTACATGTATCGCTGTTGTCTCTGTGTGTACTTCTATACTGATCTTTTACGATTTTATTTTAACATTCAGTTTACACCGAAAGTAATTTTACCTCACACGTATTTGTGTCCCCATATAATCATACGATCACTTGAATTGAATATAAATAAATCATGACACGAACCAGGGTGGTTTGCATGAACATATGTAATGGTCATTTGGTATACACTAAATTATGGTACTTCAGAATAAATAATATTGTTACGTTTTACCCTTGTCACTCAAAGTTCGTATCACTGGATTGTGAATAATACAAAATCAATTTAATTTATCCCAATGAATTTATTTATTTCACAAAGTTTATTACAACACAGTGTATCAATAAAAATTCACAAAATCACTTTATATAAATTATTCTCAAATTTTACTGATCACTTTTACTTTTTATTTCGCACAAAAACAGTTTTTAAATCACTTTTTAATTTCTTTTAATCTTTACACTACCGCTTACCAAATATTACTAATCCAATTCGACTTCGTTCGCCTTTTTATATACACAAACCAAATTTCTAGAAAGCTCATGACTTTGCCAGTTAGAATAGCGTAGAAACATTATACGTAACAATTTTTATCATGGAAAATTCCATTTTAGTACAGTTAAACATTGAGCTATTCATTTAACTTCTTCTATTACACACTAGGTGTCACCGTCACACTACCCCCCACCTAAGCATGTTCGTCCCGAACAGGACCCAAATCACCTCCTCTGTATAGGGCCAGCCTCTCCAAATGCACTACCTTTGGTTTACCTCGATGTCCCTTCCGTATCCGATAAACTAAATCGTTCATCCTTGTGATGACAGTGTAAGGTCCTTCCCATGCTGGTTGCAGCTTCGGTGATAGTCCCTTTTTCCATTGCGGGTTGTGAAGCCATACTAATTGCCATTCCTCGAAGCCCGGATTATTTGCTCGTATGTCATATCGAGCCTTCATCCGGTTACTTGACATCTGTATTTTGCCCCGTACAAATTGATGAATCTCATTAAGTTCCTTTTTCATCCTGTCTACGTCTACGTAATCCTGTCCACATAAAGCCGCTGATGGTACAGCCCCAAACTTTAGGTCTCCAGGTAAACGTAGGTTATCCCCAAATAACGTTTTAGCTGGTGTCATTCCGGTTGTGTCATGTATTGCAGAACGATAGGCCATCAGAAACATCGGTATATGCCGATCCCAGTTGCATTGGTTTTTTTAAATGACCTTTGCTAGATATTTCTCCAATGTGCCATTGAATCTTTCCGCCATGCCATCAGACTGTGGATGCAAAGGCGTTGTTCTCGTTTTATTTATACCGAGCATCTGGCATATTTCTTGAAATACCACCAATTCAAAATTCCGTCCTTGATCGATATGAATCTCCAGCGGCACTCCAAATCTGCTAATCCATTTGTGTACTACGGCATCAGCTATTGTTGTCATCTCCTGATTGGGATGGGGTATACCTCCAGCCATTTGCTGAACTAATCCATGATTACTAGCACATATTTGTTGCCGCTCTCGGTGGTGGGAAATGGCCCCGCTACATCCATTGCAATTCTTTCGAATGGTGCTCTGACGTTATATTGTTTCATGGTTCCACGACTTTTGCGTGCGGGTCCCTTCACCGCCGCACATTGGTCACATTTTTGGCACCATTCTATCACTGACTGCCTGCAAAATGCCCAGTAGAATCGTTGACATACCTTTGCTAGTGTTTTATTAATTCCTAGGTGGCCCCCACTTGCTCCTCCATGATACTCATTCAGAATTTCCGCAATCCGGAACTTGGGTATCACCAGCAACAATTGCTTCACTTTGCCATCCGTGCTTTCCCACAATCGTTTTAAACAGCCATTCTCAAGACGGAGGCTATCCCATTGAGCCTAATAAGCCTTGACAATAGGAGTTTTGTCCGCGATCTCGCTCCAAGTTGGCCGGTGTTCCCTTTCCTTCCATTCCATTATAACTGATAAATCCGTATCATCCAATTGCTGTTTCCTGATCATTTTGACGGTCAACTCCTCGTCAGGCAGCACTTGCGTAAGCCTAACGTCGATGATGCCTTCCTTTGCTTCAACATGGCCACAATGTTTACATTCTACTGGACACGGCCGTCTTGATAATGCGTCGGCATTTCTGTGTGCACTTCCCTTCCGATGTTCAATTTGGAAATCGTAGCTTTGAAGACGTTCGATCCAGCGTGCTACTTGTCCTTCTGGATTATTGAATTGTAACAGCCACCGTAAAGCGCCGTGATCTGTCCGTAAATGGAATTTTCGGGTATAAAGATACTTATGGAAATGCTTAACACATTCCACTGTAGCCAATAATTCTTTCCGTGTCACGCAGTAATTACGCTCCGGTTTTGATAATGTTTTGGAGAAGTACGCAATAACTCGTTCTTGGCCATTGGTTTCCTGTGATAACACACCTCCTATACCGTCATTACTTGCATCGGTGTCCAAAATAAATTTCACGTTGGGTATAGGGTACGCGAGGATTGGCGCGACACATAACCGTCTCCTTAGTTCCACGAATGCTTCCTCCTGGTCATTCTTCCATTCGAATGCCTGGTTCTTCCTGGTCAACTCGTGTAAACTCTTGGCGATGTTGGCGAATCCTGGCACGAAGCGTCTATAATAGGTGCACAATCCCAGAAAGCTTCGTAATTCGTGTAAATTTTTAGGTCTTGGCCAGTTCTCTACCGCTGCGATCTTTTCTTCGTCGGTGTGAATTTCATTAGTCGTTACGAGATGACCCAAATATTTCATTTCAGTTCTAAACAGCTTTAATCCGGCGGCCTGTATCCGATCCAAAACTTCCGCCAAGTTCCTTAGATGCTCGTAAAAATCCATCCCCATAACGATGATGTCGTCCAGATATATTAGGCAAGTCTTCCAATGTAATCCCTTTAACATGCGCTCTATTAATCGTTCAAAAGTCGCAGGGGCATTACATAATCCGAACGGCATAACATTAAATTGCCAAAGTCCGTTACCCACACTGAAAGCCGTTTTCTCGCGATCTTCCTCATGGACTTCCACCTGCCAATAGCCACTTTGTAGATCTAATGTAGAAAATATTCGAGCACCCGATAGTGTGTCTAATGTATCCGATGTACTGCAGAATATGGACGTGTACTGTTTGAGTAGTTGATGTGCAGAATCTTTCTGTGCCTCAGTAAGATCTTCGGTCCATTTCTGCATGAGTTGTTCTACCGTTTCTTTCTGCCCTTGCATGTCGGCTTTTTCAATCGGACTTTTCTGTTCACACTTTACTATAGTTGAAACCTCGTTACATTTGCTGATGACTGTCCCTTTCTTGATGGTTTTCGTCTTATCCGAGAGATTTAGAGTCCTAATTGGTACTCTATAGTCGTTGTCTGGTTAAACTAGGGCTTTTCCGATTAAAATTTCCTTGACTCCGTTCTCCTCTTTGTTAGCTTCCACAACCCACAACCTGGGTGACCCAAAACCTCCCTCCAATTTTCCCCACACGATCGTCTCCGAATTCGGTGGCAGCTTATCCCGATAATCAATAATAATTCGCCTGGTAGTTGCTCCTGCACTGCTAGATTGAAGTGGCCACTCGATGTTATCGTACTTAAAACTCCTCGCCCAACATCCACCACGAAGCCATTTGCTCTCATGAAGTCCATCCCCAAAATGACTTCATCCACAATATCTGCAATCAGCACTTCGTGTTCGAAAGGAGTTCTCCCGATCTTTATTTTCACGATCTTTTTGCCTTTTATTATTGAACTATCTCCAGTTGCTGTTTGTAACTTCAATCCATTAGCTGGTTGTATACCTCCATCGATCAGATCTTTACGGACAATCGTGCGATTTGCTCCCGTATCCAGGGTGATGATGCAGTTCGTGCCATCAATGTCGCCTTTGATTGTTAAGCTGTCACCGCCTCTTGCTACTTTCGAAACGCGGATGGAGGTTATGGGGCAATCGGTTGTGGGAGTCAGCTTCCGCCCCTTTAAGCTGACTCGTTCAAGTTTAACGACTCTGTCGTCATTTGGCCTTCTTGCTTAGCCACTGCCTGCTCCCCGCTTTTTCGTTGCTGCGTAGGAGATAGTGATCTTCCCCTTTTTCTTCTTAATTCCCAGCAGCCCGTGAGATGCGACCGATTTTATCACATGCCCAACATTTAATTTTGCCGCTTCCGTCTCGGTATCTTGGTGTTGACCGTTCTGTATTTATGCTGGTGTCGATTTCCACTCGGCGTATTTTCATTGACGGTTTGGTGATGGCTTGTGCAGTTTCATTTGTCAACGCACAAGCGATGGTTTCGGCGAAGGTTGCTTTAGGTGACAACATCACCGCCCTGCGTGTCTCTGGATCTCGAATGCCGTCAATGAATGCGTCAATTTTTGGCCGTTTCATATAATCGGCCGATGTACTGGTATGTGCTAGATGTACTAATCGCTCGATTGCCGATGAAAATTCCTGAAGTGATTCTCCTCCTTTTTGGTAGCGGCTTTTCAATTCCATTCGATAGATTTCCCGCTTGTCATTACTGCCGTACTTCCTATCCAGCGCCTTCATAATTTCGAGATAACTGTTGCGATCTTTTTCCGGAATTGTTTGTAAGGCCTCCGTAGCTTCACCTTTAAGGACCACTATTAACGCTGCGACAAGATGTTCATCGTTCCAACGGTTTTGATTGGCTGCCGTTTCAAATTGAAATTTGAAAATGCTGAAAGATGTTGTACCGTCGAAGTTTGGTGGTTTTAACTTAACTGATTAAACGGTCTGTACCACTTGCGTCGTTGATCCACTTGCCTTGACATCAGTTAGATCTTTCTCGAGACGTTGAAATTTTTCCACAACTTGTTGAGTCTCTATTTGCAATTTCTCTTCAACATGTTGAACCTTCGTTTCTAATTTTTCGTCAACCTTTTGAATCTCCATTTGCACCTTTTCCACTTTGCCTTGTATGTTAGTAGATAATTCGAGAAGTTTCTCGTCCATTCTCTTTTGACCATCTATTATTTGGTCTTTAATTTCCTCTCCTTGTTGTTTCATTTCTTGGTTAGCCTGATTTTGTTGTTTAAACTGTCGTTTTATTTCTTCGTTTGACTGGTTTATAGTCTCCAACTGCCGCACATTTTGTTGTTCCATTATCTGCTTCATAGCAGTCATTAACTGTGACAAATTGAAACTTCCCGATGGTGGTTGTGTTGTTTCGGCTGACGATTGTTTATCTCCTTCTTTCTGCTCTACGGTTGCCGCATCCGTTACTTTCTCTCCAAATTCATGTTGATCTGCGTCTAACCCTTCTTTCTCCATGGCGTCACGTAGTCGTGCTTGTAAATCGGCTTTACTACTATCAGTAGCCAAACCTCGTTTCTCAAGTTCCCTCTTTAATTCTGGTACTTTTAATTCGTTGAGAATCATTTTCTTTATCTTATTATTCACAATGCATCAAATTATTCACACTTGAGTCACTAACCAAAAATATTTTTAAGCCAGATGAAAATTTATTAAGTGAATTTTTCAATTCGACCACAGGGTTTTTGAAGACTTTTGGAGCCTGAATTAAAAACAAATTTTGAAAATTGGTCACTGTAAATCTTTGAAGGCGAATAAACTCATCATTTTCACAAATCCATACGACAATACAACTTCGACTCCACAAGAGCAAAATAAATATTTTTTGTAAAACTGGACACACTTGTCTATATTTTTACAAAAAATATTTATTTTCCTAATCGAAGAAGAGTATTAATATAATTTTTGTAAAGCGTGGAAGTATCAATGGTTACTCCGAGATATTTAAAACTTGATTCAACATAAACAGCTTGATCACAATTCATATCATGAGTTTTTTCATTTTTTTATTCCATCGAATTGGAAACATTTAACAGTTTATTGTCCACCTTTTGAAAGCCAAGGGCTCAATTTATCCTTTTTCTCGCATTTTTTCAATCGCAACGGTTTTTTGGGTGTTTATTTCCATCCAAAAATTGGTAATTACTCGTTCCAACTTACTTTTTCTTTCACCACCAAGCGCCTATACAGCGTAAATGAATGTGAAATTTTGTATTTTTTCCCCCAACATTAAAATTCATACCTCTAATCCCCGCCAAATAGTTTTTTTGAGCAAAGCTGTATTATAATGGTCACGGTTTAACTAATTCGTTTAATTTTGTCGTGTTTCATCTTCCTAACTAATACATTTTTGTTTTCGTTTTTAGAAACCTGGCGACATAATTTTTACACCAATTTACCGTTTTAATTTAATAAATTAATTCATCTTTCGATATTTATTAAAAAAAAAAACATTTCTGGTAATTTTCTTCACATTAATACCTAAAAGAATTCACGCATCGCATGTTCAAAAACATTTTTATTATTTTTTTAATTTATATCAATTTCCAAAAATCCAACAATAACAATAAAAAATTTATGGTAATTGACATCAAATTAATTCATCCATTGCACTTTAGTTTATTAAAGGCACACAAATAAAATAAAGTCCATGGCCAAAATGTTAAATTATTATTTTTATAATAATTTAAATTAAAACATTTAAATTAAGAATAAAAATAAAAATAAAAATTGTTGTTAAATTCTTTATACACAATATATCAACATTTATTATGTACCTAAAAGTGTAGTCTTGTATTTAACCGGAACGTCATTTTTATTAACTGTATGCGCGCGGCAATAAACGTTCATCTTAATTTATTATTTATAGTCACTTAAAAAGCATTTTATAAGAATCCGATCGATGACCACCTGCTGATTTTTAATTAAATTTTATGTTCAGATAACATTTAACGTCATTTGATTTTTTTGTTTTTGCATTACGTTCTTAAAACAAATAATTCCTGAGAATACACAATTTTAATATGGGAGCATAAAAAGGTAAGAAATGGTCATGGATGATTTAAATTAAGGAGATATAACTGTTTCCGTTATGAAAAAAAAAAAATATATAATTTGGGATAAATCGCAGGTAGATAGGAAATAATTTTTAATTCCGTCAGAAAATTGTTTTGCACAATAATTTATTTTGGACGTCTTAAAGATATAAGCGCCATAAAAAAAATTAATTAGGGTATTTACGAAATCTTTTTTTTTTTTTTCATATTATCGTAATAATTAATTAAATTGCTGAACATTAAAAATTAGCCATTTTAATAATGTTTCATCATTCTTAAGATAAGACCACGCACTAATCTGTAAAGGTCTTTAAATTTATATAAGTGGTTGCACTCGAATATACACAAAATCACTTTCACTTCTTAATCCTCTAAGTATGCAAACGCTATATGAAATTTTATATTAATTTAATTTTTTTGTTTTTTTGTTTGAACACTCGAAGAAGATGTATCACATGTCACCCTAATCGAATCCAACTAGCTTATTGGTAAATACCAACCAGTGAGAAAAGTAATTATATAATTTAATATAACAGCATACCAAATCAAATACATCATTGTCATTCTTGTAAAGTGGCGTAGATTTTATAATTAGGGTGAAATGCATTCATTCTGGGCAATGTTTGGGTTTTGTAAATGATTTAAACTAATTAGGAAATACCATTTGTGGGATAAATAAATGTCTATACGTTTGTCATGCTTTAAATGTTTGACCATCACGCATCAATTCAAATTAATTCGAAAATGCATTTAAATTTCTAATTTCTTGTGTTAGCGTAACAATATAGCTCGATACTTTAGTGAGAGATTAACTTATGTAACCTAATACACAGCATGAATATGTTACGATAATATTATTCATGAATTTCATATACACGTAATATGTAGATCAAACAATAGCCTATATCCAATTTTGTATTTTTGTATCCATTACTATCTTTTTGACATTTATTATTTATCAGTTACTTTTATTTAATATTATTATGTAAATTTATTTCCTAGTAGAAATTTATTATATCAATATATGATTTTTCCAATTTTGTGTAGGTGTGATATTTTGAGACATGCTATAGATTTTCTTAATTAATTTTCTTAACGATATGTTGGGTTAGTGGTAGATCAATTTTATAATGGTTATTCTATTCATACATACATATTTTTAATAACAGACAGTTTCTAAATTTTTTAGTGATTACTGTATCAACTCTAAATTTATCTATTTTGGTTTATCTACTAATAAAACTAATATTTTATGTAATGTTAGTATTGTTGTTAGTTTAGATTTAAAATGAAAAAATAAAAATAAATAAATATTCGTCAATAATATTAAAATTTATACTGTCTGATCAAAAACTGTTTGAAAATATATCTAATAAATTTCCAAGCGATTATACAACCATCGTGATTGAATAAGAAAACCGTTGAGACTATAAATATTTTTACGAGTCAAATATTTTGTCCGACATAAAAACAATAAAATACATTAATTAACTTTTGTCGATTGGTAATGCACAAAATATGAATATGCTTATATTTGGTCAAGATTTGTAATTTTACGATATCTGGATTCCAATTTAAGGATTTACGATGGATAAACACTGTCTTGTTTGCATTTTGCATTATATTCGTACGTTAATCTCTCAAATTTTTTTTTCAAATTTAAGGTTAATACCACAAATTTGTAAGCCAACGATTCTAAGTAGAAAAAAGTATTCGGTATTTGGAATCTATAAAATTCCTTTAATATAGGGACACGTTGTATTTATTAAATTTAATACTTTTTACGAAAATAACATTTCAGAAATTGTAAGACAAGTTGAAAAATTTAAAAAACCAAACTGTGAAAAGAAAACTGTGCAAACTGTGTAGTTGAATTATTTCAAAAAGATGTTTTAATAAATCCGAAGGCAACTCTTAAATTTATTGATATTCCCTAGACTGATATTTCCAGAAAAACGCACGTGACCATTACAGAACGGTTGTAAATATTAGATCCATTATGTGGTAATTTAATCTGTGGCGCAAGGAACCTAGATTAAGCAAAGCCGTAGTCTAAAAAACAAAGTTTTGTAAGGGAATCAGAAAAACCAAACTTTCCATAGTAAAACACACAAAACATATGGGAAAACGTTACAAATTCTTAATTATGACCACTGAGATATTTTCAAAAATGTTTGAAATTCAACATACTATTTATGAACATCGGTTAAGAAAATCGTTTTGGTTAAACCAAAATTTATGAAATTTTCATAACAACATCCTTCTGGTGTAATTGATATAAAAGCTTTTACAACAAATCGTATGGTCACTAAGTCAACAGATATTATTATTGATTGAAGAGCCATATGGGCGATAAGCCACCTCGCACTGCGACCTAAAAGATCTATTGTGCTGGACCCTACTTAATTATCCATCCAGTCAATATTCAGGCTCTTAATGAATCTGATAATACTACTGGCCGGTACGAGATACATACTATCCGGGCTCATTGTTCTCCCTTCTAGATGTTGCAGTCTTTGCTGGAAAGTGGCTGGGCAATGGCACAGAACATGTTCCGCTGATTCTGCTTCCAGATCGCAGAAGCGGCATCCATCTGTCGTAATTAGGCCCATCTTCTTAAGGTGATACCTTAAGGGGACATGAGGAAGCCAGTAAGCAGCCTCAACTCAGGTTTCCTAAGTTCAAGACACTCCTTAACCCTGACAGACGAAGGTGATATAAATTTCTTCGCCTGTCGTAAACCTGGAATTCTGCGCCAGTAGGAGGACTTTTGAACATCCTTCCAGCGTTTTACCTCTGCTCTAAGGTGTCCCTTAGTGATGCAGCAGAAGGGTTCTGGTCAAATAAATGGAGAGGCAGAACCCTCACGAGCGAGGCCATCAGTTGCCTGGTTTCCTTCGACTCCAGTATGACCTGGCACCCACATAAGTGTTACTTATTTGAGCCTGCCAGATGTTTAATAACCTTCAGACAATCCCATACTAGCCTTGACTCAACGGTACAAGACCTAAGAGCCTTTAAGGCCGATTGGCTGTCCGTTACAATATAAATCTTTGCATCGTTTAGGTCTTTTGCTATGCCTATCCTAGCGCAAAGTTCTATAGCATGTACTTTTGCTTGAAAAACGGTAGCAGTGGTACCCAAGGACTTCCAGAGTGTAGTTGCACTTCCGTGTATTCCTATCCCCGCCTCATCTTCCGTTTTTGATCCATCTGTACACCATACCATGGACATTCGTTCAAAGGATGGTCCACCTGCACTCCACACACCCTAACCTAACACAAAATGGTTTGTGGAAGTCCAGTTTAGCTGGCATACAGTCGGAAGGCATTCCTATGATAGGGCCTATCTGAAATTCCTTAAGGATTTTCAGATGACCCACCATATTGCCTGGTTTGATATTTCCTTCTGCCTGCATTTTCAGGGCAATAATTTCAGCATCCTTTTTAATACGCAGGTGTAACGGTGTCAGTCCTAAAAGTGTCTCCACCGCCGTAACACCGATGCAGGCTACACGCTGAACCTTATTCAATAAGGTTTGCGTTGCCTTCTGCTAAGTTTTAGGCCACCATACAACCGTTGCGTAGGTGACCATAGGGCTAATGATTGTAAGAAATGACCAGTAGATCATTTTTGTTTGTAGTCCTCAAGTACGCCCATAGAGTCTTTGACAGGCCCAGAAAGCCTTGGTGGCTCTATTTTAAACTTTCAACAAATGTTGGTTCAAGTTCAGTTTTTGATCTAGGATAACCCCTAGATGTTTAACCTCGCTGGAAAAAGGAACAGTAGTACCGTTTAACGAGGGAGCTGTAAGCGCAAGCTTTTTCCTCCTCGTAAAAGGAACAATGACAGTTTTGTTTGGATTGACACTTAGTCCTTCCTGGTAACACTACTGCCATATTATATTGAGTGCATTTTGCATGCGATCAGATATGATCTCATCAAACTTGCCTCTGATAATGACAGCCACATCATCCGCATTGTCCTGGACATCAAACCCATGGCTACTCAGAAGGACCAGTAGTCCGTCAATAATCAATGATCACAAAAGAGAAGATAGTACGCCTCCTTGGGGACAGCCCTTTACGGCCTTGATGGTTACTGACTCGCCACCTAGTCTGGCAGTAATCTCACGATGTTCCAGCATGGAACGGATCCAACTAATTGTAGAAAGCGGAACCCTTTTTCCCATTGCTGCTCTCTCTATAGATCTATATGAGGTATTATCAAACAAAGGCACAAAGGGCAATTTCTTTATATGTCACTGCTTTTTCAATCCTCGTGACTAGACCGCTAAGGGCCTTCACAGTGGATTTACCAATTTGATATGCAAACTGGTCCCGATGCAGCGGATTCTTTCTAAGGACCTCACTTCTTATTTGATAGTCCAGGATTTTTTCCATAGTCTTCAATAGAAACGATGTGAGGCTAATTGGCCGATATGCCCTGGCCTGGGTGTCTGGACTCTCCCCCCCTTTGGTATAAAGACCACATTTACTTTCCTCTACAGTTTCGGAATATAGTTAAAAGCATAACTTGCCCGAAACATCTAGATCAAGCTGGGGAGTATTTCCTCAATACCTTTTTGAAGTAAAGCTGGAAAGATACCATCCCCTCCAGCGGATTTGAAAAGTTTAAAAGACCCAATAGCCCAAATTTTTCCTAGAGAGACTCCAGATCCTACTGTGAGGCACATAGGCCACGTCACTTGAGGAATCATGCGAGTCCTTTTGGGCTCCTAGCACTATTGAATCCGGAAAGTGGGTCTCTAGCAGTATCTCTAAGGTTTCCTTCCAGTTTTCAGTGAACCTCCCATCTTGCTTCTCGAGAAGTCCTAAACCATTTGAATGATCCCTGGAAAGGACTTTCTGGAGACGAGCTGCAGAGGGCAATTCATTGTTTCCCTCACAGAAATTCCTTGAGGTAGCCCTTTTGGATCTTCTTAGTTCGAGATTATATTCCGTCAAGGCCATCTTATACTCGCCATATTCATCGGTGCGTTTAGCCCTGTTGAATAAAGGGACCATCTTTGTGGACGCTCTTCGCTTAACCGGGCAGCTGTTCTCGTAAGCCAAGTGTATAGAATTATGCTCTTCAAGTTCTCCAAACCCTCTGGAAACTCTATGTTCCCCACAACCGAGGGCATTTCTGATTCGAGTGAGACTCTATAAGAGTCCCAGTCGGTCAGTTTTGGAATTCTAATTTCCTGGTGCTGCATGGTCTCAGCCGCCAAATCGAATCTGATGTGCAACTGATCCTGCGATTTGAAGTGTCAAATCTAGGACCTCTTGCCTAATCGCATTTATAAAAGTAGGTTTCCTTCCCCTATTGATAATGTCTACATTATTTGAGATCAGAAATTCAAAAAGGTACTCACCCCTGTTATTGATGTCCCTGCTACCCCCGCGCGTTTGCATCGCATCCTATCAGGTAGGCCAGCCCATTGCTTTTGCAATGAGGTATGAGCCGCCTAACGTCAAGTGGAGGTATTAACTCTGAGTCTCCAGAAAAGTAGGCGGAGGCCATTATAGCCTCCTGTTTTCCTCTTTCACCCAGAACCTCCACCATTACTGCAACCAAGTCCCTGGAGATGAACTCTGAAATGGAAATAAAATTAATTTGCGAACTGGCCAAAATAGCCGCTCTTGGACTCTGAGTTCCGTTATGATAAATTAACTTACCCACTTGATTTGGTATACCTCTGATCTGGTTACCTATCACCCATGGCTCCTGGATTAGAGCCATGCCAATGTTTTGTCAGATAAACCAACGACAAAGGACGTCCGAAGACGCCTTTGCCTGATGCAGGTTTATCTGCAGGCAGGCGATGTATGCCTTCATTTTTCCGAAGGCCACTTCAGAAGGCCGTGCTCAGCCTCCTTTTCAGCACCGCCACTACCCGCATGCTTTTTTTGTCCGTCCGATGGCTGACCAGAGTCCTCCATCACCGTTCTGCTGGCCCCCGTTGCCTGAAAGCCTCCAGCCTTCACCAGTGGCTTGCGCGGTAGGAGCTTTTGTGAGGCCTTCCCCCGTGGAACCCCTGACGCCTTCCTTTTTTTCCCGCCTTCTCCTCACCTGTCTCCTGTAGAGGGCGGGCACGCCAGTGGTCTTGGCTACAGGTGCCTCTACCGTAGCTTCCACAGGGTTGACCACTTGGGATGCAATTGGAAAGTCCCAAACTTATAGTTGACTTTAAAGCCAACCCGCTCGACCTTCTAAACTGAAGAGTGATCCATAGAGAAGGCGCAAAAGGCCGAAGAGCCTTTCTTCTCTCTCCTGATCACTTTCTAGTTGATCGCCTGCATGCTCTCGTTTTGGCTTTTGATAAAACCAAGAAGCTTCTCCGTGGGCCATTCAGCAATATTTGGGAAGGTGCCTAACACAATCCTGACTCGAGGCAGGTTTTCCGCTGAGGCCACGATCAGCTGTGCACCCTCTTATTTCTTGATATTTCCTATGGCCTCCCTGAGCCACTGAACAGTGGCCCGGTCAGCACAAGTTAGTACCAGCCAACCAGGCCGAAGCTGACTGCCATGGAACTTAGGTTTAAGCTCCTTAGCCTCTTGCTGTAGCACCTTATCTAGGATGCCCTCCTAGACAGCCTTAACCTGCTCTCCAGTGAGGACAACCTCAGGAAAACCAGAATGCAAGATCCCAACGATCTCCGACTCCGCAGCCTGCCTGAAGGTAAGTCCAGACCGGACCGCAGAACCCGAGACCGTCGGGACAGATTTTTCTCCCCTGCCCTTTTTGTGCCGGTGAAGTACCCTCATCTGAGCGGATTCTCTTTGACAGTGGGGCCTCTGCGGGAGCACAAGACTCCCTTTGTGGCCGCATCGCCAGAAGCCTTGTCTCGCTTCCGGGCGGTTTGCCTTCAGCAATAAGTCTCTTATACCGCTCCTTCGCGGCCCCACACATTTTTTTTCGGGGTCCTACCCGACGTCTATACTCCCCCCTAATTTCACAGAGAAGATACCCCCACTTTCGGGGGCCGAGTTCTTATCTCCTGAGGTGTCCATGTCGGAGTTGAGAACTAATTTCTCAAGCCCCGAACGGAGCTCCTCATCCGATGGACCACTCCTTGAGAGTCCCACAGCGGAAAGAGAGCCGAGGTCCTCGAAAACCACCTCGGAACTATCGCTGTTGAGTGACGCTTTAGGAGCGTCACCATCCTTATTTTTATATACTGGTCTTAACATGTGGTAACAGCTTTACCACACGAAGGCTAAATAAAACTCCTGGTATCCAGAGTCCACATACTTTAGACTGATTAACCTATCAGCCATTCATCCATCGGCATATGCTGTTCCACCTTAGATTGGGGTTTTTTATCAAGGATTTCTTCTTTAGCGCCGTACTTTAGCCTGTGCCAAATATTCAAAAGTACCAAACGGCCTCAGTTACCAGTGATTGCCACTAGAAGGCAGTACGTACACTTGCGAATTGTGACCAGGTTACCCCTTCCACAATTGTACCCCTCATACCAGCTGCCTAATGACATGACCAGAACAGCTCGCGTAATGTGCACCCCACCGAACGGTTACGGAGCTGGTAGATTGCTCTACTCAACTTTGATCCCCCCTCCAGTAGATGCCGAATCACCAAGTCAACAGATATTTTATACACTGAAAAAAATAAGTCTATTACATTTAATAAGATTGTCATATGGATCGCCAAATATGATTTTTCTTATCAGTCACGTTTAAGTACATAAAAAATTCCTTTAATTCAATATCACAATCCTTTTGATTGAAATTGAAATTTCTTATTATTATTTTAAAAGATTTTCCAGCTTGGGAAGATATGATTTCTGATAAAATTCCTATTTAGTAAATACGGCGCCATATTTTATTCTATAGCCTTTATGTACGTGACAAGGTACAATTGTACCTTTTTTGATAGCAATCTATGCTTGATGATTTTATTTAGCCACTATTGACATTTTTCAAGTCGATTTTAATTATTTTCAACTAAAGTGTGGAACAAAATTATTTTACTTATTCCGCCAAATAAAATAATACCCCTTAAACGCATGACAAAGGTTTGTTTGTACCTATGAAGCCAGGATAAGAAAGGTGAAACAAAAAAAATTAGAAAAACATCTATTTGTAGTCACAAATTTATTATTTCCAATTTAAAGTGAACACTGATTGCATTTTGAAATGGTTTCTGCTTGTTTGTTACAAATTGGCCGTTTGCAGATCGAGCAGCATTTTCGAGTTTTTCGCTGAAAAGATAAAGTCAACCGACAAACAAAGCAGCTTCCTGAATGCAAACTTGCAGTTTTAGTCGCAGATACAGATTTTTGAGTAAAAAAAATTACAGGATGGCCTAACATACACTCTATACCCGATTTAGTAGAAAATAGCTACAATTTTTGGAATAAATTTTTGATTTTCGCAAGGTCTTCAATACCAATTGTTCATGACCAATTGTTTGACTAGATCCTGCAGAAAGATGCGTCGACTTTGTAAAGATTTGGCCTTTTCCGGGTTGTTTTGACTCTAGAGTACAAATTCAGCAAGAGTGGCGACACTGGAGCACCTTACATTTTGTCGGATAATGCGTTACCATCTTATCTATATTGGCATTGTAATACAAAATCATTTCTCGGTATCATCTCGCGGAATTATCAACGTTATTCAATATTTTCGAGATTATTCGACGTTCTCTAGTTATTTTTTCGAGGAAGATCTTCTTGTTTCTTTTTGTTTGCTTATTGCAATTATTACAGAGTTTTACAATGTTACTGACTTTTTATTTTTCAAAATTATCCTAGAATATAATTCGAGATTTTTGGAATATTGGAAATTTCTTGAGAATATCGATATTTTTCGAGTTTGTTCGATGTTATTCGAGTTTACCTTAGAGTTGAATTAAGCGTATAGTATTCTGTTTTAGGATCTTATTTGTTACCTGGGAAAATTCAAAATTTTCTGTGGATATTGAACTAGAATTGCAAGATTATTCTGCCATTTCAAGGCTATTCGATCGGGGCATATTTTTACAGAATTATTGATTTATCGAGACTTTATTGATTTTTGAGCTTTTCGAAATTTGCATAGCATTGATAAGTTAGGAGGACGTTGAGTTACATAGATGACATTTTCTGGTGATATTTGAAATTTTTCAGTATTGCTTGATATCAAGATTATTTCGTTTCAATTTACCATTTTTAAAATCTTATTAGAATACACTTTGAAGAGTTCCAAAATGTTATTATTTCCAAAACCTAGACTTAAATCCTGTGTTTTTTTAGTACTGTCGATGTTTTCTCAAATGACATAAATAACAGCAAGCATGGAAGTTGATAAATGTAAATGTGTTAGCCCTTAATCATTTGAAATATAGGTTTTAAGCCCAAATGGCGATCTAAAGCATACTAAAATTTGTCATACAATTCATAATATCTTTATTTTAATTTTTAAAAATCCTTCTTTTCTAATTATTAATAAAATTTCTTTATATTAGAATTTAGCAGTTTACGCTGCAGCACTACATATCAAATCTATAATAGTCCAAAAGAAACTCGTGTAATTCTAATTGGATTTGTATGCATATACATACATATGGAAGAATCTCTGGAAAACTTCACGCGATCAAAAGATATCGCATACAAATGTGTCGTCACAAATTTAATCGCTTTACGTTGTGAGCGATAATTTGACTTGTAATTAGGATACAACGGGAAGAATTGCCTAAATTCTGGAAAAGCGGAGGTTTGGGGCGGCAGCCCTATCCTCTAAGGTACATAATGAATTAAAAATGCATTCAAAAACTTGTTATATTTACAAAAGTTGCTTTTTTAACCATTTGTGGTACTATCAGAACAAGCGATAAGGGCGAAAAAAAAACTCTTTAATCTTTGTCTGCAAGGTTGACGAAGCAATTATTATCAATTTATACACGCACGATCATTGCGATATTTGTGTTTGCGATATTTTGGCCTTGTGATACGTATGGGCGCACCATTTTTTTTTTTTTTTTGCTACATTAATTCTTGCGATTTAAACGCTTTCGAAATCTCTGTGAAGCGTTTATTTTGTTTTGCTATAGTTTTACTGCGATATTCTGGTTGCGAATAATAAGGTAGGGAGCCAAAAATTGCCCTTAAATGTACGGTTTCGTTGAAATAAGAATCGCTTTGAATTAGACCACCAAATGAATTAATCCATGCAGCCATTTTGAATAAGTCAAAAAAGTCGACTTATTTGAAATAAGTCGCGAATTGAACCTCAGCTAAATGTTAGTTAATGACTTAAATTTGGCTGAGCACAGTATACAAAGTACAAGTTCGCTTCCATAAAATTCTAATAGGAATATGTGGGTTTCTTATAACAAAATCTATAAAAAAAATTTAAACTCAATAATTTTTATGTTTAACTGTCAACAATTGCAAGTACATGGTAAAATATTTTAAACGTTGATTTATTCATCTTTCAAATTGTATTAAAGTCAGTTCTCATAAAGATATTTCCTTCATATGAGATGTGTACATATTTATAAATTTATGTATTAGAATCTATCAAAATAAAAATGAAAAATATTGACATCCATTTTAAATACTTTTATCCATGACATTTCTGTATTGCAGAATGTAGTTTCCTTTTCGACGTAATAAACCGATATCAAATAAAATTTGTCTGTTGCTATACTATACATATATCTATGTATGTATAGAGTTTCCTTTTATAATGCTAATGTATGGGTTATAGAAATGACAGTACAATTCGATTTGCAGCTCAAACTACAATCTGAATGTTAGTTTTATAATATGTTACTGTATTCATCTCCTAAAATCCTTTTTTTTAGTATTCTAAACATAAAAGTGTATTTAACAAAAATTGACATCCTTGAAAATTTTGCAATCTATTCATCATTGTGAAGCAAAACATTTCAAATATTGAATGAAAGCAAATAAAATTCTATTTTAAATGATTTATTGAAATGTTAAAATTGAAAATATCCTAAAAATGTTCAGAATTTGTATTGATAAAGATTGGTTGGAAAACTATGTTAGCATGTCAAGCCCTGTTTTGAATTGTTTTTTTGGGGACGGTTTATTTTTGTACAAGTTACAAAGCATTCACAATGAAAAACTTTTTACTTTTGACTTACAGGTTTGTTTGAATTTCCAACATAACGAACCCTTTAAGTGAAAAGTAACAAAGTATTTTTCAACAAAATATACAAAATTTAAAGGTTTTATATACTTAAAAATTTTAAATTGAAATTTAATATCAAATGCTGAGCTGATTTTTTTTTTGTAAGCCGTCTAAGACGAACAACAAACACTTGATACGATTGGATTTCGATTATGAAGGAATACCCATCCATAAATATATTTCAATCACGACTCACACCACGATAAATTATTTTTTTATTTTTTATTTTAGGATCTTGCACTTTCTTATAAATACATAAATCCTATACTTGTGTGTACATTTTTATTTACGTTTTTATTTGATCATAGGTACTTGTAAACACGAAGTACATAATACGTAAGGTTTTTTTTTTAGTTGGAATTATGTATACTGTCTCCTGTATAATACTATATGTTTACATAAGAATTATTTGTATACACCTCCCTTTCGAAAACGAAAATATTTCAATGCAAATATACATATAAAAAATAAATAAATAAATAATGCATTTACATAATATACAAATAGAATTGAAGGATATACACATACGTATTGTTTGTACATATAAGATGGAAATAACATAAAGATAAATAAATATTATATAAACACACATAAGAAGAACATAGAAAACCCTAAGAAATTAAACATCAACGCTTGATGATAAGACGAATTTGGTTTTACATTGATACATGTACAACACAAAAATAAATGGTTAACCGGTTGTATTCTGAGCTAACCATATGTTGTCATTTCAATTCTTCTCTCGTCTACAGGATACCAAATCAATTTAACAGTGCCCATTTAATAGAGGAAATACATGCATCGCTGCATATTTCTGAAATAAACCGGTCAACAGAATATGTATGAAACCTGGGGCGAAATCATAAAACCCGATACCTGTTGAATTTTGACGGAAATCGCCTGATTTTACAAAAAACGGTATTATGTAAATTTCCATTCTAATTCGTCCGGTAGATAATAGTTGACGAATAGTGATTTTTCGTTTAAAAAAGCTTAACATTTTCAAACCATAATTTACTTAATGATAAAAGAAAATTTTAATTTATATAATTTTAATACGTTCCGAAGATTGCAAGAGAATTTAATCCAGTTTCGAACTGACGAACTAATGATTATGGAACAAATCAATTTTCCTATCACTCTGCAGCGACTGGATTTATTGTAAAACAATTTACATTCTATTATATATAGAGAATGCGCAGTTTGTATTAGCGAATTATACTAACACAGCCAAGTTAATTCTCTTGCAATTATTCTTCTTCACGGTATTCACACAGCTCTATTTCTGTGTAAGCTAATATTACTTTACACTTTTAAACTACACGAATTAATTAATCAACATTAAAAACTAAAGGATGAAACTTAATTTGAAAATGTTTATCATGTAGAACATCTTTAATAATATTAATTAGAATAGTGTAATAATTCTAAAATATTATCGACCGTCAGTTGTTTAAAAAATAAAAATAAAAATTAGATACCACGTAAACTAATTTTTTTTAGTCAATTAGGCATGTGTTGATTCCTGAAGATTAACCTTTCGCGGTCGCACTAGAACGATTTCGTATCAAGCCATATTTTACTTGGGAAATCCCGAAAAATGGAAAAGGGGCAGGGCCTGATTCCACTCTCTAAAAAAGACTTAGTATAGGTATCATCGTTTAGCAACAGCGGCACAAAGTGGTCGACCGGACTAAAACGTCCCAGTGTAACCGGCGTTCAGGTTTAAGTTCAAATTCAAGAGTGGGGTGATTTTTTGTCAAAACCGGCTAAAATTATCCCTAGAAAGCCTGCCTGTTTTAAGCAACCTAGATTATACAAATAGCCTTAGTCTAAAACACGAAGCCTTTATAAAGGAATTAGAAACGAGGAAAAACCAAGCTTTTCTTAGTAGAACACACAAAATATATGGGAAATCACTTTTTTTGTAAGACAAATTTTTAAATGAAAACGTTACAAATTCTTAATTATTATTTTTTTGACGAAAAATCCAACAAATACCATCCAACAGCCACCGAATTCACCTGATTTGGCTCCCTGTGACTTCTTTCTGTTCAATCGAGTTAAAAAACCATTACGGGGAACGCGTTTCAGCAGCCGAGAGGAAATAATGGAAAAATCGCCAACACACACAGAGTAGATGTACTCTTGACTACGTAACTTTTGAAAATGTCAAGCTATGACGCTAAGATTTAGAGGGAATATCAACAACAGATGTACCAACTTAACAAAAAATAGAACTCAAATCGGAACGATGGGAGCGCCACACAGTGGTTATTCCGAAAACTTGTTGATCAAGGCAGTAAACTTTTATAATATTTTTGCTTTTTTCAATGAAAAACTTGAATCTAAAAAACATTATTTATACTATGGATTCCTATGGAAATCAGTGAAAAGTTATACCACGAAAAAGCTTCTAAAAATACGTCATGATGATTATACTATACTCTAGCCCTTACATCACGGTTTGATACAATTGTGTAGGTAAATTCTAACCATCATATGAAACCATTAAAATTCAATTAGAACTAATTATCACAATTGTGAATGAAAATTGTCCGTGCCATATTATCCAAAAATGAGAAATATAATTTGTGAGTTCGTGACCAAATGCTACATTTGTGTAGGTAACTTTCAAGTTAGTGTCCCTAAGAACTGCTGAATTCAAACTAGAATAAATTCCAGAATTTTGTTAAAATCAGGTTAATTTTTAATGGAACATTCCGAATTTTTAAATTTTATTTCAAAAGCATATCCTGTTTGGCCATTATAGCACCAACACAATTGTGTGGATTGGATTCACAGTGCTGTGGATTTTTTTAAATTAATCAAACAGTACAGAATTGTAAAAAAATAAAACTTTATTAATATCACAATTCACATTAGGACAAAAAAAATTATTATCTTAAAATTAAATAAAACTATTTACATAAGATCTTCAGTCTTTCATTTTATGAAATATTTTGAAACAGTTGTTCGTCTTTGACGAACATATGTAAATGTTGCATTTCTCGCACCTGCATCACACTGGCCAATGACCTGTGATGGTGAGTATCGCCTCCTCAAAGATGGAATAGCTTCCATTTTCATTTTTTTTTTGCACTGGTCATAACGGATTAAGTTCCTCATCCGTATCGGTAGAATCGGTGCTTGCACTTTCAATTGAATCCTCACATATTAAAGTATCTGCAACATCCATTTTAAATCCCAGCAAATCAAACCTTTTGGCGTTTGGTATGCCTAAGGCTTTACAATCGCTTTTGTACTCCATCCACGCGTTTACAACAGCCAGATCAATAAAATGATGGGCGATTTTAACGGGTCATTTCCTGGTTTTAATTAAGGTCCTGTAGTACTCCAATTGCTAATCGCAAATGTCGACTCCATTCAAATGCGTTTTGCTCTGTTTGCACCACCTATTTATAGAGCAAACAGGATTGATTCCACTGATAGTTGAAATTGTTGTTACACACTTTGTATCCTTCCATTTGACAGCTGATATGTTTAAGTCTTTCTCGGTCAGCACAAATTCTTGCGATTCACCCCGCTTCAACTGTCGATCGTTTTTAAAATTTACTTGTTTAAGCCGATTTGACATTATTGTTGCTGTAGTATGGAAGTTCATTTTTTGTAACTGCTTAAACAATCCAACCGTCGAAAAATATCTGTCGAAATAAAGAAAACTTTCATCGGGCAATGTTTCGGTTAATCGAAGAACAACCCTTGGCCCTAAGCCGTGCTCCCGAAATTTTAAATTTGTTTTTACGCCCTGGTAGAGCTTGAAGTCAATGACTAAGCCCGATGACGTAATTACTACAAAATTTTTGAGGCCAACTGGACGAGGCTTTCTTTTAACAAACTGTCGAGCGGGCATGCGACCAGTGATCGCCAATGGACTAGTGTTCAATTTTACGTTCGAATTTATGACATCTTTGTCGGACTGAGTCAATTATCGATAGTGCTTTCCAAAATAGATTTGTTTCGATATCCGGTGTATTTAATGTATCCACAAAATGAAGAGATGCCCGGAGAGCCTGAAATCTTTGTCTAGACATGCAGTTAGAAATTTTGGCAAACCCGATATTTTGGCTCCAAAATAAATGTATTCTAAGATAAGGAATGCATCCCATATACAAAAAAACCCCATACAGCTTCCTAATCTCGCATTCACTGGTTTTTAATTCTTTACCGGTTGTTTTCAAATAATACATATTAGTGTACATGGCGGTGTCTTTAAAAGATTTGTAAAAATATTGTATCGGCGTTTGAATTTCAATTTAAGGTGCACATGTCCTTGGTAAATATGCTTCAGTCCAGTTTCCAATAAAATTTCAGTTGTGACCGCTGCGTCACTACATTCATCAAAATCAGATGAGGGTTGCTCATGACTTCGGTGTATTGGTAGCTTATAATCTTTATCTTCAGAATCATCCGAATAACCTACTAACTATATTTGAGCATTTTCACAAAAATGTCAAAAACATTTAAATATCTTCGATTTCCCTGTGGTTGAAATTATGCCTTTTCAAGTGGTCAAATAATTATACTTTTTCGGCAGAAAGGGTCAAACACGATTTTTCTTGAACATTAGGGTATCCATTATGAGAATCCATGGTCATTAATTTCTTACTATGGCACATTATTTAATTGTTGAAATTTAGGCCAAGACACGTTTTCCTAGCGTTTTCACTCATGTCGTTTTCGATTGCCCAAAAAAACTAAACTCAATGCAAAAAAAACTAAACTCGACCATTTTTTACTATGGCGAGTTTAGTTTTACTTTCTTTTACTCTAGTAAAATAAAGTATAGTAATCATGAAAATTTTGGACCTTGAGATTTTTAGAGATTTATTTGTTTTGAGGTCCCCTGAGTCCGAAAAAGTGGGTTTCGAAATGGTGTCTGTCTGTCTGTCAGTCTATCAGTCTGTCTGTCTGTCAGTCTGTCTGTGTCCTCTCTCCAGCCCAGATGGTTTAACCAATCGAGCTGAAACTTCAGATTTAAGCTTTTTTGATAAATTGGGAGGTCCCAGTGAATTTTAATCCAAATCGGCTAACCGGAAGTGGCCACTCCCTTGGTCCAGAAAATTTATTTTGCAAATATCTTAAAAAGTATAAGGTTTATAAAAAACTACTTAATGCAAAATGTTTCCAAAAATTAAAAACAAATAAAAATAAAAAATTAAAAAAAAAATTTACAAATTTAAAAATTATATAAAAAAAATAAAATTTCTCAAAATTCTCTGTTCGTAAAAGAAAGTCGTTTGTTGGCCACACCTCCATTTATATTTATATATATATATATATATATATATATATATATATATATATATATATATATATATATATATATATATATATATATATATATATATATATATATATATATATATATATATATATATATATTATTTATATATATATATATATATATATATATATACTATATATATATATATATATATATATATATATATATATATATATATATATATACGAGTATATATACGAGTAATACCATTTTTGAGCAGCAGTGACTGAACTTCATGATTTTTCATTTGTTTAATTTTTAGTGTAAGTGTAGTAGTTAAAAAAATAAAAAACACATATTTTTTATTTTTTTGATATAGGGTGTGTGTTGCGCACAGGATTGGCCCAAAGTTTTGCAAAAATAGTGAAAAACGCCATTTGGCGTAAATTTCAAAGGCAAATTTATGAATTAAAAAATTAATCGATTTTAAAATTTTTTGTTGCGTTAATTAGAGTGAATATCGAAATTATAAATTCTTATAAAAACATAATCAAAATTAAATTTTTTTAATTCTATATATCGAATCGAACGGTAAAATATTAAATTATACCACGTGTACATTATACGTTCCTAATAATTATGTACTTTTTTGCTATTTAATTATTTTTCCGCTGCAGTTCACACTAGCTTTGCGATTTGTAGTGTGAACGCATATTTTAAATGTTTGTTGTTTTGACAGATAGGCTTCTGTATTCAATTCAGTTTACGTGTTGTGAATTTCGTCTCAAACTCTTTTAGATTTGTCAGCAAATATTATTTGATTAACACCCGAAATTGTAGTTTAACAAAAAAACGTAATAAATTTTTGTTTTGACAACAAATATACGAATGGCATTAACATATAGTTATTAGTTAGGGTTCACATTACAGCGTAATATACTAAAACTTTTTTGATACATACTTTACCGAAATATCAAAAATGTATGCGATAAAATATTTAAATATTTAAATTTGAGTTCACATGACGATACTTTTTTGCTATATACTTTTATTCTACTAATGTAAACGTGGTATGAGATATTAAACTAAATATACCATAATTTTTTTTTTTTGCTCAAAATAAAGCTTAACTAATTAGCTTTTACATACTCAAATATGGCACTAGCGTTCTTTTTTGTTTTTAAACTACACTAATTCAAACGTAAGGCATTCTTAATAAATACTAAACGTAAGTAAAATATGAATGAATCTCGTTTCAAGAAAGTTTTTGATTTCACTTCTTCGCTATTTGCGACCATGTCGAACAAAAACAAACCAAAATTGGCGAAAGGGTTAGACGGTAGAATAAGGATAAAAATAATAAAGATGTATGGTTCAATTTATAAATTTAATTTGAAATATAACGTTCACTAACGATTTGTGAATTTGAAAATGATTTAGTTACAAATTTATTTTTTGCCTTAGATATAAAACAAGTGAATAATAAAAAAAAAATATTAGTTGTGAATATCTGTCAAAATTGTTTCTGAATTTTTAATTAAAATTATAACTCAGAGGAGTGTATTCTTAATAATGTCTTCATATTATCATTGCTGTAAACCATTTGTTAGTGCAAAGTGCAATAATAAGGTGAGAGCTGTTAGTGAGTACGCTAGAGAAAGGGTTGTGCATTTGAATCCAGCTCGAGAATTAAACAATGAATTATACATTTGTAATACAGATAAAAACAAAGAAATGATCGAATATCCGATTGCTGGAAGCAGCTCAGCAGATTTTAATTTATTAGATTCAGAATTAAGGAAAATAGAACGGCTTGAATTAATTTAAAGTATCAACCAACATGAGCAACCTTATATAATGGAGCAGTTTTCACCAATAAAAAGAAAATTATGTGAGAAGGCCGGATATCTTAAACGAGAATCAAGTGAAATTTCGACAGCGATTTATAAGCAGTTAAATTGCGACGAGGAACCAACGTGCTCCGAAAAGGAAAAGAAGATTTCGTATTATGAAGATATTATTAATAATTTCAAATATCAGTTCGATGAAGGAGATTATGAAGACAAGAAGAAATTATTAATATTACTACCAAAGCAGATGAAATATCACGAAATTCAAGATTATTTTAAAGAAGGTGCTACCTATAATTTAATTGATCACTGCAAGGATCTTCAAAGACATAATTGTACGTTCTCTTCGATAACTAAAAGCAGTATCCCTAAAAATAAGATATCAGATACTGCACGGAGCTTAGTAGAATCCTTTTTTGAGGATGATGAAATTAGTCGAATGATGGCGGGGAGGCAGGATGTTCTAAAGAATATTCAGAAGAGGGTATTACTATATTCTCTAAATGAGGCCTACATCGAGTTTAAATCTCGTCACCCTGGAGTTAAAATACTATTTACAAAGTTCACACAACTACGTCGAAACCACTGTATAAAATTGGGTTCTAGCAGTAAACATAATGTTTGTGTTTGTCTTATGCACCAAAACATGAAGATGATGATCGAAGGCACTATAAAAGCAGTTCACCCTCGAGACAATAGATAATTCCCGTTTAAAGTGGTGATGAACAAATACAAGAATGTTACATTGAAAAGTGTAAAGTGTGCTCTATAAATTTGGAAGAACTTGAAGAATTGTTGCGTAAATACTTCAATAACAGTGATGTGTCAAAAATTAAGTATAAACAATGGATTACCGTTCAAAGATGCAGTTTGGTTACATTAGTTTATAGAAAAATTTATTCATAATTTAACCAAGTTAATACCTCATCATTTTATATCGAAAGAGCAATCAAAATTTCTGAACAAAAAAAGAATCTTTACAAGAAGGGGATCTGCTTGTACAATGTGATTTCGCAGAAAATTATGCTTTTTTCGTACAAGATTCAGTGCAAGGTTATCACTGGAATAATGCACAAGCGACCAATCATCCGTTCATTATATATTACAAGGATCCTGAGAGCAGTTCAGTGAAACATTCTACTTTGATTATTATTTCTAATTGTATGGAACACGATAGCATCGCAGTACATTTCTTCAAAACTAAAATGATTCAATTTATTACAAAAGTAATAACATCGAACATCACAATGATTTTCTATATGTCTGACGGAGCTATAACACAATATAAAAATAAAAAAAATTTAATTAATCTAAGCCATCATGAAGAAGATTTTAACATCGCAGCTGAGAGGCATTTTCATGCTAGCAGGAACCATGTGGAACATTTAAAAGAGGTATCTATCGCTACAGTTTAACAAAGGGACCAATTCAAACTCCACAACAGCTATACGAATGGAATAGATCATGGAAATCAACAATGCATTTTGAATATGCAACGGAAGCAGAGTATAATGAAGTCAAATTACACTTGAAAAGTCGTTATCAAAGTGCAATTACGATAAAGGGAACTCACGATTATCATTGTTTTATACATAAGGCTAAAAATAAATTTGTAACTAAATCATTTTCAAATTCACAAATCGTTAGTGAACATTATATTTCAAATTAAATTTATTAATTGAACCATACATCTTTATTGTTTGTATCCTTCTTTAGCCAATTTTGCTTTGTTTTTGTTCGACATGGTCGCAAATTGGGAAGAAGTGAAATCAAAAACTTTCTTGAAACGAGATTCATTCATATTTTACTTACGTTGAGTATTTATTAAGAATGCCTTCCGTTTGAATTAGTGTAGTTTAAAAACAAAAATTAATGCTAGTGCCATATTTGAGTATGTAAAAGCTAATTAGTTAAGCTTTATTTTGAGGAAAAAAAAAAAAAAATTATCGTATATTTAGTTTAATATCTCATTTAATATTTTACCGTTCGATTCGATATATAGAATCAAAAAAATTAAATTTTGATTATAATTTTATAAGAATTTATAATTTCGATATTCACTCTAATTAACGCAAAAAAAAATTTTAAAATCGATTAATTTTTTAATTCATAAATTTGCCTTTGAAATTTACGCCAAATGGCGTTTTTCACTATTATTGCAAAACTTTGGGACCATCCTGTGCGCAACACACACCCTATATCAAAAAAATTAAAAATATGTGTTTTTTAATTTTTTTAACTACTACCAGAGTACCCTGTATTTTATAGAGCCATAATCAAAAAATCAGAGCTTTTATAAGGGAATTAGAAACGAGGAAAAAACGAATCTTTTCATAGTAAAACACACAAAACATAGGGAAATCACTTTTTCCCTAAGACAAATTTTTAAATGAAAACGTTACAAATTCTTAATTATGATTTTAGAAATACTTTCATAAATGTTTGAATTTCAACATGCATGAATATCGTTTAAGTAAATCATTTTCATTTTATTGTAATAAGTGATTTATTTAAACCAAAATATTAAAAAAAATTCATAACAACAGCATTCTGGTCAAATTGAAATAAAAGCTTACTATGATTCGTTTTATCACTAAGTTAATATACATTAGATAGATGGCAGTGATGGCGTAAAAATTTGGAAAATTCGTAACAAAAATTACCACCTGAGGAAGTTTTAAGTTAAAGCAAAATTGTAGGAAAAGCAAAACAACTTCACAAAATATAGGAACGTGTGATAATTTTGCGATCAAATAATTTTTTTTTTCGTATTTTTCTGTGACCATTTTAGACATCTTACGTACACTAGTAAAACTAAAGATAAATTTAGCAAGTATTATTTTAATTTGTCAGAGCCAACTTCGATGTATTTTTCAAAATGAAAGTTCGAAAAAATATATTTTAGAAATCATTTAATTTTAATATTTCTGCAATTAATATTTACTTAATACCAATATGGCCTTCTTGTATATTGTTCTTAAAGATATGTAGAAAAATTTTATAATAACATTTTATGACATTTTTGCTTTTTTCATTGAAAAACTTGAAGCTAAACAACACCATTTTTACTATAGATTCCTATGGAAACCAGTGAAAGTTATACCACTAAAAAAGCTTCTAAAAATACGTCATTAAGATTATGGCTCTATACTCTAGAAAGCTCTGCTACTACCAAAGCAACCTTGATTATAAAAAGCCATAGACTAAAAAACGAAGCTTTTATAAAGGTATTAGAAACGGGGGAAAAACCAAACTTTTCATAGTAAAATACACAAAACATATGAGAAATCACTTTTTTTCCTAAGACAAATTTTTAAATGAAAACGTTACAAACTCTTAATTATGATTTCTGAAATACTTTCATAAATATTTGAATTTCAACATAAATGAATGTCGTTTAAGTAAATCGTTTTCATTTTCTTGTAATAATTGAATTATTTAAACCAAAATATAAAAAAATTTCATAACAACAGCATTTTGGTAAAATTGTAATAAAAGCTTACTACAATTCGTTTGCTCATTAAGTCAATATATATTACATAGATGGCAGTGATGGCCGTAAAAATTTGGTAAAATCATACCAAAAATTACCACCTGAGGAAATTTCAAGTAAAAAAATTGTAGGAAAAGCACAACAAATTCACAAAATATTAAGTACGAGTGATAATTTTGTGACTAAATATTTTTATTTCGTATTTTTCTCTAAATATTTTAGACATCTTACGTACACTAGTAAAATTAAAAATAAATTTAGCAAGGATTATTTTAATTCATCAGAGCCAACTTTGATTTAATTTTCAAAATGGAAATTCGAAAAATATATTTTATGCATAGTTTAATTTTAATATTTCTACAATTAATATTTATTCAATAACAATTTAATCTTCTTGAATGTTGTTGTTCAAGGTATGTAGAAAACATTTATGTAAACGTTTTATAATATATTTGCTTTTTTCATTGAAAAACTTGAAGCTAAAAAACACCATTTTTACTATGGATTCCTATGGAAATCAATGAAAAGTTATACCACTAAAAAAGCTTCTAAAAAATACGTCATTATGATTATGGCTCTATACTCTAGAAGGCTCTGCTACTACACATACACCAAAAACTAAACATATGAAAAATCATGAAGTTCAAATTTCCAAAATTTTTGCTGTTTTAAAATGAAATTACTCATACATATAATATAAAGGGTGTCCCAGAAGTGCTGTTTCTGACCTACTTTTCCGTCCAGCACCAACAAATATAAAATTAGTTAGAATCCAATTTGATTTGTTTTTTCAATAAGATTTGTATTCGAATTATTGTGAAAATGTGTGGAAAACTTCAGATCCATTGATGGACAGCAATATTAGGCCCGATTCTGCCTTCCAAAATTTTATGTTACGTTATGTTATTTTTGTTTTTTCAATATAATTTCATATCGGAACCAGAGGAATAAAATAACATAACATTTATTTTATCGTCCCAGAATCGGGTCCATTGTTTCACAGTTTTTTTATAAGAAATTTTCTATACATACTGGACTAAAATTCAGTACGGAAAGCATTTCTTCGCAAAGCTACTGCACCGTTTTAATAATCTCAGCCAAATCTTTATTCTAAATAGATTTAGAAAAATAAACACTTTGTACATATAATTTAATTAACCGAAAACATAATACATGCAGGCTTATAATACTTGATTTCACAATAATAGCAAATTGAATTACATTAACTTACATATGAATCATAACATTAAATCATTTCATACATATATTGATACAGTAACTTAACCAACCATTAGGTAAATATAATAAAAATTTTCTAAATCAAATCGATCGAAATAACAACTAAATATAAATAAACAAATAAATAAAACAAGACAAACTTCTTGAATTTGAAATAATCTAATAATTTAACTGGTTTAGTTTTTTTTTTGTATATTTTATTATTTGATTTTCTAATTTTTCAATATATTTTAATAAATCTATCTAAATTTATATCTTATATACATATCTACCTATATATGATTGGTATACCGAAAGGCGGTGCTTGGTTATTTTGCTTAAGATATATAAATTTGCTGCAAAAAAAATAAAATTGACTTCTTACAAATCAGCTGATTTGACAATTTTATTTAATAATATAACAATAATAACAACAATTTTATATTGGTTTTTATTAAGAAACTATAAATAAAGTTTTTACGGGTTTTCGTCGTATATAAATAGAAAAACTGGTCAACCGTGATTTAAAAAAGATTTATATCAATATTTAATGTTTCTTATATTGTCTTAAGATTATATTTATACGTTTTCCATTTGTTGTTGTATTTTGGGTGATTAAGACAAGGAGGTTGATTGGATTTCGTGAAAAGTTATTTTCATAATATTCATTATGTATGTATATTGTCAGTATATACATACTCGTGTCAATCTTTATATATGTATCTCGTTTAATATAACCAATGTACATGGAATTGAATGTCTTTTGATTAATGAACTCAATCGCCACAGGCAAAGCAATCAAAATAATTAAATTACCCAAACGGAAAATGTATACACATACATATGTATGTTTATGTGTCTCGTATACATGATGTACATGTATCTGATTGATGAATTTTTATGATGTTTTATGTATAGATGCACAAGTATTCCCATTTACTTTCGGTGATAAAATTATGTTGAATACAAGTATAACAACAATAAGAATAATAAAGTGTTAGATCATATGTATATACTTAAGGTGTGATATGTAATTACGCTTTTGCTACACAAAATTAAACAGTGACTGGGTATGATAATATACCAAATATAAAATGGTTTACATAGAAGAATTTCATTAAAATTTAAGGCAACGACGAACGAATTTCCTGATTATTTTAGTTGTCAATAATGAAATTTGGATGAAAGTTAAAAGTAAAATAATTCAAATTCCATCTCCATAAACTCCCTTATTTCTCCATAATAAATACATAGATGCCAATAAACTTTAACGATTTTTTCTGGCAATGGGGAAACGTCTAAAAGCAAATCGCCTAAAAATCAAAAATATCGGGCTTGCGACATAGCTTCCACGGACATTTAGGGCTTAACATCCATTTTTAAAACAGTCATAAAGCTAATGAGGACATTGCCAGTTTTGTCCTTTGAAAATAAAGTTTACCGTTTACTTTCTAAAATATTTCAATTTAGTATTCGAGCCAGATCTGGCTAAGTATACTTTACTATACTCACATATGTTATTAAATAAATAAATAAATTAAATATGAAATAACAGGTCTTGATACAATGGTTGCTGCAGACATTAATGAACCAACTACTTGCCTGTATGGGAAAGGTTAATTTTCGCCTTCTTCCTTGGATTTACGTAACACCACATTATTGTCGGCTGGAGCCGATGCTTTCTAAAAATTATCCATTCCAAGCTTGTTGATCAGTTTTCCAATATTAATACTTTTGATTGATGAAATTTTTTTTATTTGCACTTGATGATCGGCTAAACCGTTTTCGTTATCAATTTTAACGATGACCATTTCGACAATTTTTGGATGTGACCTCGAATCCAAGTAAAAATACATTCTTTGCCTTTGGATAACATTTTTCCGTTTTAATTGTTCTGAAAATTGCACAAAATCTGGTTTAGAATTAAACCAATTTTCTTATGGTGTGCTGTGAACACATTTCCCGTTTGTCAAATGGTTTAACTCATAAATGGCTGTTCGAACTGCTTCAGGCCAAAGAAACTTTTATAAACCACTAGTAATTAACATCGTTCATGCACTTACCTGATCCATTCTGTTGTCTGCGGTCATTTTCTTTTGGCGTGTATTAAGAAATTCGATCCCATGTAATACTTTCTTTCGACAACAGATCTATCACGTCTCGATACACGAATTCAAATCCACTGTCAAAACGGAAATTTTTTCATCTTTATTAACATAAATTATCTACCGCCTTCTATTTCCATTTTACCACAAAAATCTGAACGCATAGATTTACCTCTCTTTGCTGAGCTGTTTCTGTTTTATGAGATGCTCTTTTCATTTTTCCGAATTGACAATCTTCACAGAAAAATGTATCGCTATTCGATAAATTCATCAACAGTTAAATTTTCGTTACACATTTTCTTGATTGTATTAACATTAATATGACCTCAGCGTCGATGCCATTGTTAAAGAGAATGAGATTCTGTGTTTGCATGTTCATTTGAATGCTGGCGAAAATCCATTCTCATTCTTTCTGGTTATCTTCCAGTCCAATCGCCATAACCACATTTTATTCATCAACTGCTTTCACAATACCATCTATTTGTCAGCACTATGATTGAAAACAAATTTTCAACCTATTCAGGAACGTACAACGCATTTTCTAAACGGCACGGTTCCCACTGTCTGTCAGCTCTGGAATCAATTAAAACTGCCCCAACTCAACTGTCCCAATAACGAGAGCCTCTTTTATTTTATGCCAAACCGTTTTATAATATGAACCATTTTCAACTTATCTGATAATTTTTCACCTTAACTTTTAATCTCTGCTCCTAATGTGTTGATTTTCAACACATAATTTGCGACTGTTTCATCATCTTTGATTTTTAGTACAAAATACTATTCGTATATATTCATTATACTGATCTCGGAATTCTTCTCATAAACACTGGTCAATTATTCAAACGTTTCTTTCTCTGTGTGCTGTGAAAATTTATTCTAGGCCGAAACAATAAAATTGTTAATTTTAAAATTCCTACACAAGATTGATCGACACATCAGTGACTGTAATTTGCCCTTATATGGTTACCTGTTCTTTAGAGTTCGGTAGTCGACAGGAATACTCAGGAAAAGAGAAGAGTTTTACATTTAGCAAATTTTCATTCACCATTTGGATTAGTAGGCTTAATTAGCGATGGTCGGCAATCAACTTTCCTTCTCGTCGTTTTCATCGTTGCAGCCGTTGTCTATTTATTTGTATTTGCTAGTATTTTTTGGCCATACAAAATTTGTTCAGCTCAAACGAACAAACAAGTATGCCTAACAGCTAATGGTGAGATGTTCTAACATCACTTCGAATCGTTTCGATACAATTTATCACATCGACAAAAGTGATAAGTGGTATGTTGTAACTTTTTCGTTCGATACTAATTATTTCAGTAGGTATGTTAACACTTTTTCTATGTTTAAATGGCGTCAATTTGTTGTTATATTGCTGTCAAAGTGTCAAAGAATTAAGCAAATTGAACTAAATTTCACTGATTCGTTTAAAAAATATTACAACTCTTATTATGTATTGTGGCCGTTTTATTGGCGCCATTGCTGGCTCACACGACGAAATTGCAAATAGCGCAGGAAGCAACAATTTGAATTATTACATCGAAAGGTGATTCCTAATAGACCGGTACGATAATGTGGATCTCGATGAAAAAAGTATGTATGGGATCTTAACAATTATAACATCATATCAAATTGTTAATAATATTTTTAGATTTATCGAGACATTTAGAATTAACAATGGTTTTTTAAAACATTTATTTAACTGAATTAAACTACAAATCCAAGCAGGAAATCACTGCTCAAAAATAGGTATTGAACTAAAATTATCAGCGGTTCTCAATTTTATGCGACTGGATCGTACCAACGGAAAGTGGGCGATATATCTCTTCATTCGATGGAGAGCGCAACACCTGACTCTTTGGGGATTCGGGCTAGCCACTCGAGCCGTAGCTAATAACGCCATTTCGCAACCCTATTACCCGGGAACAAAGCTATAATTTTTTACATTCATAGGCTCGAAATCATATTGAGCGCTGCAACGGGGTCTTAAAAGCCACCTTTCGGTGCCTGCTTGGTGAAAGGGTATTGCGTTACAAACCGTCAAAAGTCATAAAAATTACAAATGTTTGTTGTGCTCTGTTTAACATTTGTATTTTAAATAAAATTAAATTAAATAAAGCAAATCAACCTGCAACCATGCGAAGTATTGGAAAACGAATTCGATTTCGAGACGCAAGATGATTTTACCGCGATTCAAATGAATATTTGTAAAATAAAACATTACATTTCCAAAATAAATAATTGTTTAATTAAAAGAAAAAATAAATCACAATGTTTGTTAATATACATATAAAATAATCTGAAAGCCTTTTCCCGTTTATATTATTCCTTTCTTTTAAAAGCTCCAAGATGCCATTCTTGAACTTATTCATTTGGTCGCGTTGCATCTTCAACTCATCGAGTATTTTTTTTTGTACCGTATTACGCTGCCTAGTTGGTAGAAGTGGTTGGGGTGTGTGATCCAACGGTGAATTTTCATTATTTTCTTGATTGGCGGTTTCTGCGTTATCGGTGTGTCCAAAACGCGCTCCAGAGCGACCAAAAACACAATCATTCAGTTTAGTGATTTTGACTACTCTCTCCTCGAACGACGGTAAAATAATGATTGGAGGGCCACCATATTTTCCCTTTTTTTCCAACTACTATTTCCTTAATTTTTTTTTAATTCTTTTTTTTAAGTCCGCCCAAATAATGACAAGTACAATTTACTTGATTTTTTCCAACCTTCTTCATCGCGAATTGGAGGTCCCTGTGAATGAAGGGTTACATTGAGTTGCTGCCATAATTCTGCAAATGCCCCTGTTAAAACTTCGGGATGGTCTTGTTTAATGAAAGCATGGATTCGAATTGCGCCGGTGTTGTAATTTTTTTCTGTTGTTTTTCCCTAAAATTTGATGTATTTAGATATTATGTATTACGTAAATAAATAATATATACATAAATAGGAATTTAAAATACTTACATTGTACTACAACCAACAAAATATATTTAATTATTTTTTATTTACGTAAATTTTGATTATTTTTCCTTTTCCGCTGTACGGTAGCACAATCGCAAATGACTTGTTGGTTTGTTGGTTTGTTTTTAAGTTTGCTCAGGTCAGATATTTCAATCCATAAGACCAGTGAGTTGAGAACAGCCCAGATTTCCAGAGACCACTCAGGGGAGGTTCTGGAGGGTTGAATAAATTGTGTATTGTTGAAATTAGAATTATAAATTAAAGACTTAAAAATTAATTAATTAAATTAAGCATAATATTCCTAAGTTTTAATAATATAATCTTTTAAGAAAGTACAAATAAAAATAAAAATAAAAAGATTCCAAAACGAAAACATCGTTGTGTGAATACGAGTCAATAAAAATTAAACGTAGTCTTAATTCACAGTTTGTAATTAATTTTATCCCCAAAATCACACAATATTTAATATTCTTCCATTCTCTAATCCTTTAAGATATTTAATAAGGACTTTCTGTACAAAAGTGGGAAATTATTTCTTATTTTGTTATATATGACACAATCGTTACTAATGTGTTCGTTATCTTCAACGGCGTTGCAAATCTCACAATTAGGTGAAGTTTCAAGTCCCAAAAGGAATTTAAATGTTTTGTTAACTGTATGACCCGAGATTAATCTGTAAATTAATCTGGTTTGACAGGATGTAGAATTAGAGTCTTTGAAAAGGAAACACGATCTTGGAGAAGGACAAAATTGTTTATAAAAATGACCAGATGAATTACACATTGATGTGTAGATTTCATTCCACTTATTATTCATAGATCTGAAGATATCATTAAATAAGTCTGTAAGAGAAGTTGCATTATCAAGAAAATGAGTAGGAGAAAAAACTGTTTTTTTTTAGCCAAACCATCTGCTACATCTGTTTCCTTTCAAGCCACAGTGACCCGGGAACCAATGAATGACAAGGCCAGCAATGTCAATAATTTGATTTTCATAGTGTCTATTTGTATGGTGTGATAGAGCCGTTTTTAAGGAAATACAAGAGCTTTGAGAGTCAGTAATAATGATAATATTATTATTTTTGATAATTAGTGATATAGTAATTCCAATTTTGATAGCAATGGTTTCGATATTTTTAATATCAGTAGGGTTATTTAGTTGGATGGCGAATTTCCAATTTTTATCCTCAACGAAAATTCCAATTCCGGCTTTATTGTTAATTATAGAACCATCTGTGAAAATTTTTGCAAAGTTATTATATTTATTATTTTCAGCCATAGATAACGCATATTGTTCAGAATGGTTATTAAGATTTTTGTTTGTGATTCCTTCAATACTTGTTATAATGCTAAAATTAGTGGGAGTAGTTTGTTTTATATGAAATGGTTTAATTTTGGAGAGAAAAGAATAGTTAGAATATAAGTCTTCAAATTTAGGAAGGGATCTGTTAAATTTAATGTCGTTACCAATTTTGGAATTATTATATAGATTTTTTTGTAATATAAATTAATGATTTTTTAATAAAATCCAGATCTGAAGATGTTTCTAGGACAAGCATTTTTAATAGATTGACAGATTTTGAGATCTTTTGTGATGCTCACGGTGAGGTCAAATTGCGCGATCACAGTGATCGCTAAATTAGCGCTGTTGGAGCACTCAAGTGTACAACTTTTTTAATAAATTCTACTATAAATAAAATAAAATTAATTTAATTCAAGTTAAAGAATAATTCAAAATATTCAAAATATCTAAGAATAAAATAGGTACTTACATAATTTGGATTTAATATTTAATATATTAATTAATAGTTATTAAATGAATTATTTTTCTATTACACTGCAATTTAAAAATTTTCATGTGCTTACGTGTACTTCACATCAAAGTAAAATCTAGAATGATAAAATATTTGGAAAACGAAAAATGAAATAAGTAGATCGATCTTTAGTTCCGCTAGTTGACATCAGGTGCCTAACCATTTATATTCATTCTCACACATTTACAAAAACCGAATATTTTATTTTATAATTTTATACATCCGTCTCATGTTTTTTACATGCCATCTCATACAAAAAACTTCGGTCGATCATGCAAAGTACAACTCCCTGTTGTACGACTGAGTGCTCTAAAAGCGATCAATGATCAATCACGGTCATGCTCTCTTACACCTCACCGTGATCATCACTTTAAACCATAATTCGTAAAAAAAGAACGAAAAAAGTGCGAACATTGTAATTTACTCCAATGAAAAACCAATTTAAAAAGCCGAAGATTTTGTTTTTTTATGTCTTATACTACTGTTTCATGTTTTAACGTGCCATCTCAAACAAAATTGCTCGATTGCTCACGCAAAGTACAACTGGGCTGGGAATGGTGAAATCATAATTTCGTATTCTTGAAACCATTACGAATATAACGAAGAGAGATAAAAATAAATAATAAAATTTCGAGAGAGAAGATGAAAATGTCAGCTCCTAAAATAGTATTCTTGAAATCTGGATTACGAAAATTTTCGCAACGGAACGTTACTAAAATTTTCGGATAGTTTTTGTGTTTCTTATTGCATTTCGTAATGAAATCATTTAGATTTTTGATTTAATTATATTCATACAAAGACGTTCATAAAACTCAATAATTTCTGTTGATGGTTAAAAATAATATGTATTTACATTTCGCTAAATATTTATTATTTTATTACCACAAAAAAAGGGTACCTATTTGTTTGTGGTATGTTTATTATTTTCTTAAAAATACGGGTAATAGGTAAAATACTAATTGACAATTTGGGATGTATTTTTAAATGTCGCGTGTTGTAATTGGAATTGGATTGATATACCGTCACACTTGGCTAATACTACTGGTCCGTAAAGTCATACAATCATACCATCATACCATAATAGTATCGTACGACAATACGATCTAAAATCATATCGCCATAGAATCATAGGACAATGCCATTACATAAATAGCCATGACATCAGTCTATAAAAGTCAAATCCCCAATATAAAGAGGGGAATAAAGATTTTTATTTTCCTATGAAATGTAAACAAAATCATATGAGAATTATATGTCCGGGAAGTACTTACTTATTTTCTTACTAAAATATTTAGCAGATCATTTCGCAAAAACTTCACGTTGCGGTTGGGCAACGAGAAAATTTTAATAAAGAATTTACAAAACATTTTTTAATGTAGATGTATTAGTGAACTTACCTGTGTAAGACGAAAATTATTATCTCAAGAGCATATTTAAGGAGTTTTACATGTCGCAATACATAAAGTGTCATAAACAGAAGCTATTCCATAACAAAAAATACCTCCCTTATTTTGGCGGATCGTTAGGGGCTCACAAGTTCATTTGGGACCATATCATTCTAACCAAAAATTGGTTAAACAAAAAATTTTGTGGAGCTAATCCTAGAAATTTTGCCAATTGGCCACTTACATAATAAAGTAACTAGAAGCTACCCCAATATCAAAAAATACTTCCACTAACTAGAAGCTATCTCAATATCAAAACATACATCTCCTATATTTACGGATCGTCAGGTTGTAAGCCCCTTCCATTTGGTACCATATCGTTCTAAACAAAAATTGGTTAAACTGTTATCCCATTATCAAAAAATACCTCTCTTACTTTTGTGGATAGTCGGGGCTTACTTTTTTTTATGCCATACCGTTCCCAACCATAATTGGTTAAATAAAAAAATCAGTGGACATGGGCATAGCTATGTCAAGTTTTATTTTTAGGGTTCTAAAACATTTTTTTAAAATTCATTCAAAATGTCAAAGGAAATCAATTCCATCGTTTATTTCTTTATTGAATTTTATTACAATCTGTGGAGAAACAACAAGTTCCTTGTCCTAAATAGCTCTTCACCTAAAAATCTTTTCAAATTTCATCAGTTTAACCCCATTTGTCTAACAAAATCTGTCAAAATAATTTGCGCAAATTTCGGGTTTAAACTTGGCATGAGCAAAATTTTATAAATACGAAAACAAATTAAAATGTAGCAGGTAATATCCTAATAAATCAGTTAAATGTTATTGCCCTTCCTCAAGTGACATTAACTTAATAGAGAAATTGAATTGAAGCAATTGAATTGAACGTACAGAAAAGCAAGTTTTCTGCACAAATTTCCATGAACCAAAAATACTGTGGAAACTATTTGAGTGTGTCGACCCACCATTAGCAATTTATTAAGTACATCTGCTCATAGCACGTATATTCGATTTTATTATTTTTGATGAGTATGTGATCACGTTTGTTTGATACTAGAAACATTTATTCTGGATTAATTTTTTAAATATCGTTAAGCCTCTTCGCCACGTCAAGGCCATAATCATGAAGGGGTTTTCTTTAGTTTTTTTTTTTGGTTTTTTTAATTTTTGTTGGTTTTATCAAATAAAAATAAGACTTCATAATGTATTCATAATATAAATCAAAACGTAAATATAAAAAAATTATATGGAACAAAACATGCAAAGTTGATTAACAACTTGAATGTGTATCATACATGTATCATGCACTTTCCGATGACAGGAGATGCATTCGAAGCTGAATGGTTTGTTTTCAACATGATTGTAGCATACTAAGCAATAACCAGACATTAAATCCGTATTTTGAATTAAAACATCTTTTAAATGTTCCCTGTAATCGTGGAGAGCTTCTTTACATATTGATTCGTTTGCAGAGTGAATATTTTCTATTACATTATTATTAAAAATAAAACCAATTGCGTATATAATTAATACCCCACAATTAAAACCATCACGTTGTTGTGGTAAATATCTACAATGCGCTGACTGAAGCTTTGTAAACGGCCTTTGATAAAATGTATCTAACTCCAGAGCAACATTTTTTCCTCTATCCAATAATTCTTTTTGAATTCTTTCTGGATTTAATGGGTCATAAGCTAATCTCGTTTTATTAGACAAATCTATGACGCAAATATTCCAGTGACTATTTTCACAGCTTGGTAAAATTAACAGGCTCTTGTTACGGCAAAGTTCGAACTCTGGTTGCTTACGTGCTTACGGGCTTTGTAGTTTTTGTTATGCCCTATTTTGATCATTTGGTAAGGGTTTAAACATAAAGCTTTTTCATTCAGTTTTAAACTTATTGAAGCATACACAACTTCCGAACTCAAAAACTCCCTATTTGACAATGAGCTGTAGCAAGTGTTAGTGATAGCCGTATCCCAATTGTCGTGAAATGAAAATTTCAAAATTTTTAAATTGAATCCAAGTTTTGTCATTTTTCCAAATGATTTCTTTTTATTGTCCTTCCATTCGATGTCTGTTTGAGTGTTTGAATTTAAAAATTTTTGAAATGAATCTTTACCAGAATATTTAGGACATCTTTTACTAATTTGCTTTTTACGCCATACTTCAGTGTTATTTGGACTATCCGGATTGTTTTTGGATATTTTTGGGTAATTGTGTTTATTATTATTAGGTAGAGCCGTTAGTCTACAGGATTTAATCATTAATGAATTAATCTCTTTAATTTCGTCTAAAAATCTCCCCAATTTCAAGTTTCTATGGGAAACCAACCTATGTTTGATTAGCCCGAAGTAACTCTCAACCAATGAATTGGAAACCCTATGTGTACATTTACATTTTTTTAAAAAAACCTTGCCCATAATGGTAAAAAGGACATATAATTTTTTGTACAAAATACCACAAAATCATTGCAAAACAATTCATTATTGTCTTTCACAGACTCATAAGAGAACAATAGGTCCTCTAAAGTAGCATTTAATATCTTTAAATATCGTTTATAGAATGGCGACGCTTCATAAATACTGCTATCTGTGTCTTCAAATAAAACGGAAGTTTCCTTTCCATCCTCTTTAGCTTCAGATTCTTTTTCCGGATCAAAACTTAACTTATCGTCGTTCGTATTCCATTTATTTGGAAAAGAATAGATTTCAAAAGTACCCAAGACCAATCCGAAACAAAAACTTAAGGAATATGAATCTTCCGTTTATATTTAGAAATAAAATTGCTTAAAATCCAGAAAAACATGCAAATAGTTTCTACGTCATGTTTAGAGCAGATTAGTTCCATAATGGGAACTGTAGCATCTCCGTATTTAGTTATTAGCCCCTGACGATCCGCAAAAATAGAGGAGGTATTTATTGTTATTGGGATAGCTTCTAGTTACTTCATGATGTATGTGGCCAATTGGCAAAATCTCTAGGATTAGATTCACAGAATTTTTTGTTTAACCAATTTTTGTTCAGAACGATATGGTACCAAATGGAGTTGTAAGCCCCTGACGATCCGCAAAAATAGGGGAGGTATTTTTTGTTATTGGAATAGCTTCTAGTTACTTCATGATGTATGTGGCCAATTGGCAAAATCTCTAGGATTAGATTCACAGAATTTTTTGTTTAATCAATTTTTGTTCAGAACCATATGGTACCAAATAGAGTTGTAAGCCCCTGACGATCCGCAAAAATAGGGGAGGTATTTTTTGTTATTGGAATAGCTTCTAGTTACTTCATGATGTATGTGGCCAATTGGCAAAATCTCTAGGATTAGATTCACAGAATTTTTTGTTTAACCAATTTTTGTTCAGAACGATATGGTACCAAATGGAGTTGTAAGCCCCTGACGATCCGCAAAAATAGGGGAGGTATTTTTTGTTATTAGGATAGCTTCTAGTTACTTCATGATGTATGTGGCCAATTGGCAGAATCTCTAGGATTGGATTCACAGAATTTTTTGTTTAACCAATTTTTGTTCAGAACCATATGGTACCAAATAGAGTTGTAAGCCCCTGACGATCCGCAAAAATAGGGGAGGTATTTTTTTTATTGGGATAGCTTCTACTTACTTCATGATGTATGTGGCCAATTGGAAAAATCTCTAGGATTAGATTCACAGAATTTTTTGTTTAATCAATTTTTGTTCAGAACGATATGGTACCAAATGGTGTTGTAAGCCCCTGACGATTTGCAAAAATAGGGGAGGTATTTTTTGGTATTGGAATAGCTTCTAGTTACTTCTATATGTATGTGGCCAATTGGCAAGAACTCTAGGATCAGAGAATATTATTGTTTAAGCTATAGATATTTGTTAGTAATGAATTATGACAAATATTTTTCTTTTTTTTTAATTGCTCATAATAAATATTAAGCTTGTAAATTCACTTTTATGTTTGTTACTTCTTTTATTATCTTTATTTTTGTAATTAATGTATTTAATTTGCAGATCGTTTCTTATTTGCTAATTGTTTCGAAAAGAAATATTAACCATTTCATATTAGATTCGCGTAACAATTTGGCAAACAAATCAGTTTGCTATTTATTGATTAAATTATTTTAAATTTTTGTTGAGCTAAAATAATTAATTATACTTAGTAAACTTTTCAAAATGAATTAACATTTATAAAGTTCATTTTCCGTTTAACGCAGGAGTTGATTTTGACTAATACATAGACAGTTTAAAAATTTAGTAACATTTTTAAAAAAACTTCACTTTCGTAGAATTATTTTGTGTTGTCTTTTTTTAATTCACAATCTTGCGTTTTAGTAAACTGATTTTTATTCTCAAGCATCGTCAGGCTCCGTGTTTACTTTTAAATTTCATTTCGTAGATTACTAGATTAGTTTTATTACTTGACCAATGCTACTACATAAACAGCCATGATTTATAATAAAACTAATCTAGTAATCTACGAAAAGAAATTTAAAAAAAAAACACGAAGCCTGACGATTTCCCTAAAAATCAATTTATCAAAATACAAAATTGTTAATTAAAATTTTTTTAATTTCAATTAAAATTCTGTACAAGCTGCAAGATATACAATGTGTTTCGTCGTCAAGTGACCGGGCGGAAAATTCGGAATATTTAAGTAGAATTATCGCAAAAAATCCTTTAAGGTGGGTGTCTCCTTTTCAAGTTATGGGCTCGATTTTAATTCTGTTTGCGGTTTTTAAAAGTTTATGCGTCACTTTATTTGATAGTTTGCGCACTTAGCCAGGGTTTTTTAAAGAATGTAAAAAATTACGGGAAAATAAGATTTTTTTTACTTAAGAAAACCTTTACTTTTTAAAAAACTGAACTGTAAGTCGAGAAAATGTCCCATTAAGTTAATTATTTTAATTATTATTATTAATCTACAGCATAATATCTACAAATTGACAAAACTTTGTTACTAGCTAACTCTTAAAAATAGCACGCAAAAATCACCTAGAGAAAGTATGGAAATTAAACAAAAAAGATGTTTAAATTAAAGTCAAAGTACTGTTTTAATTATAATCAATAAAAACAATTTTTATTACAAATTATTAAACATTTTTAATTAAACGACATGTTCGAAATGCTCTCCATCCTCTTGTAAACAAACAAGGGCTCTCCTGATCACACTAGTTGTTGTCCAACGCAATTGTTAAGGGTTGCCTCTTGTTTCTGCTGCAACTGCGAAAATTATTGCTCTCAGAAATAAAAATCTAGGGGCGTAAGATCAGGGGACCTTGGCGGCCAGGCTACAGGACCTCCTCTGCCGATCCACCGTGGATAATTTTGCATTCGCCTTCTATTCAACAATGGCACTTTTTCCATGAGCAAAGATAACGTGATTCCTGAAATTTCTAATAATACGTGTTGATCAGATATTCGTAAATCATTCCCGCCTATACATTTATAGAAAATTGGCTCTGGAAAGCTGTCTTCCTTACGACGTGTGGGTTTTCGACGGCCCAAACATGGAAGTTTCTATAATTTTGTATACCCGCCCTGGGGAAAGTAGCTTCATCTGTCCACAATATTCTCCTTATAAAATTGACATCACTTCTTTGCTGTGAAATTATCCAGTTACAAAAAACTGATCTGGCACGATGGTCCACATCTCCTTGATGTTGAGAACGACGGAAGTGATAAGGATTAAGGCCTTCTTGACCTCGATATGCCTAATCTTATCGACAGGCGACTGATACTTGTCGTAGGGTCAGCGCGTATTAATCGTAATAAATCCTCTTCCAACGTGTACGGTTATATTCACGCTGGACTTGTGTTGTTGTTAGAATAATCCTTGTTCGGAAGAACGTCGATGTATTGCAATTTACGTCCTATACCCAAGTACTGGCCTGCTGGATAGCGACGCCTGTATTTTTCGACAGCTACATGAGAAGGTGGTAGATCACGTAAATGTCTCATTGTAATGATTAAGCGTTTACTTAACACAAACTGTCCTTTTAATTATAACACAAACTTAAAATTGTAAAAACACAGAACACAAAGAATATATAGTTTCACACGATCGGTTAGCGAACAACTGAACTATTTATTATTACTTTTCAATTAGAGTTTTCGATCGCTTAAAAGACTTGGTTAGATAACATCACTATACCTAAAGGGCTACAAACGCCATTTTTTCGACAAATTGCTGTTCGAATATTTTATGAGTTAGGTAGTAACAATGTTTTGTGAATTTGTAGATATTATGCTGTATATCAATAATTATAAATAAAATAACCATATAATGGGACATTTTTTCAACTTGCAGTTCATTTTTTTAAAAAGTAGAGTTTTTTTTAAGAAAAAAAAATCGTTTAAGTAAAAAAATGTGATTTCCCAAATTTTTTTTACTTAAACGATTCCCAAATTTCCCAAATTTTCGTAATTACGATTTCCCAAATTACGAAAATTTTAGTAACGCTCCGTTGCGAAAATTTTCGTAATCCGATTTCAAGAATATGATTTGAGGGTTTTCGTAATACTTTGACACTAACTCGCAATACGAAAGTTTTCGTAATGGTTGAAGAATAGCACCCCTGGGGGTCAATTCTCGTTCTATGAAAAAATTCAATGAAAAAAAATCTTTTCATTTACATCTAGTCAACCATTTTTATTTTTTCAATGCAAAACAACAAAGTTATATAATTTTCACAGTACCGTGGGCCGATTCTGTTTCCATGAAAAATAAAATGAAAACATTTCTCAGTGGAAAAAACATAATTCCAAAGTGTTTTTAATGAATACTTGATTATTTTCGTCAAAATATTCTCATGTGAAAAGAATCTGTTCATTGACCATTTTGGTGGTGAGAAAATCATTTAAATGTGTCTATTAATGTACCGATTTACCGATATACCGAAAGTTGTGTCCAAAAGCTCAAAGGGCTGTGGTTGATCGCCATCAACTGATCGTACTTCAAGCAAACTTGGTAGTTTTCATAGTTTATAAAGTATTGAAAATGGAAATAGCTTTTGTTCATTTTCCAAAATCCTAAACTATTTCAAATGTATATTTTTGAAATTTTTTTTTCGACTTAATTCCTAGATTTCCAAAATAGTCCTGTTTTAAGCCTTAATTTTAAAATTTTATAATTCCCTAAGCTTCTTTAATTCTAAATTCAAGCACCTGATTTCTACTCCTATTTTAAAAATCTGTAAATTTAGAATATCCTATTGAATCTAGGGTTTCAAAATTATGTCAGATTACAAATAGTTTTTCGAAACAACTGCATTTAAAAATTCAAATTTAGTAGTAAATAAAATTTAAGAATTTTAATGCTTTCACAATAGCGCTTCACACGATTAGACTATGATCGGTATTTGAATATTCTTCAGATTCTAGATATTTCAAAATAAAGAAAATTCGTAAACTCAAAAATACTTTCAACTGGTATATATGGAACATTTTAAATTTTATGAAATTCTTACTATCCCATTTTCACAAAAATTGACAAATACAGGTTATTGGTGAAATTATTGAAATTAGTAATTGTTGGGGCTTTTTAAGATTTCAAATTTCGACATAACTTATCTTTATTCTTCAATCAGAATTATTTTATAAACATTTCAATATTGTGTATTTCAAACTCTCTTCTACTTTGTCTTAGTTCGAACTTTAAAAATCGAATTTTGTAAGTATGGATGTACAAAACTTCTGTGTAAAATATCAAATTACAAATTCCACATAGATGACCGCCATTTAAATGTTACAACTAAGTAAGTAGTGTATACTTTATTTAGAAAAAAGTAAAGCCTAAAAAAATTATTGGTAGTGTCGAATTACATTCATTATGGTTGCATAACTTAATTAACATAAGATACCTATCAACATACACACAACGCACATAAGTTAGTCACTTATTGCCGCACAAAAATTACTGCAGCTATAATAAATATTAGGCTCTTAACAAGTGTCTTGTGTAAACGAACAATTATTTGTCGTTTACTGTTCCTTCGTTATAAAATTTATATATTTAAATTCCGGCGTAGGCGCAAACTATAAAAAATTAATTCAAATTGGAGCTTGGTTTACACAGAACTATTTTTTCATTTGATTTTTTCCACGGAAACAGAATCGACCCTCTGATCCGGATCACTATGCGTCAAGAAATGCAGCTAATAATGAAAATAGCAAGAGACTACTAGATAAAATTTCAAAAATCAAATTTTTATTTGGTAGTAGTGAATAATGGAAGAAGGGACTACTAGATAAACTAGCAGTGAATAATGAATATCATTATAATTGAAGAAACAAACGTATAATGAGTTTATTATCAGAGCATTCTAGAGTATAGAGCAATAATAATAATGACGTATTTTTTTTAAGCTTTTTTTGTGGTATAACTTTTCATTGATTTCCATAGGAATCTTTAGTAAAAATGGTGTTTTTTAGCTTCAAGTTTTTCAATGAAAAAAGCAAATATATTATAAAACGTATATATAAATGTTTTCTACATACCTTGAACAACAACATTCAAGAAGACTATATTGTTATTGAATAAATATTAACTGCAGAAATATTATAATTAAACTATGCCTAAAATATATTTTTCGAATTTTCATTTTGAAAAATAAATCAAAGTTGGCTCTGATGAATTAAAATAATACTTGCTAAATTTATCTTTAGTTTTACTAGTGTACGTAAGATGTCTAAAATATTTACAGAAAAATACGAAAAAAAATTATTTAGTAACAAAATTATCACTCGTACTTAATATTTTGTGAATTGGTTTTGCTTTTCCTACAATTTTTGAACTTGAAATTTCCCCAGGTGGTAATTTTTGGTATGAGTTTACAAAAATTTTACGGCCATCACTGCCATCTATGTAATGTATATTGACTTAATGACCAAACGAATCGTAGTAAGCTTTTATTTCAATTTGACCAGAATGCTGTTGTTATGAATTTTTTTTAATATTTTGGTTTAAATAAATCAATTATTACAAGAAAATAAATACAATTTACTTAAACGACATTCATATATGTTGAAATTTAAACATTTATGAAAATATTTCAGAAATCATAATTAAGAATTTGTAACGTTTTCATTTAAAATTTTTTAATAAAAAAGTGATTTCCCATATGCTTTGTGTGTTTTACTAAGAAAAGTTTCGTTTTTTCCTCGTTTCTAATTCCCTTATAAAAGCTCAGATTTTTTGATTATGGCTCTATAAAATACAGGGTGCTCTGATATTATACGTTGGTCGTGGACAAAATATTTTTATCTACATTATCAAAAGCTTTGGAAATGTCAATGTTAAGCTGAAACAATTTTTTTGTTTTGTTGTTTGATGGTGTTGATGAATTTAAACATTTCAATAAAATAGTCAGTGATACTTTTGTTTTTTCTAGAACCAAAATTGTAATAGTTAAGAATATTATTGGAGATTAGATGATCATTAATTAAAACTAATTGTTTAATGATTTTATATGAGATTTTATTATATCCTGGAGCAGTATTATTGGAGTTTTTATGATGTCAAGAATTTCAGTGTTTTTAAATTCCTCGGGATTAATATTAGGATTGAGGTTATTAATGGGATTAGGAGAGGAGTCAAAGGAGAAAGGAAAATTATAATTTAAAGAATTATTTGCTAGTAAGGGATCTTCTAAAATTCTGTAGTTGGACTGTTTTTTATTTTTAATTTTATTAATATTTTTTCAGAGATCAGAGTTATTTGTTTTATGATTGATGCTCATCAAAAAAATGTTCCAAGACTTTTTCTTTTCTCTTCTGATTGTTAATTTAAGTTTCTGTAAAGATTTTATTAATTCAATAGCGGTAAAAATGTTTTTGTTTAAATCATAAATTAATTGTTTGTGTTTTTTAATGTTCCATAGTCTCTGTATAAGGTCATTCCACCAAGGTTTAGGTTTGAAAGTATATTTACTTGTGATAATAGAGGTGTTTACAGAAATTAATTTAGATCAAAATCTTTGAATACTTTTGACCAGTTTGTGATTTTTTTTTTTTTTTGATAATAGTTTAGTTTGAAGTCAATAAGTATTGGAACATGATCACTTCCTAAATTAATGGGTTCAATTCTCCATGAGAGTTTTTCAATTAAATTGATTGAACACAAATGAATGTCCAGGACTGAAGAATTATTTCTGAAAAGATCTTGTCTTGTGTGAGATCCGTCATTCAATAAAAAGACGTTATTAGCAGTACCCACTCTGTCGTAAGTAGGGGTTAGTGAACTATCCCAAAGATTATTATGAATATTTATGTCTCCCGCTATTAAACAGTTATCTAGATTTTGAGTAATAAGATGTTCAAATTCGTTAATGATTTCCTGAGGTCTATTAACAGAGTTATTATAACAAGAGATGATATTAAAATTAGTATTTTTAAATTTGAGGTTAATTTTAAAAGCTTGATAACGGATGTAATAAAAATTGAAATCAATAATTTTCCAAGAAAGTTTTTTATGTATTAAAAAACCTACACCGCCAAAACCATCCGGTCTGTCATCAGTAATAAGATTGTAATTGTTAAAAGTTAAATTGCTGTTTGGACTTCGGATCCAGGTTTCGGATAAAATAACGATATCAATACGATTGGATTGTATATAATGATACAGTAGATCTTTATTACTATTTAAACTACGAATGTTAATTTGTAAAATTTTTAGAGGCAACATAATGAATGGAAGAATAAAATGAAAACAAAGACTGGAAGAAAAGAAAAAAATAATTTTTAATAAATTTATTTAACTTAATTTTGAGAGGGTCCATATTAGCCGGATTTTTATTAAAGACATCAGAATTATTTAAAAGTAATTCGAAGTCATTAAAAGTTGAATTTCTTTCATTTATTAGATTTTTTAACTCGTTTACTAAGTCAGTTAAGATTTTAATTTTTCTAGAGTCAGGGTTCATTAAGTTGTTATTGGACCAGGCTTAGTTTTCAGCAGTTGGTTACCAAACAGGCTTTCATGAAACTTGATTTATTTATTATCATATGCTCCCTAATCTGTTTCTGTCTGTATCTTTCATTGCACCAGAAAAAGTTAGTTTCGTGGCTAATATAATACTTACAAGACTCTTTCTTGTCGTATTCGTGGTCGGCCTCAACAATTTTTGCACACGTTGGACATGTATTATTTTTTGAGTTACATTTATTAATTGTGTGTCCGTAATTTAGACATTTTTACAAAATTAGCCACATTTTTGCTAATACCTGAGATATTTTTGATATTTTTGAAATTGTTTATTTTAATTGATATACGTAAGTTAACTAGGTTAAAATTCTCTTAACAAATACAGTAAAAGGGCCGATATCTAATCGGTTATATAAATTAATGTTAACTGCAGTGATGGGCGTCTTGTCTGAGTTATTAGATGGATCAATAGGTATAGCTGAAGAAGATAATGTAGGAACTATACTGCTTTATTTGGCGCATTATGTTTCCTTTTAAATTCCTTATTAGCATTATTATCATATCCACCATTTACGATTATGTCATTATTAAAAACGATTTTGGTTTTTTTTTAACTTATTTCATCTTCAGAATCAGAGAGCCGAAGTAAATGGTGGAGGTTCAAAGTAACGCGTATTTTTCCCCTCCTTGCTTGTGTTAGGTGAATTTATTATTTTATGGATAAAGAAACTATGAAAAGACTTACCCGATTGAAAAAAAAACAAACAAATCAGAATTAAATTATTATAATATTAGTTTAAAAGAAATAAAAATTAATTATTAATTATAATCAAAAGTTAAAGAAAAATTAATAAACACTTCACTAAATGAAAAGAGACGCTCACACAATAAAGTTTCGGGAAAGAATGTGAGGTTAATTTTTTGTATCACAAGAAAATAATTTGGTGATAAAGAATCGAAAAAAGTGAAGGTCGAAAATGGTACAACATACCATTCTATCGAAATTTTCGATATATTATCGAACATCGAAAATATCGAAGTTAGGTAACCATAGTTTTTTAGAAGCATAATCAGGGTTATTATAAATGGGATGAGGTATGCATAATTTCAATTTTCCCTTGTTATAACTGGGTATGTCTTATTCTATTCGCCATAACATCTTCTATGTTAGCGGTAAGTGATAAGTTCAATCATAAAAGTTAGCTCATCGTGTATGTATGATTTGTAACTTCCTGTTAAAATTTGTATACGAGCTTTAATACCAAGTGCAATTTACGAATAATTTATCACAGAAAGAATTACTATATAAAAATTGACTAGATATTTTTTTTTTTAGGTGAAAACATCATTAGCGGGGTAAGTCAAAAATTTCATTTAAAAAAAGCAACGGAAAATCCGGTATGAACAAAATTACAAATTATATACTATAAAAGGCTTGAAATGTACTTTAATTATACATAAAGGTTTTCACATAATACTTTTGCGAGTTATTGAGTGTGAACTCGCCCGTTGTTTTTTGAAAACATTGATGATATTATTTGCCATCCGCGAAGTATTGCGTTGAGAAGCTTAAATTTGAAATTATACGGTAGGTCATTCATTTTAAGTTAAAGATGTTTATGGAACAATTGTTGCAATTTGTAAGGTGTATTAACCGTAGAAAAATATTATATTTCCTTGGAAAAAACCACCAATTTTTTTTTTCTGTTTTTTGTTAAAATTATCTTTACGGAAGGCTTTAAATGACTTCAAATTTTGGATTGTCACATAACCTTAAGTTATACTACATATATACCCAAGCTGCATATTACTAAAACGTATATGTGTACAAAATTCCGACCAAAACTTGCAATACTTATGAGAATTGGGAGGAAAAACAAAATTAAGAAAATTGTATGATTGTATGGACGGATACGACATTTTTTTAAGTAACATAATTCGTCGAGAAATGTGAAACCCTAGAAGAATTTTTTTTTTTTTGCGATTACAAATACTTACCCATTATAACTTTGTTAAAGAGGGAAATATAAAAATTGTAATATCAAATCATGAAACCTGCCAATTAAAACAATAGTACAGAAATTTAATTGAACATGTTCTCAAAAATTTATGCTGGTTGATTAAATCTCAAATTTATTAAATTCAATTGAATACAAAAAACCAACCAACGCCAATTTTTTTTTTAATTTCATATCAGCGAGTAACTAATATGTAAATTGCTTCTGTTGTACTTTTATATTAAATGACAACATGGTTATGTACACATATTGTTAAGTGGCAAACAATTAAACGTCCTTGAGTAATTGCATTAAACCCGCATATAAGCAAAATTATTTTCCTCCTCTATGGTTCTTAAGTAAGTAGAATGTAAATGGTAAATACAAGTCGCTTATATGTAATGCAAATTTTGTATTTTGTTATTGTTGAGGTAAATCATCGAATATTCGTATTTCTAATGGTATCGGCTACGTATGGAGCTGGGCAAAAAAAAAGACTATTGAAAGTTTTTTTTTGTTAATTTTATCACAATTGAAATCTTAATCACTTTTTTACTCGTAAGATATGTATACGTATTTGAATCGTGTGGTGACCAAAAAAGAGCAAATGTACATAAAAATAAAAAATTAAACAAAACGTGAAGAAAATTGTTTGATTATGAAATACCCTGTTAAGGCTACCAGCTGTTTATCTCGATACCAGTTTTCAAGTTTTATTTTTTTTTTTTTTTTACTTTTATGTAAGAAAATACGAGTATATAGTTTCGTTACGAGTTATACATAAAATATTATTATTATTTTTTTAACAATAACAACAAATAAACCATCAACCTTTATGTGTATAAAATATAATATATTTTTTGTGGTACAAATTTTCTTATTTATCCAATATTTTTTTTTAAATAAGATATATAGATTTTTTTATGTATTTATAACCGACCATTTAAATGAGAAATACTTTACACTAGATTGTTTTTTAACGTTTCAAAGTTAAAATTTATTGGGTTTTTAACATGCATGTTTAGGTTGGACGGTAACACATTAAAAAAAAAAGTTATAAACCAAGTCTTATGAGTCATTTTGTGTATCAATCATTATTGATGGATGATGATGACTAAATTTAGTGTTTGAATATAGAGGTGAAAGAAGATGGAATAAATTAAAACTTTCAAGCGATATTATATGCGTGTCAAATTATAAAAATTAATCTTGCAAACATTTTTCTCTTTTTTTGAATATGTATAGACATAGTTTGGAGCTCCATGCTCATAATTACCACAGCAAATTAAACCAGAAAGAAATAAAATAACATAGCTATACCTATAAAATATGTTCATTAAAAATTTGGTACCATAAAAAAAAACATACAACAATTATCTTATATTTCACAAGCCAATTAAATTTTTTTTCCTAAATCTTATCAAATAATTGCCAAAAACGAAATTAAATTTGAACCAAAGTCGTTTACAACAATAAACTTTGAAACAGTGAAAAATGAGGCATTATCAAAACAACAAACTAAAATTAAAGTTAAATAAAATTTTGTCGACAATTCTTGAAAAAGAAGAAACATACTGTGTACCATCGCCGGAAATGGTGGCATGTTTTAAAATAAATTACTTAATCGGTTTTAGATAACGAAACCAACAAATAAAAATATACAAAACAAAAATTTATAATTAATTACGTACTGTATAACAACCTGGAAATTATGTTATACTTATAGGAATACCACGTACTTGCAATATCGTATATATATAACGTTTTAAAAATTTATTTAATTAAGTTGAATAATTACGAACAAAAAGTAAATTTCCTGGAATAAACCCGGTGACTCATATTTCAAGCTGCTTACATACAATAAAGATCAGTTTCCAATATATTTTTTCCGAATTTGCGTCTCAACAAAAACAAAATAAATTTAACTAAACTGATTATTAGAATTATGTTAAAGCCCAAAGACGATATCACCGACTTAAATATGGGGGTACCGAAATAAAAAAGGCTGAACTAAGAAAGTTCTTTAAAAATGAATTAAAAAAGTTGATTTTTGTATGAACAGCTGCGACTTATATTAATTCATTTTTTTTGTTTTAAATTATTTCATTGAAGGCTTATTTTATTTCATTATTTAAAAACAAATCTTAATTCGTTTAAGTATTTTTTTCATTAATGAAAACTAGATATTTTAATACGTTTTTAATAATTAATAATTAATATTTAATATTTAATAATTTTTTTTTTTTTTTTTTTTTTTTATTGGGGAAGGTGAAAATGCCATTTGCGCACGATATGTCGGACTCGCATTTCTGCCCGACCGACTAAAAACACCTTCCCCCCTCTACCGGACTACCTTGGGACCGTTTAACACATTACTTCGGAGTAGACCGTTTTAAGCTCCCAGAGCTTTCTTCTTCACTACGGTAGTCTATCAAGGTCTTATTTTTTCGCTCTCAGGACTTTCTCTACAAACAGTGCCACGAGTTCCCACCAGGTCGAGCTTCGCAGCATAATCTCTACTGCTGTCTCCGGAGACCATGCCCTCACCTCCATCTCCAACGTTATTCTATGCTCCTCCCATCCTTGGCACGAAAAGAACGTGTGTTCCACGTCATCAATACTACCTGGGCAGTACAGGCATTCTGCCGACGTCACCTTCCGCATTCTAAATAAGTATGATCGGAAATATCCCTGGCCCCTCAGGAACTGTGTCAGATAGTACCCAACTTCTCCGTGCGCCCTCTCAATGCAAGGGCTGACCTGCTTTATAAGCCTCGCTGTCCATCTTACTCTAGCTTCAAGCTCCCAAGCCGATTGCCATAACTCTATGGCGTAGGACCTCTCCTGTAGGTTGACAGCCCTCTTATTAGCCCCATCAACCCGACGGTAGACCTATTTCTTTTCCCTGGCTAGCAGTTCAATTGGGATCGCTCCGGCTATTACCAATACTGCAGGCTCAGATACCGTGCGGTATGCCGAGGCAACCCTTAAAGCACCACGTCTTTGAACCTGTGACAAGCGCTTTCTGTACATCTCCTTGTTAAGAGAATCGGCCCATATCTCAGCACCGTAGAAAAGAACGGACTGCACCGCGGACATTAGAAGACGACGTTTACTCGCTTTCGGACCGCCACTATTTGCCATGAGGCAGCTTAGAGCCATGACCCCTTTCGCAGCCTTGTCTGCTGTTTGCTTGATCTGATCAAAGAATGCCATTTTCGAGTCGATCATGATTCCTAAATACTTTACTGCTGGCTTCGTCTCGACCACTTCATTGCCAATCCACATTGGTACTGCGGTTTGTATCCGTTTTTTTGTGAGGATCACTGTCTCGGTCTTCTCAAGCGCTAAAGATAGCCCATGCGTCGACATCCAGCTCAACACTATTCTCATGACCTGGTTCAGCTCAAATTGAGCCTGCTTCGTATCTCGGGCAGCGATAAGCGCCACGACATTATCCGCGTACCCAACCAACTGTGTTTCATCTGGCATCTCGGTTCGTAGCAGACTGTCATACGAGGCGTTCCAGAGGTCAGGTCCTAATACATAGATACCTCGCATGCCTTAGTGATAAGACACATATTAGAGACTACCAGAGCCTCGGCTGCAGGTCTTCCACTTTCCTCTATCGTCTCCACCAACCGCACGCCCTTGGCCAGCTCACTTCCAAACGCTTCTACATTAAGTTTGCGCAAGTTCCACCTAAGCGGCTTATCAAAAGCTTTGAACTGTCGTTCATCGCCAATCTGGAATATGATGTATTGGTGATCACTTGCAGTGAAGTCTTCCAAAACTCTCCATCTACGAACGAGTGGCACAAGTCCCTCAGATGCAAGGGAGATGTCAGGGATGGTTTCCATATATCCTGGACGACGAAATGTTGTGGTCGACCCAACGTTCAGAACCAGTAATTCTACTCTGGCCGCCATTTCTAATATAAGCATGCCTCTCGTGTCCGGGCGCGGCATCCCCCACTCGAGAGCTCTGGCATTAAAATCCCCAGCAACCACCATCTGTCCTGTTCCCTGCAGGATCTCATCTTCCAAGGCATCTAGCTTTGAGCGGAAATCCGCAATCGCCTCATTTGGGGTAAAGTAGCAACTAAAGTAATTTATCTCCTTACCCTTGATCCAGACAAATCCTCTGCCAGCGACATGCCTTTCGATAGGCACACCTCCATTTTCCACCCAAATAGTGGCCATCTCCAGCAGGTCCGAGACCCAGTAAGGTGACTGTTTGTTCTGGTATTGCTCACTTAGTAAGAACAGATCAGCTCCGCTTTCCCTTGCCAACTGCTGCAGGAGACAGTCAGCCGTCCTGCTGCGGTGCATGTTTCCTTGAATTATGCGTATCATATTCGGTTCTTGGCCTCCTGGAGAGCCTCCCGATACACCTTGCACTTTCCAGTTCCTGAGGCGTGTGCCAGTTCTTCCTGAGCAAAGCCTTTCTCCTCACAAAGCACACCTCACAATAATTAATAATTAAAAATGTATTAAAATATCTCATTTTCCTTAATGAAAAATTTCGTATTAATTATTAATTATTGATTATTAATTATTAAAAATGTATTAAAATAACTCGTTTTCATTAATGATTAATTAACTATTATTTATTAATTATTAAACATTTTTTAAAAAAAATTAATAATATTAATTATTAATAATATTAATTATTAATTATTGATTATTAATTATTAAAATTGAATTATTTATTATTGAGGTTATTTATTTATTTGGCGCTGGTGACTTCTTAGCACGGTAGTATAATAGTCTTCTTAATTCGTCAATATTTCGTTGACCCTTCTTTTACAGCAATAAGTCCCTTAATTAGTCGAGGCATGCTTTTTATGCATGACTAAATAGTGTCTTGTAGATGGGGATTATGGTTCCACTCGAAAAACAACTTTTCAATGAGTTATCTTCTTGTTGTTCTTGTAGATTTTGCTATTTCTCTTTTGAGAAGCTCCCAGGCATTCTCTATAGGATTCATATCTGGAGAGTTTCCAGGCCATTCCAAAACTATGATATTGTTTTGTTGTAAAAAGCTTGTGGCACACTTAGCTTTGTGGCAATGAGCACCATCGTGCATAAAAATTGGTTCTTCATCATCAGAGAACCAGTCTTTGATTTGAGGTATCAACCTGTATTTCATGACTTCTTTATATTGATCTTGACGCATTGTTTTTTCCACGACATAGAGACGGCCTGTTCCTTTTCTTGATATCACAGACCAGACCATAACAGAAGGTGGATGTTTCACAGTGGGGACGATGCAGTCGGGCTTGTATTTCTCGCATGTCCTTCTTCGTACAAACTTTGATTTTTCCATCAAAACCTGAAACACAGACTTGTCGGCGAAATAAACCTGTTGTGACAAATACTGTTTTAAATTTCTGACGAGACATACTGATATTATTGATTTATAAGAATAATATTGTAATGTGTTGTTTTTACCTTTTCCCAATTCCACTGTTAAATTTTTATATTTACGGGCCCAATCAAGTCGCTTCTTCATCATAGTCGGAATGAACTTCGATTTTCGCACAGGTTTATGTGCGATCAATCCATTTTTCGCAAGATGCCGTTGCATAGTTCGCTGGGAAATAAGTATTCCGTCATCCCTCATACTATTCGAAAGCAAACGAACGGGTAATTTTCTGTTTGGAGTGCAGATATTTCGGATTTTTCTGTCTGTTGTTTGGGGTGTAATGCGTCGTCGTCCGCATGCACCCTTTCTTTTTGGCGACAAAGTTATCCCGGAATCCATTTTTTTTATTATTCTGCACAGAACTTCGTGAGACACCTGTCACTTTTGCAATTTCATATTGCGATAAATCAGTAGCCTTCGAAAGATCACACATCTCAGGAGAGAGGTCACCATTTTTCCCCATCTAAAATATTTCAAAAGATCATATCTTTTTTAATTTCCTTATTGTATAATTGCAAAAAAAATATAAAATGAGAACAGACTATCACACTGAAACAAAATTTGCAACGCATACTTACCGTAATTAGTCAAAAGAAACCACTTTAAAATTAACAAATTTTTAGGTTATGTAATGTTGTTCGCTCACGAGGCTATAAAGACATTAATTATTTTGTTACTACGTTGCAAGCATTAAAATATCTTGTTTAATGTTTCCAGAACTAGAAATTTAAAAAACATACACACGACATGCCTAAATAAGAACACAACTGTGCTCTAAAGATAGAAAATCCAATTATTATTGCTTGGGTTTAATAATATCGCAAGGTACTGTAAGTGGTATTCTGTTGATAGTACTCTTAAAATTTCTCTTAACACTCTCCAAATATATTGGATAATATTTGGAAACTATACCTTTTCCAATTGTAATTCAGAAAGCGTCAATTGTAACTAAGACACAGATAACAGATAAAAATTTTATTTAATATTAAAGTATATACTCGTACAGTATGTAATAGCTAATATATTTTACGTAGTTAACCCAAATATAGGTAAAATAAAATTATTAATTAATTAGCAACCCACTGGCATATCGCACATTGCTAAGGGTGTGACTCGGTAAACTGTGGTATGTTGCATTTGCACCTCCATTTATGGCGTCCTTGGCCTGAATTATAATCTCTTCAAATAAACAAGTCTCTGTTCAATAACACCAGGCACTGCAACAACAAAAACTCTAATATGGGTTTTCACTTTAGACTTGATTTTTGACCAAATATTCTCTATGGGATTAAACATTGGAGAGTAGGGCCCTAGCCGCAGAAGAGTTGCTGTTGTCCCATTAATCACCGTTTCCAGCATTGAATGACAAAGCGCTTTGTTAGCAATAATCAACAAATCTGCCACTTTGTTTGCCATATCTCGCGACTGCTGTATTAATGATGTTACCCAAAAATTTCCCAACTGTGCAGTGAACGAACCTCTCCTTCGTTCCATCGCTACAACGCTAGCAACCGAAATTGCTCCAATTAAATGAACGTTGAGGCCTCTTGATGTTGTAAGTTGTTGCACTGCTCTGGTACCAGCTTTTGAACGGCCCTTTGTTCGGCGACAAAACAAATTAATATTTGTTTCGTTGATCCACACTATTTGTTTTCCTTGTTGGATATATTCATTCAAAGTTTGAACATATTCGGCCCGTTTTATTTTGTTGATTTCAGAATTCATTGCGATAGGTTCACAATGTAATTTTTTGGTGGTGAATAGGCTGCCTTCTAAGTAGTTCCCTATGGTTGACACCGATATCAATTAGTGGAAATTGTGCATAACCCTTTCTTTTAATTTTTTTAAGGTTACGCTACAATCATTCTCAAACCATGAAACAATTAAATCAATTTGGGCTTCCGTGAGAATTTTTGGCTTAATGCTTCCTTTCGCAGACATTTTGTCACGCCCAGAATGAACCCAGTGAAATGCGGTCTTGTATTTAATGGCCAACGTTGCAGCCAAAGTTGTCAAATCCTCACCTCTGTTGGCATAACTCACAATCCTTTCACGGTCTTGGCTTGTAGCCTCACCGGGCATATTGCTTATAGGATTTGCACAGTTTGAGTGGAGTAGATGTAGGCATGATCCTTAAACTCATTATTTTATTTTTTATTTGACGCGATAATGAATTCATTGACTTGGTGAAGATAATAAAAATATTTTTAATCTACATACCAATTACAGTTTAATAATCTGGATTGTAATTGACGCTTTCTGAATTCGGATTGACTATTCTGAATTACAATTGATACTTTTTGATAAATAGTTGGTTTATCTGAATTAAGTTAAGGCTAACTGAATTACAACTGGAAAAGCTGTAGTCAATTTGATAAATAAATAAAAACAATTGTAGTAACCATTTACTATAAATATAGCGCCTCTTGGACAGTCGTAGAACAACACACCATTAAAAAAAAATCACTGGAAAATAAAGAAAATTTATTTTAGCTTAATAATTAAAGTTTTATGAAAATTAGTAATTTGCTTTTTCCTAAGAATAAAATATTTCGAATTTTTTTTTTTATAAACTTTTGGGTTAAGTTTATTTTTAAAACAAACAATAAATAAAATATTTTATATTTCAATTACATTCATAAAATATGAATAATTACACAGGACCTGAAAAAAAAAATGAGTGGATAAACCTGTTTTGCCCCATCACGTCAGCGTTTTTTTCTATCCTCAATAAACAGCTTGAAACAATAAAACCCAACAATATCAACCCTTAAACCTTATACCCTATACCTTTTTAGCTCAACAACCTTGAGATCAATAACCTATAACCCAAAACCCATAACCTAAAAATCTATAACCTCAAAACTCATAAATCTCAAATCCTAATAAACTACAAATCAAAAATTCAGCCAAAAAAAATAAAAAAACTTGCAACTCGCAAAACTCAAACCTCAATCTCGGACAGTTTTAGCTTTATAATTCCATATGTCCATCACTTCATAACCTCAAAACCCATATAATCCTGAAGTGTAACATAAGAAAATTGCATATCACAGTATAACTCCGAATCATGTCGAATTAAATTTAATAACTCCACATCCCCATAACTCCATACAACCCACAACCTCAAAACTCCATAACACCAAAAGTCCATAATCCTATAATCCCATAACCTCATAGCCCTTTAACCCAGAAATTCTATAACCTTATAGCCCCACAACAGTAACAACAAAAAGACTTATAAGTGACCCTTCAAGAGCCTGTAATCTCAGAAAGCTACAATCAAAACTTATGCTCGAGACTTTATTCTTGTTTTGCAGAAAGTTTGAATCATATATTTAATCATATTTCTCATAAACTTTGGGTCTCAAAAATTATAATTCGAAAATTCAATAAGGTAGCGATACCCAGGAGTAGCGAGGTGGACGTAGCAGGCTTCTGTTCTCTTTGAGGTGCTTGATTTACGTGAGTTCCCTCGCCTTAAACGATTCTCAAAGATCTTTACGACTTTGTAAGTAGCCATTTCATGTATTTTCAGTTTTATAGTGATAACGCGTTCGTTTATTTGTAAATGAACTTCGTAGTGCTTTTCTTTTGTGTTGGTTAGACGTGTCTCTCTTCAAAGACCTACAGTAATCTGCCAACATATGGCTCTTCCAAGCACCCTGATATCCATTTTCAATATCTTTTAAATCCTGGTGGAATCTTTCACCGTGCTTTTCACTAAAATCGCCTAAATTTTCAGGAAAGTACTCAATATGAGAATGAAGAAAGTGCAACTCTAGATTCATTAGGCATATTATCCACTATAGTCACGTAATTAGGGTCTTTCCTATTTCCTAGAAATTTTTTCGTAACATCTCTAAAAATTTACCAAGCTACTTCCTCCACCTTAGTTATTATTTTTTGGAATTCATTGTCTTTCAAAAGTTCTCTAAAATATGTAACAACTTAGTAAAACTTTTCAAATATGTAGATAAAAGCTTTGCTCTCCATAGTTTTCATTGCTTTGACGAATTGTTTTACAAGTCCCAACTTTATATGTAATGGTGGAAGGATTATTTTATCTGTTGGTATTAGACTCTGTTTTGTGATATTTGTATAATTGCTTCTAGTTGAATAAAACCACTTTGTTGACCTAATAAAATTGTCATTATTTTTAAATCTCTACATATTTTCCTCTTGTGTTTAGTATAATCTAATTTTTCGAATAGGAAGCAAAGGTTGTGATTATTATTATTGATTGAAGAGCTGAGATGTTTAATAACCTTCAGACAATCACATACTAGCCTTGACTCAACGGTACAAGACCTAAGAGCCTTTAAGGCCGATTGGCTGTCTGATACAATATAAATCTTTGCATCGTTTAGGCCTTTGCTATGCCTATCCTAGCGCAAAGTTCTATAGCATATACTTCTGCTTGAAAAACGGTAGCATTGGTACCCAAGGACTTCGAGAGGGCAGTGTCAAAAAAGGTTATGATACTCCTCATTTAACACAACTGAATAACCAACCGATAGCGGAGCAAGATGGTTGCCATTATGAAGCAAGATTGCTTTTAAACTACGTGTTGAAGAATCTATGAATAAACGCCAGTCATTAGCTTCATAATTGTTACAGTAAACTAGAGCTGGGCACTTTTTCTCTTTTAATCTTGACGCCATTAGTTCAGAAATTTCTTTTGAAAACCCAGCATCTCGGAACAAGTCATTAAGCTCTTCCTGAGAGAACCCAATGGGATTTTTATTAGTCTCGTCTTCTGAGTCTTCTGGTGTTTCATCGTTCACCTGTATATCCTCAGAGATGTCATCAGCTTCGATATCCCACATTTCCATTACACTTTTATCTTCGTCGCTAGTAGTATTACTTTTGTTACTCTCTTCAGCTTCAAGAATGGTAGGACAAGTCACAGATTTAACAGTTGCATAAAAAATCGAAGCATTTGTTTTTCGGTTGTGCCCAAAAACTGTCGTTCAACAAAAATAACAATCCCTCTCATGATTTGTTGGTTCCCGCCAGATCATTGGAGAAGCAAATGTCCGTTTCTTTTGTTTCTTAAGTTGCAAGGAGCATCTTAAGCAAATCGTTTTTATAGTCCAAGGATTGATCATTTCACTTGTTTCTATACCAAAAAAGTCCTGGTCAACTCCTTAACATGAACTCAACACAAAACAACTCTGATTATTTTTTAACTCAACCCTCAATCCAATCCCAAATATATCAAACCATTATTTTGTGGAAGATTGCTCAACGTTAATCGAAAACCACCAAGTGTTAAAAACCTCGTGGTTTCCGATCAGTTCGATCAGCAGATTAACGAGGACGGGCCCTTCGCTTGATACGGTGGGTACATACATCCAGACTTCTACAAACATCCATACAGATGGACGGACGGACGGACATATTTTTTTTTTTTGTTTTGGTTTTTCGGACTGAGCGATCGTCAAAGTGCTCAAGAAAAATGTTGTTGTTTAAGTTGAAAGTTACCTTGGTTTGTTTTGAGTTTTATTCACTTTCTTACGTGCCTTAATTTGATGATTGCAATTGAGTTGCATGGCTAAGTTATATATTGAGTTGGAGGTTAAAATGAAAAATGAGTTAAAAAGTTCATTTAGGGATTGATTTAGGAGTTACCGAAGTTCTGATCACCTGCCTAGACAACATGATACAACGAACTTAGTACATGATTAATTACTAATATTTTTATTTGTTACATATAACGTATCTTCGATAGAAGGATCAGTTTAAAGGAAGCTCAGTAAAATGGCTGGTCTACCCTTCACTGTACCTCTAACGATAGCAATAGGTGTTTAGTATAACAAGATCATATTACTGTTTACGTTTATGTCTTAAGTAAATTTCCCAAACATTTTCCGCAACTTAGAAAAACCGTCCAAAAGTGCTAAATGTATTTTTGAGTAATTGTGGATCTAAGCCAACAGAAAAACATCATCATTTGAAAAGTTAGAGGGACTAATAGATATTCAAAATTACAAATGTTCCAGAATGAGTGAAATAGATAACACGATATACAGTGGGCTACGTAGTTTAATGAACGAATCGTTTATAGATAACTCAGTAACTAAAAAAAAATCTCCAAATTTACGATTGAAATCGTTTATTGACATCATTAGAATTCGATTGGCTTATGTATATGAAAAAATGTGTCCGGTAGGTGGCCACCTCTAGCATTGATGTACATTTCGGTTAACTTTGGGGCATTTTCGTTTCGGTTGAAATGTTGGCAATTTGGCCCACAAAATTGAGGTGTAGTCAAATCGGGCTATCTAAGTGGCCATAATAATATTGCTGAACGTCGATATGACACTTCCACGAAACATTTAATGCAAAATTGCTGTGTAGCATAAGGCACTTGAGGTCCTGTTGAAATTAAAGGCCTTCCATACAAAATTCGTCCACTTCTTGAGCCAAAATGTCGCGTCGTATCACATTGTCTCTTTAGCGATTCTCATTGACAGTAACGCAGCCTTCCTTCGTTATACACAAAAAAGTACTGTCCAATGATTCGTTTCGAGCAAACCCCACACCAGAATTACTTTTGTGTCGAATTGGGCTTTCTAGTGAATAATTCGAGCATTTTCGGATAGCCGACATTAATCTCCGTATACAATAAACATACAACTTTAAAAAACTTTAAACTAAATACAATATCCTATTAATTATTTTGTAACAATTTTAGATTTTGTGACTATAATTTAAAAATTTTGAATATTAATCCACGATATGAGGGAACAGCGCACGATTCATATGTATTTGCTAATAGTCAAATTAAAACTTATTTAATGAATCTATATGAAAGTGGAAATACGAATACTTGGTTGAACGGTAGGTTCTTTTCACATTAAGATAGTGAATGAAATAAATCTATATTTTATTAAGTATTTATTTTGTAATAAAGGTGATAGTGAATATGAGCAACGACCACGGCTTATTAAACAACCATACATCAATCTGCTTATAATGTTGCACACCGAAAAGCTCGTAATTGCATCAAAAGATGCAACGGCGTTCTAAAAGGAAGATTTAGAATAATGGAAAAGGACAGAATCCTACGGTATACGCCACAAAAAGTGGAACAATTAATAATGCTTGTGCGGTTCTCCACAACATAATGATAGCAGCAAATGTTCCTATAACTGATTTCATCTTTGAAGACGAAGATGATGGCGATGTCTCGGACGAGACACAACCAACCGATGCAAATATATCTTTTTTGGAGAGAGGTGTCTGAACCCGAAATCGAATTATATCCGAGTATTTTTCATAAATATTGTAAAGCTAATAAATTCACTTCACATTCAAAATTATCACAATTCATGTATTTCATTTCAGTTCATTCGGTCTCTTCGTATACCATATACTTAAAATTCATTTTTCTGTACTACCAACTGCACCAACATTCTTTCAATTCCTTCCAAAACTGTGACCTTCCTCTTCTTCACTACAATCTTTTCTAATTCCATTTTTTTCATAAATTCAAACTTCTCTTTTTCTAGGTTCAATTTTTTTCAATGGCCATAATGCCTTCCAGTTTTGAATCATTTTGAATCAACTTCCTAGATTCCCTGGGCCGCTTTATTCGTCTATTCGACGTATTCGTTTTCTGTAAAGGTACTGTGGATATTTCGATTGGGAGTGTGGTCACTTCTATTATATCTCCTATATCATAAGTACAGGCTGTAACCCCAATTAAATCATTGTATGACATTGTCTGAAATATTTTGGACGTATGACATATTATACGAAACAGCACTTTTTGGTTACTTATCGGTATATTTAACCCCCTTTCTTGGGATATACCATCCCCATCCACAACATCCAAAGTCATTATGCTGATGATCCTTTTGTCTAAGTAATCTAACTTAGATCGATGAGCCATTACAAGGCCATTTCGGCCTGATTCTTCAAGTTTCCTTTTCTCATCCGCCGCTTTTCCTTTAGTAACGCGCCTACGACGTTTTAAAAGAATTAATAAAAATAAATAGTATATTCCAATAAATTTGTAATTAAAACATAGTTCAAATCTCGCTAATATTGCTTCCACTTCTCAGCCAGCAATAGAATTTAGTTGGTTGCTGAGCTCTACCCATTTTTGCTGGTTCTTTGAAAATCTATAATAATTATTCCAAACTTATAAAACAACTCGTATTTAATATCGCTAATAGTGAATCAAACCTTCCATGAGCAAAATCAATATTTTCTTCCATAAAAGAAATTAAAATAGATTTATGCTCCCGGCTTCCACGTTTTCCTCTAGTTTGTTTGTTTCTAAAATTTTATTCAACAAACCTATTGAAATTGTTTAATAATTAATTTTAATGTTATTACTTACTTAGATTCTATATTGATGGAATAATATATTAATAACTATAAATATAATATACGAGTATCTGGCACTTATCCACAGTAAAATTGTTGTGTAAAGTTTTGGCGTTTATTTAACATTATAATTAACAGTTTACCATCACAAATAATTTTTTTTTTTTAAATGAGGGTGGGTTGGTAAGAGGAACACTGTGCACTTCGACCAGCAAGATTTATTGTGCATCCCCGTGGAAGAGCAGAGAAATCAATCTATGTGAAATGTAGGTCCAGGTTCTTGATAAACGCCATAAGGTCATGCACATCCACAGGGTCGGCGTGAGGCCACTGAACAGAATCAGCATTGAGTGTTTTAATTCTTCTCAGGGCGATCGCAATGCACTCGAACAGCAAGTGTTCGGATGTTTCTCTTCCCAGATTACAGAACCTGCAGTTCTCTGATGGGGTTTTCCCCATTTTGTATAGATGGTAGTTAAAGGGACCATGACCTGTCAAGTACCATATAAGGGATTTCAGAGATGATCGATCCATTCTGAGTATATCCTGTAAGTGTATAATCTTGTAATTTAGGAGTTTCTTTGTATGTCTCATTCCCCGAGATGTATCCCAGAGTGATGCAGAACATCTTTGCTCCCAGAAGAGGACTCTCCTCGCTACATGGCCTTTGGAATAGGGAACTCTAGGCTCGGGCTTGTATAAGATGCCACCCGCACCCTCTTTTGCACAGGTGTCTGCGGCCTCATTTCCTGGTATATTAGGTGGTCGGGGGACCACAAGAGAGAAGCCTTGTTGTCCCTACCCAGCATTCTAAGGTTGCTGTAGCAGCTCCATGTCAGTTTAGAGCTGAATACCGGAACTGCCAGGGCTAATAAAACAGCCTGGCTATCCGAGATTATGTAGATCTCCGTTCTTATATACTTCTTTTTGAGGCACTGAAGCACGCTAACTTCGATGGCCACGGTTTCTGCCTGGAAAAACGTAGGGGTCTTTCCCAACGGTATATATAGCCTGAAACCGGGCCCCACAACCGCGGCACCCATGCCCTCGTTTGTTTTTGACCCATCGGAATACCACACCGATGCGTGCTGTGGTAAGGAGGAAATGATGTTCCCCACCATGTCCCTTTCGGGTATCTGGATCGTGAAGTTCCTCCGGCAGTCAGTAGTCTTTACCATCATATCTGATAGCTGGGCAATATCGTCTGCCAAGCTAAGTTTATCCAGGATGCTATTGTGTCCCAAACTAGTCAGTCTAACCTGACTTGTTACCTTCAGTTGTATCGCTCTCAAACCTGCCACACTTTTGACATGTATGTGGAGTGGTGAGAGTCCCAGCAGTCTTTTAAGGGCAGCAGTAGGGCAGGTCCTAATTGCTCCCGTTGCGCCCAAACATATTAATCTTTGAATTTTGTCCAAAGCTGAACGAGCATTTATTTGCTCTGTCTTTGGCCACCATATAAACGCCGCATAAGATATCATTGGTCTTATGATGGTTTGGAAAAGCCAGAATATCATTTGTGGGTTTAGGCTTCATGTTTTACCAAACACACATTGGCACCCAAAGTATTCTTTGTTGGGGGGTTCCAGCTTAATTCAGACGTTTCTAAGACGTCATCTTGAATAATTCCCCGTTCATAGTTATTGGAGGAAAGGAAATTCTCCTCCGATTTGTAAAGAGAGTACATGTTATATTTTTGGGATTAATGGTAAGGCCCACTTCAATACACTACTCGTTAACCAATCTTAGAGCATATTGCATACGCTCAGCTATTGTGCTTTCAAATTTACTTCTGACTTTCAGCACCAGACCATCAGCATTGGCAATGATTGATATTCGAGAGTTCTTCAAAATAGCGAGCAAGTGGTCCATTACCAAGAGCCACAGTAACGGCGACAGTACTCCGCCCTGAGGGCAGCCCTTGGTAGGGGCAATAGAGATGCTTGCTTCGCCAATCGAGGCTTTAATTTTCCTGCTTCTGAGCATGTTTATTATCCACCCGATGGTTGAGGAATCGATACCTCTAGCTACAGCTTGTTCCCGAATCACCTCGAAATTAGTCTCATCGAAGGCACCCTACCCTGCATGTCAATGAAGGAGCATAATAGTGCCTCTTTGTTGCGAAGTATATCCTCGATTTCCGATGTTAATTCATGCAGAGCTGTCTCCGTATATTTGCTCACCTGATAAGCATGTTGGCTAGGATTTAGAGGACATATTTGGATTGTATTGAGTCTGATATACAGGCCCAATATTTTTTCCATAATTTTAAGTATAAATGATGTAGGGCTAATAGGTCTGTAGGACCTAATGTCCTCGGGGGATTTATTTCCATTTTTTGGCAAGAATATGATTATTACCTCCCTCCAGCATCTGGGGATGTATTCCAGACTAAAACTGGCTCCTCGTTGAAGAAAAATAGGATAGATTCCATCCCCTCCTGGAGGCTTAAAGGGACCATATGAATTGATAACCCAGCGCAACTCTCCAGTGGCGAAGATTTGCATCGCTCGCTTGTAGGCCTCCCTTGGGACTAGATATGGATGCATCACGCTCATAACAGGGTCCTTTTAACCCGCAATGATTGTGCACTCCGGAAAGTGTCCTTTCACCAGACAGTCAAGAGTCTCTTCCCTTGATGTGGTTAAGGTCCTGTCCAGCCTTCTTACTGAGCTTAGAGGGTTTTTATGATCTAATGCGAGGGATTTTTGGAGTTGGCAAGCTGCCGGACTCTCGTCTATTTTCCCGCAAAAAGTTCTCCAGCTCTCTTTTTTGCTCTTCCTCATAGTCTCATTATACTGGGTGGGGGTAGTTCGATACGATGCCCAGTCATCTGTTATTTTTACTCTGTTAAAGAGCTCATTTCCTCCTTTAGGTATTCTTACCGTAGCTTCTGTTATTTGGCGTGTTCTAACATCAAATCTTATATATATATACCTTTGATCCGTTAAAGATGCTTCCCCGATACATGCCAATTCTGGACTATGCTGGAGGTACCCATGTCAGACATAGTAAGGTCCAGCACCTCTCTTTTAATGGCATTCACAAAGGTCGGCTCGTTCCCTGTATTACTTATAGCAATATTATTTGATGAACAGTATTCAAAAAGTTGCTCACCTCTTGTATTGGTGTTGGTGCTACCCCAGACTATGTGGTGTGAATTAGCATCACAACCAATGATGAACCTCTGTTAATGAGCTGTACAGTAATTGATAAAGCTCTGTACTTCTTCCGGAGGTGGGTCGTTACCGTCCCCGGGAAAATAGGCTGATGCCATATTAATTGTGACCATGCCTGCTCTGCATAAAGGTATCTCTAATGAGACTGCAGTTATGTCTCTGCAAATAAATTGGTTAATTGAGAAAATATTGTACGACGAACGAAAGAGAATCGCTGACCTCGTTCTTTCTACTTCTGTGTTGTAAATTAGCTTACCTGTCTTACTTGGCAAACCTTTAATTCTTCCATTGTTGGCCCACGGCTCTTGGATAAGCGCTATGTCCCAGTTGTTTGTGTTGAAGAGGCGACTCATCATAGATGTAGCGGCCTTGGATCTATGTAGGTTGATTTGTACGCATCTTACAGACGCGTGCATAGATATTTATGTTTTCGGGCCCTCCAATGGGCCGCCCTGTGTGCTGCTACTACTAGCATGTGGTTTGGTAGAACTCTGTGAGTTCAACCCATGTTTTTTATCAGGATTGTTCCCCTTTCCAGGTCTGCATCCTTCACGTGCAATACTTAAAGTTCCTGGCTTGTTTTGGTTATCTTTGCTCCTGGAATCTTTCTGGCTTTACCTGCTGATGGTGCCTGTGTCCTCTCAGCTCTGTTACTCCTCTTACCATGCTTTTTGGGGCGAAAGTACACGGCTCCAAATAGCCAGTTAACTTTATAGTTGGAGGCCTTTAAAATCTCCGCTGTCCTATGCGACACCGACAAGGTTAGTTGAAGGAGATCATTCTCTCTGTCTTTCCTTGCAAGAATTTTCCACTCCACGTTCCTGAGATCCTTATTCTGGACTCTCAAGCGGCGAAGTATCTTCTCGTTTGCCCCGTTTTTGCAACGAGGAAGATATAAAAAGAATATTTTGGGGCGCGGTAATTCGTCCTCCCCGACTGCTCTCAGGTTGGCGTTTTCCCATGGCTTTAGGGTCGACACAGTGGCAGTAAGCCACTCCGCCGTGTCCTTGTCAGCATAGTGGACGGTCAACCATCCATTCCTCGTGCGGCATCCTAAAAATGTCGGGCTAATGCCGTCCATTGGTAGTTCCGCCACTGCATCCATGATGCTATCTTGTACAGCCAGGATCTGGCTGATACCTAGTTTGACTTCTGGGAAGCCTTGGTCGGTTATTTCTAACCTGACGGCCTTCACTGCGTCCTCGTAGGTTAGCTTCACCTCGTCCGAGGTGCCACCATCTCCTAGCTTCGGACCTGTCATATCTTGTCAGCTGCCCTTTCCTTCGGTTGGCAAAGGTTGCTCTTTCTTCTCCCTTTTTGCTGGGGTGTTCTTTGGGGTAGTGTCGTCTGACCGGCTCCATTAAGCGGTAGTGACCGTTCGACCTTTTATTTTAATTTGGCACTGTGCCAGAGCTACCTCGTGAGGAATGCCCGGCAATTTAAGATGGGCAAGGTATTTCTTCGCAGCTCCACTGAGTCTCTTTCTTTTTTTCTTGCTATCCTCGAGTTCCAAGTCCTCAAGGCTGCTTTTAATTTCTGCGGTTGTAGACACTGATGCGGTGTCCGAAAATGATGTCACTTGTGCGCCTTGTACTAGGTCACCGACAATGGTATCCGCGCTTGAATGTTCACTGCTATAATCAGATAGCGTGGTTTCCATATTAAAATTCTCAGAGGTAGGTCCTTGTTGGACCTTGTCATCCTCTAAGATTGGTGCGTTTAGAGAAGCACCTCCCTCATATTTTTTTATTTCTGAAATATTCATGCAGTTTCGGATTTGTTGAGAGGAAAAGAAGGTTCACCCCAGCAGCGCCTCTTACTGTGGTAAGTCTAATTGAAACCGGAGGTCACTAGGTATCTGGAGTTCCGTGCTATAAACAAAATAACCTATTATTGTCAAGGTTATTCCTTTCTTTAGCGTCGTATTTTAGCCTGTCGTTCGGTAAACAAATAATCAGTTACCGGTGGTCACAACGGGGAGGTAGCACGTACCCTTGCGAACCACGATTAGGTTACCCCTCACGCGGTCGTTAGCCCTAGACAGAACTGCCACTGCCCATGACCAACAGCCTGTTGGAGCTCACTCAACTGAAGGTTACGGAGCTGGTGATTACTACACAGCTTTGTTCCCCCCTTCACCAGACGCCCAGACCACCATCACAAATAATTAGAGAATACGAAAAAATAAAAACAGCACGCAAACGCATCGCTTACTCGATAACATACATTAACATAATGCTTAGGGAATCAGACAGTACTTGCAAGTGATGTGGAATTGATGTACTTCGGCGAGCCACTCGTAAAGATGGTTCTAATTCTTCAATTAAACTTTGCACTAAATGTTTTGGTAGTCGATAAAAACTAAGGAACATCCATGATGGAAAATTAAATGGGTTTTGTGTATCACGCAACCTCAATCCTTTAATTTTAACCCGACACACTCTAATATTTTTCTCGGCTTCTTCTAGCATAAGCCGAATAATTTTATAATATTTGTCGTATTCGCAGAATATTCACAATATTTAAATTATAATTATAATTTTATTTTAATTTTTCAAACAACGCACACAGTTTCTATTGCATCTTGCATAAATGACACAAATTTGACATTATAAAATTGCTGAATAAAATCTATGTTTGCTGACAATAACTTTATCTTGCGTTTTAAATTTTTTAGAGAATCCGAATTGAGTGGTAAGATTAATTTATGTGTTAAACTGTTGTTATGTTAAACTTAACACGTTAACACTTTATAATTTAACGTGATTTTTAGGGAATCACGGTGCTGTTAGAAGTCGTATTTTTAGCATTAACTATACGTCTATGTATTTTGTGATTCTGAGAGCACATTTTGGGACAATTAAAATCGTAATTCTTTGTCAAAAGGCTTAACTATCAAAAATGTCATCATTTTGCACAATAATCATTGGTATGTATTTTATACTCGCGAATAATATACTGATAACTCAAATTTGGTTGATGAAAATCATCTGTTGGTATTCCACAATTTTTAAAGACACAACGGAATAATGTTAAAAAATATTTTATTCCAAATAAGCCTGACGGGCTTTAGATTATTAATATTATTTATTTAATAGCCATTAAAGAACACCTTGTCACAGATGGTTATGAAACAAGAGTTAACCTAAATTTGGTCCACATTTCTGTAAAAAGTGTATGTATTTAATTATTTCGCCTGTATATGACATACACACTTTACAATCACATTTTAAACAATCTTTATTGTGCTTTCAATCTATTGAACACAATATTCTTATTTTTTCTAGAATCCTACATTTCTTTTAATTGTGTTATTTTTCAACCTTTTCTGCGGTGCTTTTTTTTTCGACCGTCTTCCAGTTCTTTTTATTTAATGTCACTCTATTAAAGTACTTTCAATATATAAAAAACGAAGATTCATATATGCAATATATAATATATTCTGGAGTACATAAGAAAACAAGTTAAATGACCTCAAAAAAAAAAAAAAAAAAAAAACTTAAATGAACACAAATGAAATATAAAACTAAAGTACTTATAATCAGCTGATTATGATCAGCTGCTCGATTGTCCATCTTGATAAATATATGTACATACATATGTATGTATATATCTTCGACAAAATAAAAAGGTGGTCGAAGAAGAAAATACAATTTATAGAAGGAAAGTACAAAACAAAAACAAAAATACGAAACTGAAATGAATAAATTTCTTGTACTCAGTATGTACGTACAAAACATCTGGATTTCATAAATTTAAAAAAAAAAAATTTCCGCTCTTCTTACGATTTTTTATTGTATTTCTGCTGCACTGCTAGTAAATGTTTTTATTTGGTTTGGTGTTTATGTACATTACAAACATTGGTTTTGCACTTGCCATTGAACCCGCGCGCTATGTTAAGATCATTTAAAGTTATTCGATTTAAATGTATACACCGCATATAATAAGGGTTGTAAATGCAGTTTAAATTGTAAATACAAAAGTGCCAGGTACCTATAATTATTACAAGGTTCCCGTTCACATGAAGAGTATTTTGAAATTGAAATTTTTGTTTTTGTTTGTGAAAAAGATTATGAAAATATAATTATTGAAATACTCCGACCTTGTTACTTGAATGATGTTACTTGGTTGAGAATCTCTTTTCAAGAATGTATGACTTCGAAGATTTCTGGTTGGAACATACAACTTCAAGTTCATTAACAAGTACGAACTTGAAATTTGGCCATTAAGTAAATTGGAAATAAATATAACGCCAGCTTGATGAAGACGAATTTCAAGAGGCCCAATTTCCAAGGATTCACCCCTTTCAACATATAGAGTTAGGTAGATTCCTAATATTTTCCCACCATCGTAATCTGTTGTCAAATCCACCTGTTTTAGTTGCCAAAAAACCAGCGAAAAGATGACTCAATTTTAATCATGTGGTTTTAACACGTCAAACGATATTGCCCTGTATGGAAAAGGTTAATTTAATGGCAACAATAAGCAGCCAAAATTAAAAGTGTTAGCCAAGGAAGACCGAACACAGAAAGTTTACTATATACACAACATTTTCAGCAAAAGCTATCAAATCATAACGATTGGTACGTAGATTCCAAAGCTTCGACGCATATGACCATGAGAAACATTAACATATCTAATTAAAGGAATTCCCAAAATGTATTTATGGTACCGAAGACTTGGACACTTATGTTGCAGCGGTATGAAAATATTAAGTGGTATTGCATCTGAGATGAAACTTAATCATCCTGACAGCAATTGTTTGACATGCATAAGAGGTAAACAGACACGTCAACCATTTAATCGATCCGAAACACATATCAAAGAACTTATCCATTCAGATTTGTGTGGTTCTATGCAGATAGACTCGATAGGAGGAAATTGTTATTTTCTAACATTTATTGACGATTTTTCTCACCAATTGTTAATTTTTTGTTAAAATTAAAGTCCGAACTAGCAAAGTTCGAAGAATTGAAGAATTTTGTGGAGAACCAAACCGGAAAGACAATAAAATGTTTGCGAACCGACAATGGAGGCCAATATAGTATATTAACCAGGTTTATGTCAACATCTTTCAAAAATCTAGGATATGTCACCAGACCACTGTTCCATATACGCCAGAACAAAATGGAATCGCCGAAAGAATGAATCGCTTATTGATGCCGGATTAGGTAACGAGTACTGGACGGAAGCAGTATCGACGGCATGTTGCATAATCAACCAATCTCCTACACGAAGCTGCGGCGAAGCAAAAAAGGAAAGAAACTGAAAACTCGAAATAATATCGTTTGCATCATCACATAAAGTAATTGTAAGCCGTGATATTATATTCCTTGAAGACCAACGTTTAGAACAGACTACACTGTTAAATCATAGATCCTGTCGGTGATAGAAATCCATCAAATGAAATCAATGATGTATCTTCAGACGATACAATCGTTTCAAGTAATATAGAAGACGAAGATGAAATGACGTCGGATTTCGAATATCTTCCAGCAACATCGACAGACGACAGCCTAAACCGAAACAAATGAAAGATTTTGTTTCTTACATGTCTCTATACAGTGAATTATATGATCCACCAACAATCGAAGCGGCTTTGTCAAGAATATGAGTCTCTTATTGAAAATGACACGTATTCACCGATCAGCCACCCAACAAAAAACCAATCAACTGCAAATGGATTTTTAAAACGAAACGCAACGCTGAAGGGGCAATATATCGATACAAAGCGAGATTAGTTGTGAAAGGATGTTTGCAGCGAAAGGCTGCAAGGCAGCTACGATAAAACCTATGCACCAATGTTGAGGTTTACTTCCTTAGCAAAATACAATTTGGACACATTGAACAGATGAACGCTGTAAACGCTTTTCTTCATAGTGAACTTAAAGAAAAAATGTACATGCCTCAACCCGAAAAGTTCAACAATGGCGTTAAAGTATGCCGAGTTAGAAGGTGTCGTGTTTTAAATCAACAACTTGATAAAGTATTAAAGCAACTTGGACTATTGCATTCTAAAGTTGATGCTTGATTCGATGATTTTTTATTATTTTCAAATGACCATCAACTCTAGTCATCGGTCAAAACCAAATTAATGGAAAATTGTAAAATGAAAGATATCGGAGAAGCAAAGTATTGCCTTGGAATACAGATTACACGAGACCGTGCAGAAGATTGCAGCGATTCAATATGAGTGAATGCAAACCTTGTCGAACGCCCATGGATCCACATGTAAAACTTTCCAGATCAATGTGTCCTAAGACAAATTCCGAACGTAACCAAATGAGGAATGTACCATATCAGCAAGCAGTGGGAAGCATTCTGTTCGCATCTCAAGTTTCTCGATCAGACATTAACTATGCAGTCAGCAATGCAAGCAAATTCAATAATGATAATCAACGAATGAAATGAGGGCAGACGTGCTGACAAAGGCCCTTAATAGACCACAGCATTTCACTTGTACTACCGGGATTGGAATGAAATTTAAATAGCTTAAGTAAAATATTAGTTTTTAGTGGGAATGTTGAAATATTTAGTAAAATCTAATATTTAATGATGTATGTACCTACATATAATATATTTTTCTGCCCTCGGTCTTGGTTCATTGGATTCGCTCATCAACTATCACGTTTTTTATTTTATCATCTCGTAAATATTACAAACGAAATTTTTACGTTTTAGAAATCCTAACATATAGGACAGGTCAAGTCGAAAAGACGATTAAATGATAAGGTTGATACAAATGTAATTCCAAGATCCTTTATTTCATTTACATGTGTCAAATTATTATTATTTATTTAAATTGGATCTGATAAACTATTATTAATTTTTACACGTTGCACCCGCAGCCTTCAGTCGTGTTGCTTATCTACTAAGAGTAGCCCCTGTATACTTCACATCTATTACCTGATTTTAATAACGGTACATTATGAGACAATTTCCAAAATTGACAAAGATTGAGCCATTTCATTACAGAATTCTTCAAGAAAATTTGATGAAATACCATATGGGCCACATCCATCCTTAAAAAGACGGAGCGATTTAATGATATCATCTGGAGATACTATATGTAAGGTATACACAAGTAAGTGTTGGTACAACTGCCTTCATCGTTTTCATACTCGTGTCAGCAATATCTGTCGTTTATAAACATTTTGAAAAACGAAGCAAATAGGTAAGCAATATCCATCAGAATTATTACTGGTTACATAATTGAACGACATTGTTGACGGAAATCCAAATGTTTTTCTTTTGGATTCAACGAAATTCCAGAATGAATTTGGATTTGATACCATATTATTTAAAAATGATAATCTGTCGCCAGCTCCATTGGAGAACTTCCACCTTCGATATAATTTTTTTACTGTTTCGAAGATTTATTAGGTCGTTGTTAAACAATGGAGGATTGTTGAGATTTACCTTTTTAACATAAATTTAGACAAACCATAACGAAAAACACGAATCCCAGTCAACCGATTTGAAATAAGAAATCAGACTATCATTATCAGTACGCTTAAAATCAAAAAATTTAATTGAATTACAATTGTTGATATTGTATACGTGTGTGTGTATACGATGTAGTGCATGTAGAACCTAATATACACAAATAATCCTCAGTTAGTCAGCAGCAGTAGAGTAGTTAACATGTCGACGCATCGCCAGACTATTATTATAATATAACAATGAATTAATTGTTTCAACTCAAACTTCTGGTAACTTTACTTAATTAATTTTTTGTTGAATGTTAATTAATTCATGTAATTTCTAATATACTACCGGTGATTAGACCATTTTAATTGTGTTTTTATTAACACGAGAAGTATTTTAGTATTTACGAACAGTAATTCCGAGCCGTTGACTCGGATCATATCATTGCTGTTATGATATTATCAGTACTTGTACGAGTGATGCAACAAACCTGTAGCTTTTGTGATAAAACAGGATACTTTAACCAAAAGGTGCAGTATTATTGAGCGGATAATGGAGATCCTTAACCATAACGTGCAGTATTACTGGTCCGGTGTGCGGGATTGCGGTGCCATAATCTTTACTCGGTTTTTTTTTTTTTTTTGGGAAAAGTTAAATGTATTTAGCACACTACACTCTGTCATTAAAGAGCCAATATGCTCAAAATAGAGTGCACCACAAATAATTAAAATTAATGTAAAATAAGTAAATAAATAAGTAAGTAAATAACTTCAACGAAACTGACTAATAGATAGAATTCTATTTATTTAATTATATGATTTTAATATGTTCCGAAGACTGTAAGAGAATTCAATCCAGTTTCGAACTGATGAGCTTATGATTATGAAAAAATCAATCTTCTCATCAGGCCGCGGCGACTGGACTGATTATACCACAATTTACATTCTATATATACAGAATGTGCTATGCGTTAGGTACTAGCGAATCATACTAATACAGATGAACTCTCTTACAATTTTTTCTTCGTCACGATATTCACACAGCTCTGTGTGTAAGCTAATTTTACTAAATTATTGTTTTGTTGAATGTTAATTAATTCATGTAATTTCTAATATACTACCTGTGATTAGACCATTTTAATTGTTAATAAAAATACAATTTATTTTTCACCACCATTTGTGTTATTTTAAACCCCGCGCGATGTGGGCGGCATGTCGCCTTATTGAAAATCGAGAGCAGACTCAAAAGTTAAAAGAAAATAATTTTATTTTGGTTTGTTGTCTTTTCATGTGGAAAAGACAGTAGTTCATTGGTTAAATGCGTGTGTTCCCAAATGGTAATGTCAACGTTGAGCGCCGTAAAGACGTTGCATTACACCCCAATTCCCATAGTCATGTCATTTCATGTGATGTGACTATAGTCGTATCACGTCACTTGAAAATTGCTATTCTTGAAGGCGAACCAAGTGACACGACTGCAACTTGAAATATATTACGCAAATAAGAAATAAAATAATTTTATAACAACAATCTTATTATTTTAAACAATAAAATATTAAAAAGAGTGCATAAAATTATTCAAAAAACAATATTTTAAAATATATAAAATAAAATAATTGCGTCTTTCCATTTTGTGGTTTTCGCTTGTCACTTGCAAAAATCAAGTGACATCTGTCGTATAAAATGACTTTAGTCGTAACAAACGACTAAGAGAATCGCAAAATTGATGTGATGTGACTATAGTCATGAAAAATGACGTGATACGACTATGAGAATTGGGGTGTATGTGGTTGGGTAAACTCAGACGCCAATGTACGTGAGTGATACTTTGTGGCGGAGCACGCATGAGTGAGCCGCTACAGGACTCCCCCGCAAGTGATTTTCTCGTGCCTGCGAAACATGGTTGGTTTCGGTCTGTCTGTGTTCAGATCAGCTAAACAAAGGTGGCGGTCGCTCAATTGAAATGCCCCATCCACTAGACATTAATTGAGGCGATGTGCCGAGACAGAGGTAATGGAAGAGAATGTATTCGGTCAATGCTTGCGTCAGTAGCTGTGAAGGAGGATGTTCGTCGAGATGAGTATCTCTTATCTTCCTTCACTGAAGTGTGTTGTGCTGCAGACAGAGCTATTTGAAGATGTCTGGTGACGCAAGTGAGTGAGTGTGCAGTCTGTGTCGTGCTAGGCAGGTGGGCAGCGGTGAAAGGAAGCGTCGAAGCACAAACCAGGTAGGTTGGGAGCAAGGGGCTTCGGCCAATACCTGATGTGTACCTCTAGTCTTCCCTCACTGTACACCATACCAGTCTGACACAAGAATGGTGCAGCGACCGAGTTTCCATGTCATTGTTGGCAAAGCTGTGACATGCCAGACCAGAAAGTGAATTTTGAAGTCTGGAGTCAGTTTTGAGGCCTGCCAAGAAATGTTGGTAGTGGCCGCTTTGAGGCCAGTCCACGGACTCGACTGTGGCCGGAGAAAGTCGACGTGAGTCTCGACTTTCTCGTGAGAGGGTATAACAGTCAAAGTGAGTCTCGACCGTGTCCCAGTGACATGGAAAGTTATACGGCGGCAGTCGAAGTGAGTCTCGACTGTGGCCGTATAAAAGACGGGGCGCGGCGAAGTGAAGAATGGCTGGGTGATCGTTTTGCTATACGACCATTGGAGCGAGCCATTTGAATGAAAACACAAAATAAAAAAAATATTTATTAAAAGAATCTAAATAGAGGAAAAATATAAACCCGGAATAGAAAAAAATGGTGGAAAATTTACATAATTTAAAAAAATGAACTGTTGTTGATGATGACGCTGATGTTGCTGCTGTTGTTGTTGCTGCTGTTGCTGGAGCTGCTGGAGCATCACCAGAAGATAAATGACAATGGTGATAATGATGTCGTTGTTTCCTCTGTCAGCTGGTGTGATGACGGCGATGATAACACTGGCGGTGATGGTGGTAGTTGTGTTCGACAGCATGTGTGTGTGTTGGTGTTTTAATTCGCCATTGCTATTCAATTCCCGAAGCAGACTCCGATGATGTTGGTAAGCAATATGGCGTGGCTTCGTTTATGTGTACGTGTGTCATAGTACATTGCGAGAATCGTGTTTACGAGTGGCTCCTGATAAATAATTGTGTCATGGGTGGCGGCCATACACAATTATATAAAAATAATAATAATAAAAGAATATATGTTACAAACAAAACAAAAAAAAATATATATATATATATATGTATTAATATTGTATTTTATGTAATGATTGTACGTACCATTTACCTGGTACGGGTTCGTACCAGGTGTCCCAAAATTGTAACTCGCAAAAAAAACAAAAAAAAATAAAATGGTTGCTTATGTTGAGCCGATCCATGTGGCGTGATCTTTTTTCGTAAATACGGACGTCGGTGGTCACCAATGTTGGAAGACACAAAATAAATTTTCTGTGTACAAATTAATTTAATTTAATAAACTTTATTTATTTGTTAAAATTTATTTTTATTTATATTATTAATGTTTAACTTTTTATTTATTATTTTTCACCACCATTTGTGTTATTTTAAACCCCGCGCGATGTGGGCGGCATGTCGCCTTATTGAAAATCGAGAGCAGACTCAAAAGTTAAAAGAAAATAATTTTATTTTGGTTTGTTGTCTCTTCATGTGGAAAAGACAGTAGTTCATTGGTTAAATGCGTGTGTTCCCAAATTGTAATGTCAACGTTGAGCGCCGTAAAGACGTTGCATTAGTGGTTGGGTAAACTTAGACGCCAATGTACGTGAGTGATACTTTGTGGCGGAGCACGCATGAGTGAGCCGCTACAATATTAAATTTCCATTTCTAGTCAGTTTAATTTTGCTGAGGTTTTTCGTTAACTCGATCGAATTATTGACATCAAAACCTCAAGGAGGTGGAATTTCTCTAAATTTGCTCAACAGCCATTTTGCGGTTTTTGAAGTGGGTGCATTAATACTTGATGCTATTGGTCTCATTTTATTCCCCGGTTTATACGTCAAATAATTCAATGTTTTAAATAATTGTCAATATGGCTTTAAGCCTGGGAAAAATATTGAGTCAGGTTCAATGGATTTTTTGAATGGGGTTCATTTTAATTTAAATGGGAAAAAGTGTGCTGCTGCTGTTTTATTGATATTAAGTGGGCATTTGACATGGTAGATCAGTTTCAAAAAGTTGGTTTTTAAAGTAAAAATTGATAATTCATTTAGCATGTCGTTTAAGGCAGATTTTGGAGTTCCACAAGGTTCGCTCTTCGCTCCAGTGTTATTTTTAGTTTATATAAATTCTATATTTAATTTGGATTTGAAGGGCAGAAATATTGCTAATATGGTTCAAGTGCTTCGGAAATATCCAGCCATATTAATTCTGACATGATTACATTGCGATCTTGGTTTGATGATCATTTCATGATTTTAACTGAAAAAACTAAAACTATGTTATTTAGAATAGCTGATGGGCGGAAAAATGAAATAAGAGAAAAAACAAAATAATTATAGTGAGGTTCCTTTAGAGTTCTTTCATGTTTTTGATTAGTCAGTAAATTTTTCACAATTGACTAACGGCTTAATTCCGAAAACAATACAAATATAACAATCAATAAATAAATCAAAAACGCTGTACGGCGGCTTATTTATTTATAATAAATTTAGCGTTTTTTTTAATAGTAAACTATGCACTTACCAATATTTGATTTAAGTATACGGCATTTAATTTTGTTCCAATTATCATCAGGATTAATTCCTCATTTCCGGCCTTTGATAATGTCTGTTTGCTTGTTAGGCCAGTGTAAAATGTTATCTTGAATCCAATTAATTGGTACTGCACATTCTTTCCCCTTCCTCTACTGTTTCGACAATATAATAAATTATTTTATTATTATTCATTTTGTGTTTTTGTTTTTTTATTTAAACTAGCTATTCGTTTATTATTTTATTTTTTTTTATATTATATTAAGAATTATTTAATGAAATTAATATTATTATTTAATTTTCTTGAGTATGATGTAATGGATAATAAGCGAATTGTTTCTCGTCTATCTGAAAAACAAACAATTTACATTTAATTTGATCGATTTTAATATCACATTCGGATTGAAATTCTCCTATAGATTTAAATATATCAAGATAACTAGAACAAAGCGGTTGTTTATAAGTAACATTTTTCTTTTATAAAAACTCGATTTATTAAAATTTCGTTATTTTTATTTAAACAAACAGTTTTTATTCGAACCATTTTCTCATCTTTTGTTAGGAACCAACCATCTCGTTTTGTATTTCTTAAACAAAAATTTTCAAAAATCACTTCTTTATAAAACTGCCTGGAGTTATGGTCAGTTTTTATGAAAGATTTTAGAAGCGGGAAAACTTTAATTTTATTCACGTTTTTATTAGAAATTTCACATTGAAGGCGTTCATTTAATCGATTTGCAATTTGTTGTAATGGTTTAGAACCTGTTCGAAGTAATGATTTTATCTTTCCTAACTCGTTTTCAAATTCAGAAGCACTGAAATTATCTAGAACTCCATTTCTTTTAACATCGTCAACCAAGTGTATTAAATTGTGAACATTATAAATAATATTTTTATTCCCGTATAGCTGACCAAACGATTTTACAAATTCTTCGAGCATTTTGCCAGCCACATCTTCGTATTTTTGGAAACGTTCCATTATGCAAATAGTAATTGCACAATGAAGTTACATAAAATTTAAATATGCTATTTCAGATAAACGTTTTTGTAGCACAGTTGGTCACAAATAAAAAAAATCCTGTATTCAGTACCTTTCCAGAAGCTTAAATCATTGAATCCTCTTATGGATCTACTAAATTCTTTTGGTTGATTTTTATTTGTTTCCAATAAATGATCTGATATGTCTTTAATACTCTTAGCATTTAATTTTGTTTTGTGTAGATTTGTTCCTTTAGTCCAATTCATTATAAACTTTTTTACTATTCCTAGACATATTAAATATAAGTAATTCCAAAACTGTGGAGTTTGAATGGTGTTCTTCTTGATCTATCTATTCCGAAAATGTTCATTGTTTCTTTTTTTACAGTTATAGTCTGCAAAATACGTATGATGAACCGCATGACAGTAATCTCCTTCTACGTAACTTCTTCCACAAGAAAAGTATCCATTATGAATTTTAATGCCTTTAATAAAAGCTATCGCCGGAGCATCACAAATAAAATTTTTGATTTTGATTTCTACTTTCTTATTTTGCACTATTATTCCACTACTATTACTATTTAGCTTCTTTAACGAATTCTCTTAAATAATCGTTCACGTTTCCTGGTTTGCTATAACCAAAATAAATCCCAACTGGAAATGGTTTGATTTTAATTCTGAAGACACTGTACAAAATAGGTCAAAACTGTGCCTTAGAACTTCTACTTATAGGAAGGCCATCAATGTTGATATGAAGTTCTATTATATTAGATTGAATCATTGTTGCTTTTATAAGGGATGTGAGTGTATCCTTCAATACGAAATGGACGTAGTAACCTGGTTCCATTAGCACAATTTCGTTGTTGTTCGGTGTTTGCAATAATGTGCGGGCATCTCTCGGTAATTCATTGATTTTTTGATTAATTAGGAAACTTAATAAATCATTTAAAGCTACGTGACAAATTTTATGTTTTAACGCCCATAATTTAACGCCACTATCCCAAGGAAATAATTGTTTATTACCATTAACGTCAAGTAAACTACGACTATCACTATTATCGTCACTTTTTTTTGTGATAAAATTATGAACACTGGAATTACTTTGGAATAAATTATCAAGAAATGTCGTTTCTGTTTTAATTGAACCGTTTTCACTTTCACTTTCAAATAGTTCACAATCTATATTATTTTCCACAATTAAGTTTTTTTGGTTTTACAAATTAAGGTACTTTTTCACACGCCTTTATATGTTCTTAAACTGATAAATTTTTTTATATTTTTGCAATATTTCATTTTAATTTAAATAAAAATTAAAATTTATGAATTATATTTTAACATTAAATTTTACACAATTAATATTTGTTACCTTTTTCACAACTTTACTATGAATCGTGCATAAAATCGAACAAAGAAAAAACGGGATAGTTTTAGAAAAGTTGATAATCGGTAAAAATTTAACCAAATGGTTTAAGTATGGTTTAAAATTTACTTAAAATAAACAATTGTTAGAGAAGTTGATAAATGGTTTAAAAATTGCTTAAACTAAAGCGAGGTTTATTAAATGTTGGTAAAAGGTTAAAATTCAACTTAACAGTGAAAAAATCGTGTACAAATTACGTGAACTAAGCGACAGTTATTTTAAAGTTTATATACGGAAATAATTTAACCCAACGGTTACAGAATAGTTTGAAAATTCCATAAAATACACCAGAGTTGAATACAATTTGATAAAAGGATAAAATTCAACTAAATAGTTAAAACATCGTGTAGAAATTTCGTAAAATAAACAATAGTTATATCAAAGTAGATAAACGGTTCTAATTTAACCAAATGGTTAAAAAATAATTTGAAAATTATATAAAATAAACCAAGGTTTAGTTTCAATAGTTAAAAATAGTTTAAAAGTTACTTAAAGTTAAACTAATTTAATTAAAATTAACGAAATCATTAGATAAAGGATTAAAATTATATTTAAAACAAACAATGACTTTATGAAAGTGGATAAACGGTTATATTTTAATAGTTAAAATGGTTTGAAAATTACTCAAAATAAACCATTATTTGACATACAAGTTGATAATGGGTTAAACATTTACCTAATCATAAAAAGTAGTTAGAATATTACTTAAAATAAACCATGGTTTAATAAAAGTTGGTAAATAGTCAGAATCTTAGAAAATAGTTCAAAAATTACTTAAAACATACCAACGTCGATCCGAATTTGAATAGGGTTAAGTTTTAACCGCAAATAGTCTGTAATTATGATGTTTAAAATTAACTTAAAATTACCTACCATCAGATTCTAGTTTAACTTAAGTTATTTTTAAGCAAGTTTAAATCAAGATAAATAAAAACCGTTGTTTATAGGTTAAACATTTTAAAAGTTCTTTTTTAACCCTTTCAAAACCAAATAGTTAAAAAAATAAAGTTAAATTTTAACTGCAGTTTAAATTTGTTACTCGAGTATGTACATATATCCTTTTTTTCAGGTATTTTACCCAGGTCTCAGTACCGGCTCCAGACATAAAATATGGTAAAGAATGGTAAACTAGCCTTGAGGAGGGGAAGCTCAAATTTAAGATTAATTTAACGGTGTTTTGTTCGATCAAAATGAACCATAAGAACCAATCAATATATCGAATTACTTTCCTTTTTCCAAATCAATGTAAATTTTGTGGTGTGAAAAGTACATGAAACCAAAATTGATGCATTGTATCAGAGCACCCTGTATTTTATAGAGCCATAATCAAAAAATCTGAGCTTTTATAAAGGATCATAGTAAAACACACAACATTTTTAAATAAAAACGTCACAAATTCTTAATTATGATTTCTGAAATACTTTCATAAATGTTTGAATTTCAACATATGTGAATACCATTTAAGTAAATCGTTTTCATTTTCTTGTATTCAATATGGCCTTCTTGTATATTGTTCTTCAAGATATGTAGAAAACTTTTGTATAAACATTTTATAATATTTTTTCTTTTTTCATTGAAAAACTTGAATCTAAAAAACACCATTTTTACTATGGATTCCCATGAAAATCAGTGAAAAGTTATACCACTAAAAAAGCTTCTAAAAATTACGTCATTATAATTATGGCTCTATACTCTAGAAGACTCTGATTGTATTGGTAATATAAAACATTTGACGTTTAAAAAATTTCGAACCGATTTCTGTTGTGTTTATTTGAGTGCTTTCAAGGCGCAAGAAACCTACCTATATATTGACAACTTTGACAACTAAAAATTGACGTTTCTACTTTTGATTGTAAAATTGATGTACATCGAAAAAACATTGCTTTTTTTGACGAAACGATTATGGTTTTCGATGTACATCAATTTTTTTTGATGTATTTGGGTCAAAAGAACTCAACATTAGAGAAAACCACAAGTTATCAAAACGAGTCATTGAACAGTCAGGAATCCATTATGCCTAAGTACATTGGATAATCCCGATTTCATTTTTTTTGGAATTAGATGATGTTGCAGAAAATGATGATTTCAAATCCTCGAAAACGTTCAAATTTTTCTAAGAAGGTTCGTGTTGTAAGTATAAAATGCCTTAATATGACCGACTCCCTAAATCCTAAAACAGAAATAAGCAATCTTGCTAACAGGAACCGATTGTTTATTTTAACTACTCACTTGATAAATGAGTGGTTCACTAGGAAGCTGCCGAATTTTAAAACGACTTTTCGTTGGATGACAATAAGAAATATGATTTTAAAAGCGGGTAACCATAATAATACTGAGGCTAATCTCGAAAAATTCACTAAATCGGTTTTATTAAATCGCAGTGTGTCTAGGGTATAACGCGGCATTTTAACTCGCTTTTATTAGATAATCTTTACTTTGAACAAAATTGCCAACCAGTTTTTTACAATTCACTTTTTTAACCAATTAATTGATCGACTAATAAAAAATTCAATTCACCAACAAATGAGCTAATTTCCACAAAACTAACTAAGTTAAGACACGTAATAATCTTCAAATATAGAAAACAGACGCTTGATCTAACAATAAATCAGTAAATCGTAAAATATGGCGATATGCTATGACGATGATACATCAAATCAAAACAAAAATAGCCGCCCATTTTGATTCGTTCAATGGGGTAAGTGCTGCCATCTCTACTCAAAAAACAGGTACTAATATTTAATGAAACCCCACAAACAGATGTTTGCTTCATGCTTTACTATGAAAAATAAGACCGATTTCCCTTATACATAGATACTATAATTTATTTGAAGTATGCCATTTCAAATTGTTAAATTATTCTACGAAAATACTACTGATGAGTAGTGAGATGATAAGTGGATTTTTGTGACCTGAATTGAATGATCTGGAAGACATATGGTTTCAACAGGATAGCGCTGCACCTCATTTTGCAAACGAAACAATTGAACTATTGAAAGAAAAATTTAATGGTCTAGTATGGAAAATTTTAACAAAAAAGTGGACATCTGTGGAAGTGCAAGTGGTGGTTGGCTGCCTAAGTAGTACCTACTACTTGTTTACACTAAATATCAATATACTATGGTAAAAATTAATTTATCGATCATTAAATCAGGACAAACCCGCCTAACTCAATAAAGGGCAGTTAAACTAAATTTTAAAACTGAGTGTTGTCAATATACATACATATATGGTATATCGAAACACTGTGGAATTAAATTACAATATGCACCAGTAAATATGTCTAATGAATCAAATGAAATATAATACGCACGAGTACATATCAAACATACCAATTCTCAAAGCAACATAACAAAAAAAAAAAAACAAAAAATTCTATTATCACCCGTCCAAAACATAATATGTACATAAATCCATAATATTTCTTATCCACATACCAACCAATCCCTTTTATATACACATATTTTTTTTTTGTCTAAAAAGGTTGTGTACGAGGTACGACGGTACACATATTAAAGAAAATATTTGTTCTTTAATTAGTTGTGTTTTTAAATATGTATTATTATTGCATTAAAATTTGGCCCTTTTCAACTTTAAGATTTTTTACTACTCTATCGTCTTAAAATAATGTAGGATTTTTTGTGTTTTTTTTTTTTTTTTGGTTTATGTTTTCTTTAAGTACCTGCTGCGTTTTTTTTTTTCGTTGTAGTTCGTCAACGTCATCATCATCATTCAATTTGGTGTATGTACATAATTATGATCGTCACAAAACAGTATATGTACATACATATGAAAGACGACAGAAAAAAATGGTTATATATATACAATACATAAAACTCAAATCAATCTATGTATGATGTCCAAAATGTAGTTTGGAATTTAACACCATTCGTAAACTCATCCACACAGCATACCATGTAGGCGAAAGAGGTTTTTATTAGATAGTCCTTTATCCGCCCTTATACACGAATACTTTATATACGTATGTATGTATGCCATATAATATGATTTGGTTGAAAAAGAACCTTATATACGAATATATGTAAATAAATGCACTTTACATAATGTACATAACTAAAGACGAACCTTATGTTGAAGAGTTATGTGTTTCGATCGTTCTCTTTTTCTTATATATTATAGCATAGCACATACATAAAAATACATACCCATATGTACATATTTGAAAATTCTCATTATGTCAGATGCAGGGAATATATTAAAATGGATTGATTTGGAAACAGAAAAACAACAACATCGAAATGGAACGTAAACCGGAGGATATGTGGTAAATATTATGTATACACATATTCGTGGGGATTGAAAGGATGTTTCGTTTATGTATAATACACATCTATTCATGCTTTAACATTTACAAAAACAAAAAGAACGAAAAAAATTGTAAAATATTGGCTATTAATGTTGTGGGAATTTGGTAATGTGTTTTCGAATAGAAGCTTATATATATGTACATATATACATATAGGTATGTAAATTATACATATTTATTATGTCAGGGTAAATATTTTCATTTAAAATCGTATACTGGTGTATACAAAATATGTGAACATAACATAAATTTGTCTAGAAAATTAAAGGTATTTACTTACATTTTCTTGCTCTAGTAGGTGTAAAATTGATAGCATTTGATAGTCATCCATTACACGATTATATGTATATCCAGTTCGTAGACTAGGGTATTGTGTATTATTATTTGTTTTTTTTGTGAGGGAGACTGTTCGAATCGGATTTATTTAAATGACGGAAATGATTCATCAATTATCCAGGAGACTTAAAAATCAATCGACAACCAAACCAATATTCATTTCTCAAAATTATAAGTAGTATCGCAAGAAAATCTTGTTTGCTAGGCGACCTAAAACCTAAAAGTGACTTGAATTTTTGAAATACTAAAACAATATGTAGGTAGAATATATGTACATTATACAGGGTGATTGATTTGGGATGCTGGAGAATGGACCAAATTTTCAACTTGGTATTTTGGTTATAAAAAAGATGGTGTAAACTGTTTTTTTTTGTCATACAACCATAAATTGATAAACTATTATCAAAAAATTGTTAATTTTTTTTAATTATAGTTGTTCGATTTGGAAGCATCTTTCTACGCCTCAAAAATTCTTGTTCTTTTGTTTTAATGTTTTTACAAGATTTTCGTTTTTTAATTTTTAAAATTTGATTTGAAAACTGAAAAACTGTAAGCCATTATAGTTTGAAGGATTTAAATCAATTAGCGGAATAAAGATCATGGTTACCTTTAGCAACAGATGAATCATGTTTGGCAATCAAATTTCGTAATAGCTTTGCTCCAATCTTTAACTTTAATTTAACTGTTTCATAGATTAAGTAAGATATGAAAAGTGTTTCGGTATTTAATTTAAAAATTTCCAATCGCTCAAAATTTGAGAAGTTTATTTTGAAAGTGGCTAAACTCCTGATTACAATTCTTCGTGTTCAATTTACTAAAATTTGCGAATTCTCTTTTTACGAAATCTCGCTTTATTGTAATGTCAAAAATAACCAAAATCTCTTTAAATCGAAAAGAAATTTCTATTTAGGAATTTTAGGTTTATAAATATTGTTTGTAACTAATGTTTCTAAATGTTTTGTCTGTGTTATAATTCCTGTTTTTATTTTAAGCTTGTTATAGACAAAATTAGTTTTAATTAAAGCAAAACTAATGCGTTTCTTTAGTTTAAATCCTCTATCATAGCTGAAAATTAAAAAAAATAGTAATAAATATTAAACATTAATTTTAATTCAATAAATTTAATTACCCTGCTTTACATTTCTATAAAATTTGTTTTTTTAAATTTTAGTTCTAGGGTTACAGTTAATTTAGTGCAATATGGAAAAAATCAAAATAAAATACTTAGTAAATCAATTAAATTTAAAATTATTTTTTTTACTAATTAAATAATGATATAGTCACTTATGTTTTGTATGGAGATGGCCACTTTTTGTATAGCCTTTATAACATCTAGCAATTGGTTTAAAAATTTGTTGTTAACATCACCTAAAACCTTATCCTGCTCGGTTTTCTTGGCACCCTGCTAGAAATTGTTGGTCTTTGGCAAGTTTAAATCGAAAACCTGCCCTGGCCAAGACAAATAATTATGTATATTCAAGATTTTTGGCAATGGCTATTCTTATGTATAGAAGCATTATTATGCTGAAGAGCAAATTGAGGACTGACTAGTTTATGAAATAAATCGAAACTGAACTATAGCCTTGAACAGTTGTAGTTTATAGGATATACAGACAAACGGGACATGATCTACCGTCAGGAAATGAAACCTGAACGGCATTATAAGATAAGCCCCTTGATCTATGTAGAACTGTTTTATATCCAAATTAGTGCGTATTTTTTTTCTTAATTTGATAATATTGGAAATATTTTTATTATTACATAAACATCAATTAGTGTGGATACTGCCTCGTTTAGTTTTCCTTATGCAGCAAATAAACGGTTACACGTATTTACAAACTGAACTATTCAAGAAGAATGTTCTACTTCTGTTTATTTGATGAAGTAACATGCCTGGTTGATGATAAACTAGTCGGTCCTCAAGTTGCTCTTCAGCACAATAATGCTTCCATACATAAGAAAATTCATTGCCACAAAATTAAACAAAAATCATGAATATAATTATTTGTGTTGGCCAGGGCATGGTTTCGATTTAAACTTGCGGAGGTTTAAGTTAAAGTGAAAGATATTCATGATCTAAAAAGATCAAAAACTTCAAGCAGGGTGCCAAGATAACCGAGCAGGATAAGGTTTTAGGTGTTGAGAACAAATTTGTGGGTACAAAAAATTTTGGCAAAAGCAAGGATCTAGAACTAAAATATAAAAAAAAAATTTGATAGAAATATAAAGCAGGGTAATTAAATTTATTGAATTAAAATTAATGTTTTCAAAAAGTTTATTATTTATATAATTTTTAAAGTTGTTTGCGTTACGTTACATCAACAATTTAGCAGGTACAAATAATTTTGGTTAGGACTGTACAATATATCTTAATTATTGCTTCATTGACTTTATTCCTATTTTTATTTTAAAATTGTAAATTGTTCCGCTTCTATTTGTAATTGTCACAGTAAAACAGGGGTTTCATTCCAAAGGTGGCATCAAAAAGTGATCACCCCTTAAATTGATATTTAAAAATTGTACTAAAAGTACTCTAAATGTTATATCGCCCAACAATAAAATCTGAAATGCCAGGAGTGTATCAACTTTTTATGTTTAATCGATATTTATATCGCTTTTATAACAACATTTGGTATATAGAAATGTTTAATTTGGACTGAGTCAAAACTAAAATGTAGATGAGTTTAATACTGAGAGACAGTATTTTTAGTTTTAGCTATTCGGGGAATCCCATCTACATTAGATTTTTTTTTTGTTAGGTGTTGTAAATTATCATTGTCTTTCCATACTTTTGTTAAAGTTTGTGGATGGTGGATGCTAGTATGTACAATATTTGTTAGTGTAATAAAAAGATGTACAAATAAAGACATAATATAAAGTTTAAATATTACAGGATTTGTTGTGATATCAGTAAACTTTATTTTTATAAAATGAACAGAGCCAGCATCGATTGTTTTGATTTATTATTCCAAGAATCAAATAAGAGTGATTGTGAATTAATGGAGTCAGAAATTGAAATGTAGTGAAAATGCACACTTTGATGAAACCAAAACTTCCAAGTATTTACTGCATAATTTATGTAACATAAAATCGGAAAATGATTGTTCTAATGAAGAAATGAATGATGGCCTTATCTTCGAGACTGATCCGTTCATAGTTGATAATAAATCCATTATAGAGGAGCATAAGTTCCACTACCGAAATTAATTCACCATCTTTGGACAAGGAGTACAGTGCCGAGAATTAAATAGATCAGCGGATGAAATAGAAGACACTCAATTATTAAGAAATGATATGGGTGATAGTGATTCAACTGATTTGAATGAGTCATTTAATCAAGTTGTACATCCAGAATGTGTACCATATAGAAATGGTACATCAAACGATTCAGATGAAAATTCCTGTATGGAAATTATTCAGGCAGTAAGCCGAAAAAGAAAAATAAGTCAACGTAAAAAAATTTCATTACGAAAATTAAAGCGGAACTCCGGAGAAGAGTACACCACAGCGAATGGGAAAATATGCGAAAATAAAATATCACGCAAACTCGAAGATTGTATAAGAAAATGTCGCGAACGAGTATCAGATGAACTACGATGAAAATGTGTCTCGGAATATTGGGCACTCAGACAATATACAGGCAATTAAAACGCAGCATCGTTATTTATAGTGACACTTGCGCGGGTCAAAACAGAAATAGTATTGTATGTTGCATGCTGCAATATTTACAAAAGGAAACGCTTAAATTTGATACCATCGAGCACACATTTTTGGAACTCGGACATACACATTTAGAATGTGATTCAGATTAAAAAATAATTGAAGACAAGAAGAAAAGGACAAATATGGAAATATTTCATCCAGACGATTGGGCCGGCAGTCATTGAAATGCGAAATACTGATTTCTACGATTTTGCCGGGCTCTTAAAAACAGTTTATAAAAAGCCCAATAAAACTAATTGTGGGAAGAAAATCGTGTGGAATGACATAAGAATGTTAAGGTAAAATCCACATCATTTTACAGAACAAGAATACAGATGGTTTCGTGGACTATCAAACAAGCCATAAAAGCAACTCCGAAGTTTTCCGAATGGTTACCAAGCGCTGCGCCAATAGACCACTCTTGTTATTCAAATTGCGGCATATGAATCCGTCATCAAATGTTTGTGACAATCCTATCTCAAAAGAGACAAAACAAGATTTGCTTGATCTACTAGAGTTTATACCACAAGATTTTCATCATTTTTATAAAACAATAATGGTCAAGGAAAACTTAAAAAATACTATTTACATAAACGACACTGATTATGAAGAATAATAATTATTAATCTTGTTCGATCATTGTTTGTATTTCCGACTTCAGTATTTCACGTTTATTAGTAAATCGTAAGGTGGGACAGCAATTAGACCTTTGGTATTCTTGGCGCTTGTGATATTAGTATTATTATTGTCAATTGCAACTTTTCTTTTATTATTACGTTTTTTATGTTTTTCATCAATAAAGTTACTTGTATTATGCGGTGCCAAAATAAAAATAATATATTGAATTAATTAAATTTTTGTTAGTTTTAATTATAAAAAGTTATTAAACTAAATGCAAAAACTATGTATTTGTTTTTGGTTTCATATTGATTGCAATACACAAAAATCGTTTTGCTTAAGATTTTTTTTTGTCAAAAAAGGGTTTTGTGCAGATAACCAAAACAAAATTATTGGAAGTGATTACGTAAAAACTGATTAACTTAAGACATTCCGTTTATGTAAAACAAAGTTTTGAAAAGTAAAACAAGATATCTTGGTTTTTTATAAAATAAAAATTTGGTTTAGATTTCTATACTGTATTAATTAATTATATTTATAAGAAATGTTAATATATTGCGATTAAAATTCATAATCCATAAAATTAAATATGAAAAACCTTTGAATTTAAAAAATTATGTCTGCCAACTTTAAATGCGATTTCCCAACATTTAGGGTTTTGAAGTTACCTGTTTTTTTTTTTTTTTAATATCACAGATATATTTGTGTCGATTGCACATAAAATAAAACACAAGAACACATTAAAGTATGCGTAAAAATAAAATCAGATATGAAATTAACTACGATGTATACAAATTAAGTTAAAATCAATTTAATACGATCCAATTATTAGATTTTAGTAATTAAATTCTAAAAAATACGTCATGATGATTATGGCTCTATAATCTAGAAGGCTCTAGTCATTGATTTTATTTAAAGGCGTTTTGCATTAAAACTAGATTTTTATTAACTTTTTTGCGGTCTACTTTTGCATTAAATTTAGACATTTAATATTAAAATAATAATTAAATATTCATTACTCCAATTTTATTCAATTAAATCGTAAAATATACTTTTTTGTATGTTGCTCTCTTATTGGTGAAAACGAAAGTGATAGTTAAAATACAATCACCAAAAGGTTATTACCAAAAGGTCATAATCATAATACGGAACGTCATTTTCGAAAAAGTGATAAGTGATAATCACCTATAAATATAAATATCTGGCAATCTTTGTGGAATTTGCTTTAGAAAATGTTTTTAAAACAATTGAACAATTGCTATCATTGTAAATGTAACGCAGTAAATTCCAAGGATCGAAAATATCGAAGTATATGGCAAAATAAACATTTAAGAATTTACTAAGGAAAGCTGTTTGATTGGATGTTTTTTACAATTCACAAAATTAAAATTAAAATTTGTAGTGGTAGTGGTATTAGTGTACTTAAAATCTTAATTATTTTAAATAAATGATTGCCCGCTATTGCGATTATCAATAACTTGCCGTGTCGTTTTTAGTTTCGCATTGCCTAAGACTATATCGATACACATCAAATTAAAATAAAACCGTATTATTGTGAATTTTTGTGTTAAATTATCAATTGGGAATTACACTTATTATACTTTTTGCTATAAACTGGTCTCAGCTGCTCAGCCCAAAAAGATCTTGGATGTGGTAAATTCTAAACATAAATAAGAGAAAAAGTTTTAATTCATGCACTAACACAGGTGTGCTCGTGTTGTATATCCCATACTCGCTATATTTTAACAGCTCCGGATTTTAGCAACAAATAATAAACCAAATTTTATCTTCAGCAGGTTTAATAAAAAAATTAACATGTATAATGTCAGCAGTTGGCAGTTGTATAATGTTTTCAATAAAAATTTTTAAAATATGAACAGTAAAAAAAGTTTATATAAATATAATATTAATTTTATTAATAAAAACAATAGTTTACGCAGCTAATTTAACATTAATTTACGCGAAACAGAACAAAAACATTTCCAGATTATGTATATATTTAGTATTTCAGTCAATAATTTCTTCACCATTATGCAAAAAATTATTAAAATTAAGTAAAATTAAGATTTTATTATTTTAAGTTTGTGATGAGAATGAGAATTTTGATGGGAATTTATTTTGTACTTTTTTGTATTCCACTTACTATGTTTTCTTAGTAGAACAAGGAGCATAAAATCGAGTAGGTCTAAATTATGCGAATTACATGGATTCTGTTCTTCAAACCAAAACTTAAATTCTACATTATTCTTAGTAACTGCTATACAATTTTCGGATATAAGTCTCCTTATATTTGTAAAGTGTGCTTTTGTTTTAAAAAGGTTTGAAAAATATTTATGTGAAATTTTGCAAATTTTAAAAAATAATCCAGTTGGTGGATAAAGGGAACCAAATTGCGCGTTACATGTATAATTTTTTAGAAATATAAACGACTCATTTTTCATTTTAATTGATTAATCTTGTTTGATTAAAGTATTCTGGCAATTTAAACATGTTTTTTTTAACATTTTGTAAGCAATATACCCTATAAAATATTTTAGAGATGAATCGTCTATTTTTTGAATCTGACTATCACAGGAAGTTTCGATTATAACAGCATCTAATTCGCCTTGTTCAAAGATAGTATTGTCGATGTTACTTTTTTCATGCAGCGTTCGAAAATTCTGTTACCAACAGTTCATCTTGATCTACTTCACAATTTGTTAAAAAAGAATTCTCCAAAAATTTCATTGTTATAATTTTAGCGGCAAGATGGTTAAAATCATAAATGGAAGGATTGTTATTGTTGCCACCGCGTTGTCTAATTAAAGAAGAAAATTTTTCGATCGGGTTTTGATTTACTCGAGATGTCAAAAAATATTCAATATTCGAATTTTGAACTAATTGTTGCAACATTAATAATAACCCTCTAATTGTTTGACGCATTCCAGTTAAGCAATATATAGGTTTTTTTTGTGCGGCTTGATGTTTTGGAAATATTCCAGCATCATTGCCAAATTAGTGGAAATAGGACTATTTAACTGTAATCCGCATTTTTGAGGATTTCGATGGAAAAGGTTTCTGCTATTCAAGTTATCGAATAATCTATCGATTTTCTCTATAAAATTCGCCGTTGAAGAGAACCAACTTGCTGCAGTTATTCGAGAATGTGCCAAACTCATGCTTGGTTTTTATGCCGGCGGCTACTGTGCGACTTAATGCTTGCGTTGCTAATTTTACTCTCATTTTTTCGAAAGCGTTAGGATAAATATGAAGAGATGTCATTTTTGGGCATAATTTTTTGCTATGATTTTGTTCATGCTCATATAGTTAGTTTAAAATAGACCAACTGGCAATTCCATCCGGAGTTTGTAAGTCTCCACATAGTAAATTATTTCTAACCGACCTGATCAAGTGAGGTGGAACGTATAGAGCAAAAATCTTGTTGTTATTAAATTCAAAATAAAGCGTTAGCTCAGTCATTCCGAGTTGTGATCGCACACAATGGCTATACCACGGGACCAGCATCAATCAAAACCTTAATAGTGCTTAAAAGCACTTCAGATAATGTTACCCCATCCATATTTTTTTCTGTAGCATGATACAAAATCATGAATTTGTAAGGTTTGAGTAACCCGTGAATTATGAAAACAGTTAAATATTTTTCTAAGCTGCTAAACCTATCATTATTTATTTGGCTTTAAAATGAATGATTTTTTTTAAATTAAAATGATTTTTTTTGACTTTGTATCCATACTCACTTCATTTTTTAATGCCGAGAGAACGGACAAGCCTGGTTTTACTAATGTCCATAGGCATAACGACGATTTGTATGGGATTTGGAAATTTAAAATTTCCCTAAGAAAGTTATAACACCCAATAAATTTGTTGGGTCAGTTTTTTCTGTTCCATCGGCCAGTCTTTAGTTTTTTGGATAAAATCATTTTCCCAAACTCCTTTGCATGTGAGCTTAAATTGGGCAAAGATTCTATTGGTATGGATAAGGATTTTTTCCGTAGCCGATTTATTTTATCCTTGAGACGTGGCATACTAAGACGATGAAAATAAAATTTTTGTTTTCTTCCAAGTACGATTTTGTTTTTTAAAGCTTGAATTATTATTACGGATTCCTCATACTTCGGTTTATAATAAAAACAGTTGTTTATGTTTACTAAGCAATTATTGCACGATGCTGCTATATTTTCCTTTTCAGTCATTACAGTAGAAGAAATGTTATCATATTCGTGGAATGAAGAAACCATAGCTGAACTGTAAACATCACCTATGAGTTTGATTGAATAGGTTTATATATTTTGAAAACGTTCCGGAACTTCACCGTCATTTTTCAAGTTTTGATATTTTAAATAAAATTCTGGAACTGATTTCTTTTTAAGCTTACGCTTTCCGAATAATTCAGGATTGAAATGTTTTTCACAAACCTGCAGTTTTTTGGTAAATTATTCCCGTTTAAATCACATTTGGTAATCCAAACATTAAACGGATCTCTATCCGAAGGAAAAGCAAAAAATTTTGTTTCAGGACTGCTTCTTCTAGAAGCCGTACATGGATAAACAGCGTATTTTATCTCACAAATTTTTTATGTGCTTTAACAGCTGCCACGCACCATCTAAAACTTGTGTTAATGATCTAAATTTATTTTAATTAACAAAATAAGATTAGACGATTTTTAAAAATTGTTTTGCCGATCACTTGCAACAGATCAGTTACAAACATTTCAAACAAATATTATAAATGTAGATACAGAAGCATGCAATTGTTGAAATTAAAATTATTTTAATAAAAGGCCGAACTATTACCAAATTCCACAATTCAATTTATACCAAAATTACACCTACTTTTAGATTTTACATTAAAACGCACAGATAATTATGATTTGACGTTAAAAGGAAATTTTTTAATAAATAAACTGACGTTATTTGCTACAGTTACAAGCGAAAATGATGACCTTTTTTATTTTTTTATAACCATATTTTGGTTATTTTAGCAGTGGGTTTAAGTTAATCATTTTACTGAAATGTAGTATACACAGTAATGTCGTTTATGATTTGTGTTCACTTCTGATTAATTGAGTTGTTTAAAAACGGTCTACAAAAGAATGATGTTTTGAGAATGACCATTGCGATACACAGAGATTCTCGTATTTTTTGAAATTCAATTAATCAGAATCAGAAATGCCCAGACCCAAATCATAGACGGTATACTGCTAATATAGCTATCTAAATTTATTGGCAAAAAATAAAAATATGATTTAAAAATAAAATTTTAAGAGAACTCAACTAGCCTTCTCAATCATCGGTTTTACATCCAATTTTTACTCCAATTTATCACCGTTTGTCAATTTATATTAACACATTCCTATGAAATACATAATAATAAATCAATTATTTGATAAACAAACCCAATTTTCAATTTAGCGGTTTTATTTCTTATTCGCTTCTCTGAAACAACTCTAATCGTTTCAAGCTTTTCAATAAACAGTTAATCAGGCCGCAACATTTTCCAGGAAAACATTTCTTGTTTTTTGGACGAATGCTGTTTGTCAAATAAATAATTCATAAACATTTTCATTTAATCAGCCAGACGGTTTTAAAATTATGCTTTTTATTTTTCCCCAATCCCAGGCTCAGCTTTAACAGAAAAAGATCTATTCTAGATGCTATAGTTTTTTTGGATTCCGCAATTAAGTTTTTAAAACCAACCACTATTCAAAAATGTTTTAAACATTGTGGCTTTCCTGCAGATGTAAATGACGACCCCAACGAGGAATCAGAACATGGGGTGGTTGAGATTCAAAATCGTATAGGTGCCATTTATAATGACCATTTGCGTAGCGCAATACATTTTATCAATATGGATGTTGAAACCGTTTCTGAATCAAGTAATATCGACATAGTTGAACTAGTACAACAACATACCTCCGGAGATCTTGAAAATAATTTGAATAGCGATGGTGGTGATGATGACGATGATGACGATGATATTGAAAATGTTCCTATTAAAACAAAAATGATGAAGAGTTTGAAAAATTTGAAGATATTTGAAAAACACAAAGGTGATTCTTTGATGTTCGATAAAATTTATGAATTGAAAGTTTATTTCCTTGAATTAATGAAGGTGGAACCAAACTTGGTTCAATCGACACTTCAATCATATTTTTTATCAGCATGATTAGATGAAGAAAGAAAGATGTCTCACTGTATAGATATCTGAAATAATCGGAACCTAAAATAATATACCATAAGTAATTTTATAATTTCATTTTTGTTGAATAACATTAATTAATATTTTTATTTTAATGATTTTAATGAATTTAAATAAAATTTTTTTTTAATAGAAAATATTTTTTGGCTTTTGTTTGCTATATTTCACCCAAACAAATCGATTCGAAAATCCCTAATTAACTATGAGACGTGAAAAACTTTCCATTGGTGGAAAATTGGATCGGCCCGCGATTCATCCATTTTTCACTTTTGTTAAATTTCAATACTTTACTTAAACAACATTACTTAAGCGATTCTTTCGGAATTTAAATTTAATAAAATTTTTAACCTAAGTACAGTAAGCGGTTGTTTCGAGTATAACATTAATTTTAAAATCACATTCTTATTTATAAAAAATTGAATGCCTTCCAAAATAAATAAAAATAACGACATGCGTCCTGTGTCGTCATATCGTCTGTGTTTTAAAATGCTGGAGACATTTTTTTCGCCTGGCTTAGTCGATTTCTCTGCAAGACCGTGACTTGTAGTGGTTGGCTGCTTAATCTCTAAACGCTTCAAAATTTAAATTATCTGTTTTAGATTAGATGTAATTGTAGCTCTTCGATTACCTTTATAGCAAGTTTTTTTATGTTATGTAAGCCGATTACTATTTTCTCTAGATCGATAATTACATAAATTTTGTTAGGATCGTCTCCTGTAACTTTTATCTCTGTTTTGTTCTGTCCGATTTTTTTCTGCATTTCACTTTCTTTTACTCTAGTAAAATAAAGTATAGTATTCATGAAAATTTTGTACCTTGAGATTTTTAGAGATTTATTTGTTTTTTGAGGTCCCATTAGTCCGAAAAAGTGGGTTTCGAAATGGTGTCTGTCTGTCAGTCTGTCAGTCTGTCAGTCTGTCTGTCTGTCAGTCTGTCAGTCTGTCAGTCTGTCAGTCTGTCAGTCTGTCAGTCTGTCAGTCTATCAGTCTGTCAGTCTGTCAGTCTGTCAGTCTGTCAGTCTGTCAGTCTGTCAGTCTGTCAGTCTGTCAGTCTGTCAGTCTGTCAGTCTGTCAGTCTGTCAGTCTGTCAGTCTGTCAGTCTGTCAGTCTATCAGTCTGTCAGTCTGTCAGTCTGTCAGTCTGTCAGTCTGTCAGTCTGTCAGTCTGTCAGTCTGTCAGTCTGTCAGTCTGTCAGTCTGTCAGTCTGTCAGTCTGTCAGTCTGTCAGTCTGTCAGTCTGTCAGTCTGTCAGTCTGTCAGTCTGTCAGTCTGTCAGTCTGTCAGTCTGTCAGTCTGTCAGTCTGTCAGTCTGTCAGTCTGTCAGTATGTCAGTCTGTCTGTGTCCTCTCTATAGCCCATATGGTTTAATCAATCGAACTAACACTTCAGATTTAAGCTTTTTTGATAAATTGGGAGGTCCCAGTGAATTTTACTCCAAATCGGCTAACCGGAAGTGGCCACACCCTTGGTCCAGAAAATTTGTTTTGCAAATATCTTTAAAAGTATAAGGTTTACAAAAAACAACTGAATTCAAAATGTTTTCAAAAATTAAAAACAAATAAAAATAAAAATTAAAAAATTAAAAAAAAAAATTTAAAAATTTAAAAATTTAAAAATATAAAAAAAAATTTAAGAAAAAAATAAAATTTCTCAAAATTCTCTGTTCGTAAAAAAAAGTCGTGTGTTGCCCACACCTCAATTTTAATTTGGTAATTAAGGGACCTATTCCATGTGCTAGCGATATCTTTATCATCATTGTTGAGTGCGATTTCCAAAAAAATAATTTCGTAGAACTTTTATTAAACGAACGATCCGTATGGATTAGGTATTTGAGGGACCTATTCCATGTGTTAGCGAAACCTTTGTCATCATTTGTAGCAATGGCCGAGACTTTCCATTGGGAGTTGAGTGCGATTTCCAAAAAATAATTTTGCAGACCTTTTACTAAACGAACGATACGTATGGATTATGGGTTTTTAACTAGGTATTTGACGGACCTATTCTATGTACTAGCGAAACCTTTGTCATCATTTTTGGCAATGGCCGATATTAGCCCTTGGGAGTCGAGTGCTATTTCCAAAAAATAATTTTGCAGAAATTTTACTAAACGAACGATTCGTATGGATTAGGGTTTTAACTAGGTAACTAAGGGACCTATTCCATGTGCCAGCGAAATCTTTATCATCATTGTTGAGTGCGATTCTTAAAAAATAATTTTGCAGAACTTTTACTAAACGAACGATTAGTATGGATTAGGGTTTTCTAACTAGGTAATTAAGGGACCTATTCCATGTGCTAGCGAAACCTTTGTCATCATTGTTGAGTGCGATTTCCAAAAAATAATTTTGCAGAACTTTTACTAAACGAACGATTCGTATGGATTAGGGTTTTTTAACTAGGTATTTGAGGGACCTATTCCATGTGCTAGCGAAACCTTTGTCATCATTGTTGGCAATGACCGATATTGGCCCTTGAGATTTGAGTGCGATTTCCAAAAAATAATTTTGCAGAATTTTTACTAAACGAACGATTGGTATGGATTAGGGTTTTCTAACTAGTTAATTAAGGAACCTATTCTATGTGCTAGGGAAACCTTTGTCATCATTGTTGGCAATGGCCGATATTGGCCCTTGGGGGTTGCGTGCGATTTCCAAAAAATAATTTCGTAGAACTATTACTAAACGAAGAATCCGTATGGATTAGGGTTTTCTAACTAGGTAATTAAGGAACCTATTCCATGTGCTAGCGAAACCTTTGTCATCATTGTTGGCAATGGCCGATATTGGCCCTTGGGATTTGTGTGCGATTTCCAAAAAATAATTTTGCAGAACTTTTACTAAACGAACGATTCGTATGGTTAGGGTTTTTTATTTTCTTTTACTCTCGTAAAATAAAGTATAGTAATCCTGAAAATTTTGGACCTTGAGATTTCTAGAGATTTATTTGTTTTGAGGTCCCCTGAGTCCGAAAAAATGGGTTTCGGAATGGTGTCTGTCTGTCTGTCTGTCAGTCTGTCAGTCTGTCAGTCTGTCAGTCTGTCAGTCTGTCAGTCTGTCAGTCTGTCAGTCTGTCATCAGTCTGTCAGTCTGTCAGTCTGTCATCAGTCTGTCAGTCTGTCAGTCTGTCAGTCTGTCAGTCTGTCAGTCTGTCAGTCTGTCAGTCTGTCAGTCTGTCAGTCTGTCAGTCTGTCAGTCTGTCAGTCTGTCAGTCTGTCAGTCTGTCAGTCTGTCAGTCTGTCAGTCTGTCAGTCTGTCAGTCTGTCAGTCTGTCAGTCTGTCAGTCTGTCAGTCTGTCAGTCTGTCAGTCTGTCAGTCTGTCAGTCTGTCAGTCTGTCAGTCTGTCAGTCTGTCAGTCTGTCAGTCTGTCAGTCTGTCAGTCTGTCAGTCTGTCAGTCTGTCAGTCTGTCAGTCTGTCAGTCTGTCAGTCTGTCAGTCTGTCAGTCTGTCAGTCTGTCAGTCTGTCAGTCTGTCAGTCTGTCAGTCTGTCAGTCTGTCAGTCTGTCAGTCTGTCAGCCTGTCAGTGTGTCAGTCTGTCAGTCTGTCAGTCTGTCAGTCTATCAGTCTGTCAGTCTGTCAGTCTGTCAGTCTGTCAGTCTGTCAGTCTGTCAGTCTGTCAGTCTGTCAGTCTGTCAGTCTGTCAGTCTGTCAGTCTGTCAGTCTGTCAGTCTGTCAGTCTGTCAGTCTGTCAGTCTGTCAGTCTGTCAGTCTGTCAGTCTGTCAGTCTGTCAGTCTGTCAGTCTGTCAGTCTGTCAGTCTGTCAGTCTGTCAGTCTGTCAGTCTGTCAGTCTGTCAGTCTGTCAGTCTGTCAGTCTGCCAGTCTGCCAGTCTGTCAGTCTGTTAGTCTGTTAGTCTGTTAGTCTGTCAGTCTGTCTGTGTCCTCTCTACAGCCCATATGGTTTAATTAATCGAACTGAAACTTCCAATTTAAGCTTTTTTGATAAATTGGGAGGTCCTAGTGAATTTTACTCCAAATCGGCTAACCGGAAGTGGTCACTCCCTTGGTCCAGAAAATATAAACAAATTCGTTGGTTTACAAAAAAATACTTAAAACAAAATGTTTCCAAAAATTAAAAACAAATAAATATAAAAAATAAAAAATTAAAAAAAGAAATTAAGAAAAAAAAAATTTCTCAAAATTCTCTGTTCGTAAAAGAAAGTCGTGTGTTGGCCACACCTCAATTTTTTAATATGAAATCGGTCCAAATCTTTAAAGTAAACCGATGAAATTTAACCGGTCGGATAGTTATTGGAAATATCTAATTAACTTTAATCCAACCGACGTATCGTGATGATGCTACTCTTAGTAATTCGTTTCTAACGATTCCTAACCTCGATTTTATAATAACTTCCTGATTTAACGTAGCCGCCAGTAATATCGGGATTATCGAACGTGAAATCAAGTAAACGTGCGATAAAATAACTCACGGACCCTAAATCAAATTAAAAATTTAAACTAATATTTATTGTTGAGTATTTCTTGTCAAACATGATACACCTTCAGTAACCACATGTCGCAAAAATTCGACAAAAAGCTTATGAATGTGATTTGTCTATCAAATCGTTTAAAAATTTGTAAGTTTTTTATCAATAATTCGTCCATATAATAACCAAATTGTCACATTTTTATACCACAATTTTGTCGATTAATTTGACAACTATTTGTGAATAATTTGTGGAATACTTTGTTGAACAATTGTCGAATATTGAATAACATATTTGTGAAAAATTGGTTGATATGCTTGTGATGGACATCATCTTGTTTTTTCCGTTCTTCTTCGTTTGATGATATTCTTTAATCTGAATATCCAGGTTGAACAATAATTGTTGATGACTAAACGCCTTTTAAGAACTTTTTTATTTTCTCCTACATGTTGAAAGCTTCTTCTTCTAAAAATTCCCAATGAATAAAATATTTACCAATTATTTCGCATATTCATCTTCGCCACAACTTACACAACTAGTGAAAAAAATCTTGTGTCTTGAAAAATTTGTGTTTAACACGTTAAGCGACAATTACTGGTGCAACCTGGGTTATCATTTTATCGTCATCGTCTGGGCATGTCATTGATTTTTTGAATTCTTTTTTCTGTATGTTCATCGTCCTAACAATTTCGAGGCTAATAATTTCATAATTAAAATGAAACACAAGTTGAAAAAAATTGATTCATGCAATTCACATTTGATAAAGCAGTAGAAAATGTTTGTACCTTGAACGGATTAGACAGATTTAAAAAGATACAACGGACATCAATAGCAGTGACCTTTCGTTTATGTAATATACATATGTATTGGCACAATTTGATATTTAATAAAGAAAAGCGACTAGAGAAATTATGGGCAACTATTTAAGGAAACGCAACAGTCAAACACATTACACGTGGACATGCTTTTCGCGTGCTGAACCAGCAGATATTTGACTCTTTCCGCGTTATCCAATTTAATGATAAATAATTCAGGAGATCTAAAATCCGTTATGAATTCTACTTGTGATACTAATTTACCAGGATCTACTAGAAAATAAAATATCACCTGATACCTATGCAGAGCTGCTTTGAAAGCAATTTGAATATATTAGAAAGGACAAACAGAATAGGGAAACGGAATAGGGTGCTTGGTATCTGCATATGGAACCCGTTTGAAAATGTTACCATATTTCCATTCTACAGAAGATAATTTATATGTAAGATGTACATCTGTAAAACTGACCGGTATAGAATTCAAAAAATTTCAAAACAAATCTTTTTCAATTAGAAGAAAAAGTAGAGCAATGTTTGGACGAACAAGTGCATCACTTATGCGGTCGATGAAGACGCTATAGGAAGATTATCTCGATGACGACGGACAATCATCCAATTGAGCTTCGAGACAGTAGTAAAGTAAAAGGTTCTTGACAGAATACCTGAACAAAAATAAATTTATTGCATGGCTTGCATTGGCACTAAAACATCTTCCCGAATCTGGGTTTCCATTTCTTCAGGTTAAATTATTTTCGTAGTCAGTGGAAGATTTCGAAAGTTGTAGCAATCGCTAAACCTGACAAAGATCCCTCGATTATCGAAAGCTATCGACCTATTAACCTGTTTAGTTCGCAGCGCAAAGCTTCGAGTGTGTAATAAAAAAACAGTTACCTCAACAATTCGGTTTTCGACACAAGCAATCTTCAATTCATCAAATTCATCGTATAATTAATCATGTTAAAAATTAAAGAAGTTTTAACAAATCTACAGGGAGGATTTTTCTTGATTTAGAAAAAGGTTTCGATTCGGTAAGGAGAAACGGGCTTCTACAAAAACTGCAAGTCGTATTTCTCAAATAGGAAATTTTATGTTCCATCACGTAATCAACGAAACATTTCCTGAGTTTTCTAACTGCCCAGGTTTCACTTGGTTGTGAAAATTACATAGCTTTACAACTTCCAACCAATACTTAATAAAAGCTTTGACTGTAAAATTAACACAATAACAACCTAAAGTTTAGAATTTATTTTCAAATTTTGAATTAAAAATTGAACACACAAATTTTCTATTTGGATTCTTTTATGTTGACATTAATAACATAGAAAATAAAATTATATACAATTTTTTTCAGTCATCAGTAAGTAATTTAACATAGAATGATATAATGTATGTCTGATAATCGACCCTTTCATGTAAGGCTCCAACTTCCGGTGAGATAGCTAGTATCTAAAACAGCAAACATATTTTAAGTCATCTCAAATTACTAAACTTCTGGAATCAAGATACATAAAGTACATACAATTTTCGCAATTTCAATTTTCTTATAAACCACAAATTCTATTTGGAAAACATAACAAAACTGTTCGAGGTGAACCTATAGGGAAACACTAATCCTCAATTTACAACACACAAAAACGAGTGAAAAGTGTTTTGAACTGTACAACGGAAAAATCCACATCATCTTTACAAATTTTGAAGGATACTGCTGTACATTATTTATATTACATTTCGGCAGTATTTTCAACCACAAGGGAAATCCTAAAATAATCCGATAAATTTTATTTTTTTTTATTTTGTTTGACATTCTTCCAAGAAACATGATACGTAGGTACATGCTGAAAATAATTTAAAGGTCTGGATTGAACGAATCATAATACATAAATAAATTATACAATTTAAAGGTCCAAAAACCTATTGATAACTTCCATCAAACATTCCGTATATTATTAACGGTTTCCTTAGACACAGGGAAAAAAATTAATTGTTTTTGACTAAAAATCCGTAACTAACATCTGTTTCCTTCTTTCAAGATATTCGGTAAACTTTTGGTAAAATTTTGTTTTCTTTTTTTTGTAACTAACCAGAATTTATAAACAATTCACTCTGTCAATATTCTATTTTCACACACAGCCAAAAATCTGTACATTGTAGTATGGGTACGAGAATGTGGAGGTAAAAAAAAAAAGGTTTGTTCGTCGTATAATTATGTATTGTTTCCGAAAACATAAAGTTAATAGCGGAAATGAAAATTTCAAAACAAATAAAAACAAAAAAAAAAATTTTCAAGTAATTGAAAAACCTGGAACGTGCTGATTTTTTTATTTTCCGCAAAAAAAAAAAAACAACAAATTACTTAAATGAGAGGACGTAACATAAGGGGGAAACAGATGGTTAAATTTCATTCATTAATAAAAATTTCCTCCCTTCACTCAAAAAATATTTTACGTTTCTGTTTCGTTCTGTGCAGAAATTACACAAAACTGTAAATGATGCCTGCCAACTAAAAATGGTAAACGCAATATACCAATTAAATTGTACAAAGTGTGTAGTAGCCCTCACGGTGTACTCTATGAGGGAACCGAAGAGGGATTTAAAAGTATTAAACGATAAAATAGGTAAACACATATAATATCGATGACCTTCAACTAAGGACCTTTAAACATATTTTAAAATCTAAAATCTCGTGCATTTTTGTTGCTGTTCATGTGATTTTGTAATTGAATCCCGTCAAAAAAAAAAAAAAAATTGTGTATGATGGATGAAACTAAATCATCGAGATTTTTTTTTTTCTGTACATACACAGTTTTTGAATATATAAGACCCCCAACAAGTTTTATTTATGAATACACTCAACTCTCATTTTACACGGTCTTTTTTTACACGATTCTGAAATAACACGGACAAAAACACTAAACGATTTCCTTTTTTTGCACGGATTATTTGCTTTTACACGATTTTCAAAAAAAAGTTTTTAAATAAATAAAACAGTTATAAATTTGGTATGTATGGGTATGTATTGAATTTCGTATGTGTGTACATACATACTTTCGTAAAATTTTTTATAGTGCTCCCGTTTCCTCCTTTAGCAATAAAATAGGTATGTACATACTATATGTACATATGTACTCTTCTTTCTTTATGGATATTTCATTTCTACTGATTGATTTAAATTTAACGGTTATTTCGGGTGGTTTATATATCAAAGTAATTGATATCAAAGTACAGTAGATATCAAAGTAATTGATCCCTTCTTAGCGTAAAAAACTGTACGTTTTTAGCTTAATATGCAAGGTTCCTACTGTACATATATAAAAAAAAACCTAAGTTACGAATGAGAAAAAATGAAAATGTGAAAGGATACCGATCAGTTTAAATTTGAAGTTACGTATCATCACAATTCACAATCATTGTCAGTGGCAGTTTTTATTAGTTGACGCTTCCTATGGTTTTCGGTTTTGTGTTTAGTAACGATAGACGGATTTTGTTGTCAATATCCAAATAAAGTGTAGTTACAGAGCGTGTACAAATTCAAAAATTATTCACACAACTGTATGTATGAGTAAGATCTATAAATCCGCGGTTCGAATGAAAAAGAAAGCTTGCTATTTTTGAGGTTATTTATACAAAATACAAAGCATCGAACTCTGTTTCCAGTGTAGTGTAAGTTAAATTCACAATTTAAAAGATTTTTTTTTTAATTTTAATATTTTTTAATAGCCTATTAAACGCAAAATGCCTAAAGAAAATAAAACCAAAAGTCGGAAAAGAAATTCTATTTCATTGGAAGTCAAAATCAAAATCTTGGACTGTCTTGCGAGAGGCGAAGGTTCAACATCTGTCGGAAAAAAATTTGGTTTTAATGAGGCCTCAATTCGAACAATAAAAAAACATGAACATAATATTCGAAATTCGGTCATGGGTGGATCAAAAATCAGCGCTAAAACATCTTCGTATAGCAGAGATTCTATTTTAGAAAACACAGAAAAACTTTTAGTAATCTGGATAGAGGATGCATCACAAAAAAGAATTCCTGTAGATAGAAATATTATTAAGCAAAAGGCACTCAGAATTTATGAACGGTTACAGAATGCAATCCCTTCAACAAGTAGTCAAGAAACTGAGGTTAAGAAACATACATTTTCTGCTAGTGACGGGTGGCTTACAGGATTTTTAAAAAGGCATGCCTTTCACAATGTGAAAATAAAAGGAGAATCATCATCGGCAGACGAGGTTGCTGCCAATAGTTATCCAGAAACACTAACAAAAATAATACAAGATGGTGGCTACGTTCCTGACCAAATATTTAACGCCGATGAAACCGGTCTTTTCTGGAAAAAGATGCCGGCCAGAACATTTATTGCTAAATCGCAAAAAACCGCAAGTGGTTTTAAAGCGGCTAAAGATCGAGTGACATTTTTATTGTGCAGCAACGCTTCTGGCGATCGAGTTTTAAAGCCACTAGTAATTAACCGTGCATTAAGACCACGCGCGATGAAAGGTAAAAATATGCAACAGTTGTCAGTCCATTGGATGGCAAATAAAAAGGCTTGGATGACCGCCGATTTATTTACCAAATGGTTTAATGAGTGCTTCGTTTCCGAAGTGCGAAAGTATTTGGAGCAAAAAGGGCTTGAATTCAAAGTCCTTTTACTTGTCGACAATGCGCCTGGTCACCCTGTTTTGGAACATCCAAATGTCAAACTCGAATTTTTGCCACCGAATACAACTAGCCTGATCCAACCATTAGATCAAGGTATTATTGCAGCTTTCAAGGTTTATTATATAAAACTGGCATTTCAACATATTTTGGATGAAGTTGAAGACAAAAACCTTTCGATCGTTGATGCATGGAAAAAATATACGATTATGGATTGTGTTAAAAACGCTTCTTTAGCCATAACTCAGTTGCGAGAATCAACATTAAATGCTTGCTGGAAAGCCATTTGGCCCGCATGCGTACAAACTGGAAATTCCGTACCAGAAAAAAATGTGGGGTGTTCAGATATTTTAACATTGGCACAAGCAATTGGTGGCGAGGGCTTTGAAGATATGCAAACTGAAGACATCGAAGAGTTGTTGATTGAGTCCCCACTAGACGACGAGGATTTAATTGAAATTTTATCAGTTGGTAATAATGAGAATAGAACAATTGAACATGAATTTGAAGATCCAGTTCAACAATTGACAGCTAGAGTCCTTCGTGAGGGTGTAAATCTAGCTAGAAACCTAGAGCACCATTTTTTAACGAACGATCCGGATCTAGAACGAGCTTTAAAGTTCCAGCGCGACATACAAAGCTGTACAGCTGGGTATCAAGAATTGCTAAAGCAAGTGGTGAAACCAAAACCACAACCACTGATAACAGGTTTCCTAATAAAGGACCAATCAACAACACAGGAAGTGCCTGAAAATAGTTCAACATTTCCAAAATCAACAATTGATTCAAATTTATCGGGCGTTTTGGATATTTCTAGCGATGAAAGCAATTTGGGTCCAACACGCCGTACAAATGCACGCTTATTATCCATTAGCGACGATTAGGTATAGATATTTTAGTTTAAGTCTAAATAATTTTTGTTTTTAGGATTTGAATTGAATTCCTGATTTAGCAATATTTTTTGTGTTACTAGTTTTAGTTATTTTAATTTGTTTTCAAAATGAATTATTATTTAATTTTAAATAAATGTACGCACGTACAGAACTGAAAAAATTGAGTTTTTTTTTCGATTATTTACATATGTACGTACTTTTTTTGCACGAATTACTGAAGAAATTTTACTTGAATATTTCATCTTACACGGTTTTTGAAATACAAGGAACGCATCCCTCATTTTAATATGAGCGGCTTGTCTTTTTTTACACGTTTTTTGATTACACTATTTTCCGTGGAACGTATCTACCGTGTAAAAAGAGAATTGGGTGTATATAGTTTTTGTTGGTAGATTCTGTTGTTGGTGTTTCGTGTTACGACAGACATAGAGACAGATGTAATTTTTCTTTTGAGAAATTTTTGAAATTTTTTAAATCCCTTTTAACACACAATGGTATGTCGATACAATATGAACTGAACATATTCATCCATACATACACACATTCAACGACGTGTCTTATTTCTAAACGTAATATAGACTATCTTGATGGATAGCAACTTATTGTTGGTTGGTGCATGACATACGGAATTTGGTTCGGGTAAAATAATTAAAGTTCAAAAAAAAAAAAAAAAAGTGGAAAAGGATGATTGGTTACATATGCTCGGTTAGGACGAGCAACATTGTAGGTTTGATTTAATGGAATTTTTTTGAACATTTTTGGTGAACTGATTAATTTCATTAATAAATTTTATCGACATATTGTTGAATTTTTAATGTTATGGTTAATTATCAGGAAAATAATGATAAAATAATCTGGTTTTGATCCACAACATGTATAAGTATAACAGAAGCGTAACTAAATTCAAAATGTTCTCAATATTTTTAAAACGAAGATAAACACTTGAGGAAGTGGAATATTTCGTTTCAAAAACTTCAACACAATAATACCTGCTCGTCATATAACAAATGCAGAACCCTTATACACATATAATCGATATTCTTTTAATAATACAATTTATGTATCCATTTTGCTCACCCGTCTTATGATATTTATGCAGAAAATGCAATACCATCTTACAATACATAATATTTTTTTCTATAATCTTATACATAAGATTTGTTTTTGTTGCAATAATTTCTGTTATTATTTGTAATTCATACGAATAATACAATTTTATGATTTTATTTTCCTTTAAAAGTTTTAGTTTTGTTGCTCTGCTGTTGTAATTTTTTTTTCTTATCATGATCTTGATCATGATTATTATAATCATAATGTTGAATTGTGGAATGAAAAATTGAAAATGATATTTACTGTACAAATATTAAATGGGATATACGAGTATGAAGATTGTACATAAAAAAAAGTAAATTGTTTATAATAATATCAGTTGCATGCGTAGTTTTTTATTATTTTTATGTTGAAGTTTACAACTTATAAGTTTATTTATAGATTTTATACTAGAGGGTGGATATAACTGTTTTATTGAATATACCTACTATTAACTATAAAGATATTTTACAGTTTCTGCATGATAGGTTTAGCATATAATGTACTACATAGATTACGGGTGTAACGATTTAATTTGATTATGCATGAATATGTTGTGTAAACTTTCGAATGGTGAACTTTTTAACACAGTACATATTGGTAAAACGTTTTTTATAATCACTCTTTGCTAATCGCTCTTGAGCTCAATTAATGTTTTACAATTTTTTTTGGTTTTATGTAATATTTTTCGGATCTTTCGACGAAAAACATCTATCTGACCAAACAAAAATTCTTAAGCAGCTACAACATCACTTCGAAAGCAAAGCACGCCATCTGTTAAGATTTCAAGGCAATTTTTTGTCAGTACTTTAGTGAAAGAAAACTCTGCTTTTTATTTAATTTGTTGCTTGATAACTGTTTCATGGTTATTCTTGTTCCATTATGTAAGCTTTTTGAATCTAAATTTTTCAACAAAATACTTGGTGATCCTATTTTTAATCTTAAACAATGTTAAGGCGTTCCTGACACTTGCAACGAATACAAAAATTCGGTGAGAAAATTAACACTTTCATTTGCATCAATGATATTCTTTCCTCGCCAGGGGTGCGATTCCGTTTCAGTGATAAAATGAAATAATAAATTTGTTTCGGTGTAAACAAAGCAAAAAGCAAAATTCATTGTTTTTCGTAATATGTCTACTAAATTTAAATGTTTAAATTCTATCAAGAAATAAAGCAAAGGCAAAATAATTATTCATTATGCTAGGTTTACAACGGCATAAGAGATACTACTGTATGAAGTATTCTACAAGTATTTTACACTAAAAGGTGCAGTTGCTAAATTTATACGATTCAATAGTTGCACGGAATTTCAGACATTGCTTCTAGAAATCTATTTACGATACTTTATCTTTTTACCAATATGTTGTACCAAAAACGATACTTATAGAGACATACAGTGAGTCACAGTGAAAATAGTCCACTCCAAAAAATTCATTTTGTTACATTGTCTAAATAATACAGTATACTACATAATATATTTAGGTCAATTTTTACTTTCATATACATGTATACTATTACTTTATTTACGCAAACTTGAAGAGTAACACATATATTTACTTAAATTTGCTTCGTTGCGTAAATGTGTGTTAAACTACATCACAGTCAAAATCGTCCATTTGTTATTTTGTTATATATTCTTAACGAAACCATCCGACTACAACCGACATTTATTTTTTATTTGATAAATTTCAATTTCCCGATCATTCTATTTCAAAAGTTAGTCGTGAATAGTTTATTTTTGAACCAAATGGCTCCCACAAAGCAAACATGCGTAGATTTGCGAAAAATTGTTATAAATCATTATAAAAACGGGAAAAGTCAATACGAAATTGCAAAAATAATTTGTAAACCATGAACATCCATTCAAGGAATTATAAACCGTTACAACAAAAAATGGTAGAACCGAAAATAAAAAAAAGAAATCATCAAAAAAAATATACAACGATGCCGATGAACGCTGGTTGGTAAGAAAAATCAAACTAAATCCTATGGTGAGTGCTCCAAAACTTGCAGTTGAAGCAAAGAAATATTTAGGAAAAACAGCAAATACTGAAACTATACGTAGAATATTGAGGAAGCACGGTTTACATGATAGAATTGCTCCTATGAAGCCATTTGTTTCGTAGAAAAATGTAGCTAAGCGAAATAAATTTGTCAAAGAGTACCAGGATAAGGATTTTGAATTCTGGAAAACCGTGATTTTCAGTGATTAAAGTAAATATAATATTTATGGAAGTGAAGGGCATGTAAACGTGTGGAGAACAGCTAATCAAGAGCTCAAAGAAAAAAATATGCGCGGGACAGTCAAATTTGGCGGTGGCAGTGTAATAGTATGGGGGTGTATGTCAGCTGCTGGTGTGGGGAATTTGAATTTTATAGAAGGGAATATGGATAAAATGATGTATTTAAATATTTTAAAAAATAATTTGAAACAAAGTGCTGTCAAACTAGGAATATCGAACAATTATAATTTTTACCAGGACAATGGCCCAAAACACACTGCTATAATAGTATGAGAATGGCTACAAAGAAACTGCCCAAACGTTATAAAAACTCCTGTACAATCACCCGACTTAAATGTCATAGAGAATTTATGGCACATATTGGAAGTGAATATACGAAAACATACAATTATACAGACAAGGAGTCGCTTAAAATCGCACCACAACAAGAATGGGCGAAAATTTCGGTAAATTATACGGAAAATCTAGTAAGATCAATGCCTAGGAGATTGGCAGCTGCTAGGAAAAATAAGGGGCTTCCTACAAAATATTAATTTTATAATAAAATTGTAATTGAAATTGGATTTTATATTAAAATTTGAATCGTAATGGTCCACTGGACGATTTTCACTGTGATATGAATTCCAATATTATTTTAGATTTTTAAATTTTTTTTTACTATATTATATTTATATTGTTATAACTGATGTTCCTATCATTCCCGATTGAATTTGAAATAAAATGCTTATTTTTTCGTTTTTGTTGAATTTGAAATTTTGACTGAATTTTAATTATTTACCCAACAAAATGAGTGGACTATTTTCACTGTGACTCACTGTATGTACAAAGTTTAAAAAATTTGATAAAAGCTTAATAAAGGTATTTATATTGATACCCACTTATTGTGCTAGTGATACATACGTTGTGAAAGATTTTGAATATAAAGGGTCATCCAAATGTGACCCTAGATGGCAGCACTTTATAATCTTTACAAGTGACGCCTTTTCAAATGATATAAGCCATTTTGTTTTGGTAGAATATAGTACAATTTCAAGCATGGTTCGTATTTTCGCTAGTTGCATTGTTGATCAACGAACGAGAGATCCAATGTTTTCAAGCAAAATTTTGTTTAGCGACGAAGCTCATTTCACAATGGATGGATTTGTCAATGAGCAAAATTGTCGTATCTGCGTTGATAAAAATACTCGTGTTATTAAGGAAAGATCACAGGTCTATACCCAAAAAAAGTTAGTGTTTGGTGTGCGTTTTGGGCAAATGAAATCATTGGGCCAACGTCTTCGAGTTACTATGAATGCTCTTACTCTGACTGCTGAGCGATACCAATCAATGTTGAGTGACTTTTTATGGCCACAATTGAGTCATATTGATGTGTTTGTTGTTTATTTCCAGCAAGACGGAGCTTCATTTCACACAACTCGAGGAAACTTTACGTTTTTGCGATCGAAATTTCCGCTACGTGTAATTTCACGAAATGCAGATTTCAATTGGCCTCTAAGACCGTTTGTTCTAACACCATTAGATTATTATTGTGGGGTTTTGTGAAAAGTCGAGTGTATTCAAACAAACCACAAACAATTAATGATCTAAAGAGCCACATTCAAGTTGCAATTCGTGAAATATAGTAACTCCAGCAACATGTCGAAAAGTCATTGAAAGAAAATCAAATTTTTTTCTTGTGTCGTCGTTCGATTTGTAGTGGACATTAAATTCGATTTAAATTAGACAAATCGATACTTTGAAATTTCTTATCTAAATAAGGGGTTTTAAAAAATCCTAATATTCTTTAAATTTTTCAGAAAGCATTTTAGAAAATAAAGATGGTGATACCATAGAACCAGTAATCATAAGCGATATTGCGTCGGCCAAAACATTTTTGCCCTTACCTTTCATTTTACGTGTCGAAGGAGAATTATTTTTGGAATTTGCGTTCACTTACCCGTCCACACTTCACCAATTCAACTTGAAAACATTAAGTCGACATTTTTCAAACAAAAACCCGGTGTGTAATCGCAGTGCTTCGGAAGGTGGTTTAGGTTTGCATACGATAACGAAAAAAACTGAAATGGCAGAACTATGCAGTAGCTGGCCTGGAAACAGGAAAATTTTGCCCCGAAATCGTAATGGTTCATGCGCTCGAATTATTCATTATTTTTGGTCCGTTTTTTTATAACTAATATTTCGAGCACTGATTATCACGACGCTTAGCAGAATCGAGTGTGTATCGCGTAACTATGTATTTAGGTATATATGTGTGGAAAGTCGTATATAGGTACACATGTGTGGCAAATCGTATATGGGTGCGCAAATATGTGCATGTATATACATGTGTGAATGTGTGTACTAACAGGTGTGCGACCATGAGTGCTCAAGGCCCCGTGATTCTTAAAATCTACGCTTTATTTTCAATTCTTTTATATTTTCATCAAAACGACGTAATGAAAATGAATTCGACAACGTTTTTAAAAGAAAAATATTCAATAAAATTTGTCACTCTCAAGTATACGAGTCTCCTAAATGTCAACAAACAGTTCCTTAGGATACTTCCTTTTGTTTACGTTTTTGGCTTATGACGTCTGTTTGAGGCATGTTTATATATTTTAGAGCATGTAAATGTCGAATGATGAACTAGTCGAAAAGAGAGGGGGGGGGGGGGAGAGAGAAAGAGAGAGAGAGAGAGGGAGAGAGATAGATATAGATAGATAGATAGATAGATAGAGAGAGAGAGAGAGAGAGAGAGAGAGAGAGAGAGAGAGAGAGAGAGAGAGAAAGAATATAACACGAGTGCAGTAAATGCTTTATTTGTTTAGTATGTGCCTAGTTGTGAAGCCTGTTAGATAGTTAGTACTCATTCGTACTGTGTGAATTATATTTTCAAAAATGCAAAACCCCTGTGGCCATAAATATGATCATAATGAGAACAGGAAAAAGATGTTTACTCCTTGTGATCGTAAAATAAATCTCGGTTCGAAAAAATTACAAGATTTCCGCATCAGTGAAGATCAAGAATTACATATTAGAAGATTTATAAACGAAGATTTTGCTCTATTCAACCCTCAACTCCCTTCAAGTATCTGTGTAACTTGTCGTCCTTAAGGCCAATAAACCTATCGTTAATTTAATTCTTAAATTCTGTAAAAAACCCGCCACACGCTAAATTGAAAATAAAAGGTTTTATTGTTTTAAAAATCTTTCTTTATAGTAGGTGTAAGCCATTCAAGGGTCACTTTTCACTTATTTGTTACCAATATAGAGTAGATTTTCTGTTTATTTTGAATTTGCAGGTACATAATTACACAAATTATTCAGATTCTACAAAAAGAAACTGAAAGATATCACGTGAAACATCGGGTTATCGAATCAAACGGGTTGAAATTTAAAATCATACATACATATATCCCAGATGGTAATGAAAGGTTTTTTTATCATTTCAAATTATCACGGAACCAGAATCGCACCCCAGGAATCTTGTTTTGAATTTTTAAATTCATATCGTTACTACGTATAACAACTTCATTTCTTACTGCTAAAATGACTCTTTCAAATAACCAATTTGAATTTGTATAATTTTGAAAAATATTCGGAAAAACTTTATTTTATTAATTCATCTGGACTGTTGACGATATTACATAAATCATTCGTAAGTTCAATTTGGCCAGCTACACAATCAAAATTGGGTGAGTGCCTTCCCCAATTTGTAACAGTTTTACGGCAAAACGTTTCGCATCTTCATCATTGGAATGTTGAACTGGAGTTGATTTTTGGAGTTGAAAATCTACAGAAAACGTAACTAATGTACCTTCCATTATTTCTGAATTACTTCGGAGATCTTTTCGTGTTCCATCTAAAGCTTCAAATGAATGTTTTATGCGCCATTGTACATTCGTTCCAAATGTTTACTTTACACTATTTTAAAAATTGAACTCGTCACGACGCTTGATACATACATTACAAATGGGAAATTCTTCTTCTCAATGCATCGATTCCATAGTTTCGTGGCGCTTGCATTTGCATATTGTTTTGAAACTAATAAGTGGTTGATTGAATATCTATTCATTGAATTCGATATTTGGATTAGATTTTGGCTGTAATCATTAATCCTGAGAGCTCAGGGACAAATAAAAACGGTCATGTACACCAAAAAATAAATTTTCATTCACCTTCAATGCACTTGCTTCTTAACACATTCCGCTTTACCACTAAAATTGGAAACAGAAATGAAAATTACACTAAAACTAAAGTGAAATCACTAAAAATACTTTAGTTGTTAGGTATAGCTTTAAAAATACGTGTTCAAAATTAACCAAAGTATCTCGAAGGATATATGAATGGATTCTAGAAAAAAGACTAGATTGATTTACCAACACGACCAAACAATAATAATTAAGCCTTAAGGCAACCTCTGTATCCTTAAAGTTTTATAAAATATATTTAGACGAATGATCCAAATAATCCAGGTACGCTAACGGCAACGTTACCGTCATTCTTGATTGTGTCTCTCAAATGAATGTACTCTTCTGTAAGCAATTTCTTTTGGTTCTCTCGTATGACGTTTCGCCTCTATTTTTGCGTACATATCAACTAAAAACAGTTGAAATAAATGACGGGAATTGGTTATATGATTGTATCCCTTGTTGTCTCTGATTATTTTGCGATAATTATACAATTCCTTTAAAATTACTTTTCTATTGGTTCTAACGGGTATTGAAGTGCGTCGTAAGAACGCAGTGTTTCTGCGATATGTTGTAATCATTCTCTTCTTCGTTGAATAATTATATCATGACTGGGTACTAACTGTCCACAATTACAAGGAAAATTTCATTGACTTGAGGTCCATTGGTCTCCAAGTAAGGTATGGTTTTGTCGGTTTGAATCACAACTTTATAGTCACTATGCGATCCAGTGCTGTTTTAAATGAACCAATTGATTGTACGTACGTACCCTCATTCTCTTGAGACGGAAATCATATAACATTTTTACAAGCATTTGTGGAGGAATATCGCGTTAGTTTTTTTGTTGAAAAATTCCAAACATTTTACTGTCAACAGGTTTTATGTAAAAGCTACCTCTAACAATTTTAGAGGCTGACGGTTCATCAGTAAAAAAGACAAGTTGTTGAAATACTTATTTATTTAATTGTGAATGAATTCCGTTCAAAACCTATAAACATGTCACACCAAATTGTGAAAATTATATTTTCAGTTGATCTAGCTTAGCCGACCGCACGTTATATAAATCAAAATACTTCGACAAAAAAAGGTGCGCGAGCATTCACTTAATCGTAGCCACCATATTCTCATTTAAAATAGTGCTTTAAATGAAGTCTTCGGTAATTGGGGGTTATATCGAGTTGGTATTTTATTATTTGCACCCAGTACATCATCTAGCTTTGTTATGCCATCACCTAAACTACTGCGATCAATTTCGTATAGCGCGCTTTGATATTCATCTCATTCGCGTAGCAATGGAGCCACACGTCGGTTCCACAACATCGATTACTTTTGGTTTTCTCGTATTTCGTAACAAAGCACTCAAAAACTAATACATAAAGAACTTTCGCCCAAGATAAAAAAATTGGACTAAACTTTTGAAAGAAATTTAACTTGAATATATATTTACCACCTTATCATTTTCAAATTTTAGAGAATCGGAAAAAAGTGTGATAATGTTTAAATGGTTCTTTCCCTATTTACACATTATATTATTTTTTTAGAGAATCAGGCTGCTGATCTCCAATGATTTCCTGTCTCAATCCATTTAAGTACACTTGCAAAAACGGTAACAATGATCCCACTTTATAATAGACTTGTCCTTTAATCGAAAACAGAGGATTGAATTGACCTTTTGACCTTTTTCATTGCTTATCGAAGTAGCACCAAATGATGTCATTTGAAAGCAAATTTATTTCACTCTCTTTCACTTTCATTTTTCCTTGTTCCGCTGTAACCAATTTCCAAAAGTATACTGACGCATGCGTCTCGCCATCGCCTATATATGGTACATACATATATCCTTTTGAGCTGGAACGTATCTCCACTACAACAGGATAATGAAAGATTTGAGAGTGTTCTGAAAGATCCTAAAAACTTTCGTTTCCGGTTTCGAGAACATTGTAGAAAGACCTCAAATATTCCAGAAGGGGTAGTCCCTTGGATGGTCCAGAACCATCCGGAACATTCTAGAATATTCTCTAACATTTCGGAACCAGAAGTCCCTTCGAAGGCCTAGAACCTTATGGGACATTCTAGAACATTCTCGAACAGCTTGGAACATTCTCGAACCTTTTAACACTCTCGAATCTTCAGGAGGTTTCTATAATATGCTGAAACATTCTACAACATCTTCCAAAACTCTCGAACATTCTAGAAGTATCTGGAATATTTTAGAATATTCCAACTGACACATTCTATAATTAGTCTGAAACATTACACAACATTCTCGAACATTCGGGAATCGGAGGTTCCTTCGAAGGTCCAAAACATTCTGGGCAATCTAGCAAAATCTAGAAAATTCTCGGACATCCTCGAACATTCTAGAATAATCTCGAATATTCTGGAACGTTCTAGGACATTCTCGAATATTATGAAACATTCTAAGATATTCTCGAACCTTCTGGAACATTTTATTACGCTTTGGAACATTCTAGAACATTTTCATTTTATTCAACATTCTCGAACATTCTAGAACATTCAGGAACATTCTGGCCAGTCTCGGCCACTTCGAAAATCGATTTCCAGCTGCTTCACCGATTTCTCATAAGAATTCTATTAGTGCGATACACTTGTAACCGAGCAAAAATTTTGCTCGACACAGATTGATTTTTTGGTGAATCAAAAACGACCTTAGCGTTTGACTCCTTGCTAGTACTAGATGTGGCTGCTTTCAGTTGATTAAAAATTCTATCTGGTTTCTGTTTAATAGCATAGCTGTCTATTTGTATTAGTTGTTGGTTCATAGCTTCGATCAACGTTACCACTATACGGTACTCCATTATTAGGTAAATGGTTAGTAACCTACCTCATTATTTCGCAGACAAAAATATTTACGATAAAATATAAAGTCACATGTTTCTCGCAGAGAACTATCGTCGCAAACCAAAAATTCTCAATGAAAAAAATATCGTCACAAATTTAATCGCTTTCCGTTGTGAGCAATAATTTGACTTTTAATTGGGATACAACAGGAAGAATTGTATAAATTATGGAAAAGCAGGGGTTTAGGGGTGGGAACCCCCATTCTCTAAGGTATACAACGAATTAAAAATACATTAAAAAAATTGTTATATTTACGAAAGTTGTTTCTTTAACATTTGTGGTACTATTAGAAAAAGCGATAAGGGTGAAAAAAAACTCTTTGATGTGTGTTTGCAAGGTTGACGAAGCATTTATTATTAATTAATACACAATTCTTACGTCAAAAATTATCAAGAAATTTTCATCTTAGCTATGCAATATTTTTGGCTTGCGATAAGTATGTACGGACATTTTGTCTTGCTATATTAATCCTTGTGATTTAATTTTCCTTCGAAGAAAATGCTTTCGAAATCTCTTCTGCGCGATGTTCTTCTTGCGATATTTTGTTTTTGATAATAAGGTAAGGAGCCAAGTGATCTAACAAATGATTTTTGTTTTAAAAATTTAAAGCGCATTCACAATACAGAAACATAATTGGTTTTTTAAAGTTCTGGCATCTTGTGACAAACTTGAATGGTATTTTCTTAGAACTTTCAGTAACGCATTCGTGCTCTGGTTTAAAATGTTATGAGAAATAGTCCAGTCCAAAATATCACAATCAACGCTATTTGCTTCCAATTTTTCATTTCCGTGAAAGCTTTCATCACTCTCATATTCACTGCTACTTATCTCAGTCTCACAGTCACTTCCATCCAAAACAGCAACAAAAGAGGATTGCTTAGGTTGAGAATCCTTAACATAATCAATTATATTGTTGACACTCGTAATATGTATTTTTGGAACTATCACAAATCAGTCTAATTTCGTTAGTCTGCTTTCTACAGGCCAACACATAATATCCTAACTCGATGAATTTGGCGGATATGTTGTTTTGTTCGACCCTCAATTGGAAGTAGGTTTACCAAAAATTTCCTATCTTTTCTTTATTTTACCCAAAATGCTTGATTCATTTTCAGGTAAGATAAAGGCATGTGAATGCCTTTTCGGAAGCCGAAAAAGTCGTAGATAACGATAAACATATTTTGAATAAAATACATTGTACCAATTTCTCTGAATAAAGCTTCGAATTAAACTTGTAACCTTGGGCAAAATGATAAGTTCTATAAACGAGTGGTTTTTCATAAGATTTTATAAACGAATAATCGATAAACGAATTCTATGTGACCCGACCTTTAGTCATGCAGGTTGCAGAAAATACAACTAATACACTAATCGGAACAAAGGGACCGCGTAGCAGCTTTAACAAGCCGAGTAAATCATATGTTACTCTCTGTGGTAGAGTGAGCAGCACAGCTGCTTTATAAATTGATGTTCTCGGATTCGAGAATCATTCGCACTTGGAATATTCCAATTAATCTTTAAAAAATTCAATAAAAACATTTCTTTCTTTCGTTTTTTACAGCAACTTTCAATTGACCGTCTAAGCTATAAGTATATATTTCCTTTTTCTTTGGCTGAGGTTTCAAAATTAATAAATTCCTGTTATAAAGGGAAAAGAGTTCTCAAGCCCGTCGCAGACAACTACAAGAATAGTATTTTGCTCAGTTCAACGATTTACACATCGAAGTAAAATTCTGGAATCGGGCTTGTACGCTTCATTTAAATTTATCGGGTCATACTTATTTCTATGTTCCCTACATTCGATGAGGGTATTTACTTTAGTGTGTATTTTTGGCTCGCAGATTCAGCTGTTAGTAGTATGAGCACCATCGATTAAATATTTCTTTACGTTATTTACACCAGAAACTGACATTACTGCACATGATGAAATTTTCTGTTTTCGTATAACTTTTTCTGGTAAAATGTGAATTAAAATGCTTACTTTATTTTGTAAGCGATTGCAAAGTTAACTTTAGATACATTTTCTGTGTTGATCAGATAATGATTGTTGAATTCGTTAGCTCCATATCTGCTTGTCCTGCAAGAAAATTTCGCAACAGAAGACAAATTCGGATCCGAGTTGTCTAATTTAGACGATTGCGGTTGTTGTTCCGAAATAACAAAACACTTCGTGAACCGAATTGGAGATTTTAATTACTGAATCCAGTTCTCAATGTTTAAAGGAATTTGTCAGTTGCATAACTTTCAAAATTTTCTATTATTTCGAGCACAGAATTAAGATACTGTAGTACGAATGTCGTAACAATGTATCACTCACATAGATTGGATCACCTATATAGATCTAACATTATTTTAGTATGAATTTCCAATTGAAAGAAAATTAAGAATAAATCATATTTGGGGCATCCATCGTATAGTAAGCTGGAGGAAGCTTTGCGATAAGTTCAATGCATGCAAGCAATTCTAATAAATCAAATAAACTAACATAATGTTGAATCACGACTTTATTAAGGGATTTATTTTAGTTGGATATTTGTCAGGCCCACCAACAAACCACAACCAAAAGCATTTTAAAGTGAAAATGGCTTAATGCAATGAAATAGCCTAACCCGAATATAACATACTTTATCAAAATTATCGCAACACGACAACCTACACACTTAAAAAAATAACATTAATTTTTAAGGCAAGCCTGGCATTATGACTCATCTAATACAAGTTATTATTAAATTCTAAAGTAATGATTGCATTAAAACGAATATTAACGCTATCGTGAAGATTTCTAAAGCAGCATTTGCATTAAAAATATTTTCAATAAAACTATTAAGAAATTTAGGGAAGTATGTCTGTTTATCAAATGATTTTTTTCAGCTTTTAATAGTCACAAATATATTAGTGAAAATGGCATTCAGAAGATTTTTGATTGGTTAATCAGAAACAAAATTAAAAGGTCAATTATTTATAATATATCTACCCAAAAAAGTAGAAATATTAATCCTCCCCTACTTTAGCACAAGAATTATACAAAGTGTATAACCCTTAACAAAAAATGAAAACTTTCCTTGTGCTCATTGTATTGGTAGCTTGGTTTTGTACTGAAAAAGTCGGTCTACTCATCAGGTAGCTACGGCCAAACTACAAAAATACAATTCCTACTTAACACATATAGTGTCAAGTACGAACGAACGTACTGATTTAGCGAATTATATTCACTAAATCAAAAAACTCAAGGAAAACCATCATTGATATTTCTACTTCTTTTGGGTAGATATATTATGACTAATTGGCCCCTTAAATTTGTTTCTGATTAACCAATCGAAAATCTTATGAATGCCATTTTCACTAATATATTTGTATCTATAAAAAGCCGAAAAAAAATTATTTAATAAAACTCTTAAATATTTAAAAAAATTATACCAACATAAAATTCGCTAAAATAAGCGGATTTAAATTTAAATATGAATAATAAATTCATGACGTGTTTTACTTTACTGATATAAAATTCGCTAAATCAAACCAACTATGTATATGATAAATAAAGTAATTGTGTTTTCTGAATTCGAAAATGTCTATAATGTTAAAGTTAGCCAAAAGTTCTAGCCCAAAGTAAAAAGTCGATAATGCAGATTATGTTATTAACATTCCAGCCGAAAAGAAAAAATTTAGTAGTTATCAGCCGAAAGTAAATAGGTTACATGGAAAGCTTTGTTTAACCTAGTTGTGGAAAATATCGGAAAATCAGAAGGATCCAAAAAATTGGAATAAAATCAGCTGCTGGAGCCTATATCCGAAGTTGAATCGTTTTTATGTAATTTGACAATAGCTATAGAATGAAAAAATTTTGTTCAAGTTTCCCGTGGGAATTCTCGAAAAATTCGATTTTCCAAAAATCATTAAAAAATTGGTATAAAATCAGCGTATAGAGTGTTATGTTTGGAGTTGGATTGCATTGATGTGAATTGTCAGTAGCTATCGATTTCCCACGGGAAACTTGAACTGAATTTTTATCCTGCAATAGCTATTGAGAAGTCACATCAATGCAATTCATCTCCAAATATAACACTCTAGATGCTGATTTTATTCATCCATTTCTTAATTTCGGCTGGAAACTTTTTTAAATTTTGAACTGAATTTTTGTCCTGCGATAGCTATTGACAAATCATATCAATGCAATCCATCTCCATGGTAATGGAATTTACATTACATAAGGAATATTTTTTAAGTGTTTGTCTTAGAAACCTATGAAAGATACAGCACCCCAGTTGCAATCATTTTTCAATGTAAGGAGCATGACGCATTTAAAATAAATCAAGTAGGTAATTTATCATAAAAATTAATATTTAAACAGAACGTAGCCCAAGTTGGGCTGCTAAACTCTAAAAAGGCCAAAAAATCATTTTTATGGTCCAGATTCTCTATTGTAATATGGATAACCATGTATACTGTTCCGTATCTATACCTTGTACCTTGTTTACCTTCACTTTTATTATTTTAATACCTCAGACACCAAAACAAATTATAACGATGATTTTTGTACATGTCAGTTCAATTCTTTCCTCATCACTTATACTCATTCCAAACCGTGAAACATTAAATTATAATTATTCTAAATTTTTAAATTATAGAAAAGTTATAAAATCTTTACCTTAGGGCATTTGTCTGTCTACCTCAGTGTGTATAAATGGTAAATGTTTATACAATTAACACTTTTTTGTATGTTTCGACACAAAAAAAAATGTTACAAAATAAAAAAAAACTTATCGTAGGAGTTTCCACAACCAGATTATGTAAATGAATCAACAATACCAAAATCACACATTTTATCACTTATGTCGTATTTTGTATAAAAGTTCACAATTTTGATTTCTCAATTAACAAAAAAAAAAAAAAAAAAAAAAAAAATAGTGCCGCATATTAAATTACAGGGTGAAACCTATATAAAGCGAGATTTTTTTATTTATTTTTTATTTTATGTGACATTGACTTCAAAATTTAATATTTTACGTTGTACTTTTTTAAAGGATTGCCGTATGTGATTGTTTCCATGTCACATCTAATTAATTTATCTTGTCTTAGGTATACATACATATATTCGTATACAGCAAGAGTACAAGAATTTAGATTTATGTTCCCAAAAAATATGTGATAATAAATTCTGTTTGATGAGGTAAATTAGAAAGTTAGATTTTTTTTTGGTTTTTTATTTGATTTTTAATATTCATTTAATTACTTTTATTAAATTTCAAAACCAAAAATATAAAACAAATCCAAAAAACAAAAGGGTTTCAATTTTGTATATACATGAGCGACTTTACGGAAGTAAGGTTTGAAGGTTTTATTACATTCGAACGCATTTTAAAAAGCAGTAATATGAGATGTTTCGTGTTTACTTTTAAAGGATTTCAATCAAATACATACTTATATTTGACACTGTTGATATATCCGGTGTAGACAGTTTTTGTTTTGTATTTTATAAAATCTTGATTAAAACACTTGTTGTTGAAAAGTTTATTTTGTAGAATATCACAACATTAGATTGAAGCGCGTACCGCATTTGCACGCATTGTTAAACAAATTGAGTTGAATTGTTATATACATACCATATTTGTATTAATTGAAGATCTATTAATTAAAAAATTAATTGTACGTACTTCAATCAAATTAAGTTTAACGGCGTAATAATCACAAGAAAATTGTACACCAAGGAAAAAAAACAAAATCCCTTCAACTTGGTGTTGTATATAAGAAAAGGTATCAATTAGGAAAGTAGACGAAAAGGAAAATCTTCAAACAATATTTTCCTTTATAAATTTATTTGCTTTGCACCATTTTTCTCGCTTGATTTAATATTTTAATGAATTAATTTAAAAACCATTGAGAAGTATTATAGGTAAAAACGCTCGGTGCGACTTTATTTGTTTTTGTACCACTCAAGTTTTTTTTTTTTGTTTGTTTGGCGAAAATGAAGGAAAATGATTTACGTTTGTGTATTATATATTAGAAAATTAATTGATTGTTAGGAAATTTTAACGGTTCTTTACCTTTTCCTAGTTACAAAGTTACAATATCAAAAGATCAATTGATTCAATGAGGCATAATTGTTTTTGATTAATTGGAGAAATGCTCGAATGATGTTCACGTCAATATTTGATCCTACTCCACAGAAAGCCACAAACTTAATGGTATATGATTAGAAGATAAATATACCAGAAACAACACATAAGAAAATGATGCATTGCAGAGTGAAATAAAAAAGTGTTAATATTTAGATCGGCTCACTCGACTTCGGTTGGGCACAGCGGGCCGAAAATCACTTGCTTGACAAAAAAAAAAAAATACCGAATTGAAACGTTTAGTGAAAACCTCTTTTGAAAATATCGGAAATAAAAATCTCTGCTTAAAAATGTTGAAACGACAAATGGTGATTTTCGATTTAATATCAAAAATCATTTTTGCAGATTAAGACAACCATTCTAACTAAATAAGATTGTTTGCTGTAACGTGTTGTACAAATCACAGTTTAGCAGTTTTATTAGCTGTAAAAAATTTTTAAAAGCTTTATTTAATTGGTTTTACAGGATGGGCTGCCTCCCTTACTATGCGCTTTTTCCAATTTAAAATACTTTATGTAGTTCAAGATTTTAGCGATTGTTCATTCCTATCAATATGATTTTCGATTAGGTCCGACCTCAATCTTTACAATTGCAACGCCCTAGCGTAACTCAAAACTATAGAGGTGGTCGTTACTCTCAATATGATTTTCGATTAGAGCGCATCTCCAGCGGCAAATTGTTTAAGTGATTATATAGGTCATTGTGGAAAAGAGGTACCAATCATTCAGCTATAATAATTATAGAGGCCATTATGGCTATGGGGTCCCAATCATATCTGGCTGAGATTTCATTTTAAGAGTGATGATAGAGTGATACTGGAATTTGCTTCGTTAACCTTTCAGATACAGAATTGAATCGCTCATATCGCTTCTACTGATAGTTCTACCACGGGTCCCATTTCAAACACGATATTTTAAAACGCGATTTGACAAAACGCTATATCGTCACCTGATTATTAGTTTGGTCCATACGCCAAATTTGTGTTTTTTAAACTAATAATGCAGAATAAGGTAAAATTTTCCGCTCTTTCAGATTCTTAACCGTTGTTGAGATATTGGCTACTCAGTTTGTTCCATATCCACATTTTTAATATAAAAAGTCGATTTTTTAAACATAAAAAGTCGATTTCTCAAGATTTAATTAAATGGCTTATGGACCAAACCAATTTTCAAGTGACGATATGGTACAAAACGCGATTTAGTATAAAACGCGATAATTCAAAACGCGATATTTCAAAAACGCATATTATAAGGTGAAGGAAAATTGTATATGTGAAATGAAGGAAGATTAATCATTTTAAAATATCGAGTTTTGTACCATATCGCGCTTTGAAACATCGCGTTTTGTACCATATCGCGATTTGTACCGTACCGCGTTTTGAAATATCGCATTTTGAAATATTGTGTTTTGTACTTTTTCTCGTTTCGTCATATTGCGTTTTAAAATATCGCGTTTCGAGCGGACCCCTTGTACCACAATTGTTTCAAGTTGTATTGTGGTTGGCTTAATTCGTTGAATTGCGGATTTATTGCTTCATTAAGGTTTCGTAAATCTTGCAGACACAGATCAAAGGAATTGTTCCTCGTATCGCTTTTACTGACAGATCTACCGCAAATTACCGCAGGTAATGACAAATGTCTAAAAATGCTTATAAAACTAAATTTGTCTCATTTATTTTAATTATATTTTTTCTGCATTGCTTTTTTGGTAATTTGTAAATCTTTTTTTAAACGACAATACATAAAAATAAAATTATTAACTCCCTTCATTTTGATTCGGGCTTGTGACACATTTGGCTTTTCGACATAATCACACTATCGACACATTTTGACTTTTGCCATCCGGCCTTGCGGCACATTCGGCCTTCTAATATTCGGCCTTTCGATCCTTCGATATTCCGCCTGTCGACCCCGCCTGTCGACCCCGCCTGTCGACCCCCCCTTTAATTCTATTGAACATACTAAAAACTTGCGCTAGCAAAATTTTTCGTTTTCGTGCAAAATACGTTTAAGTATGACGATTTAGCCGTTTTTGGAATACAAAATCAAATTGTTTTATGTTATTTTCAATTTTTAACTAATTTACGCTCGACCTGATAATGTAATTGTTTAAAATTATTTCGTCGATCTTTAGTATTCTTACTTCTAATAGAAAATTAAAAAACAAAGAGGAAACAATTTGTAACAGTCTGTTCATAAACTACGTCAAGTCATTTTGGGCCATTCTTTACTCCGTCTCTCTTACTCCTTCATCACAAGTCGTTATAAAACTGAGTATGTGAGCAATGATGTAATCATTTAAGAACAAGAAGTAAGTGGTATATTAAAGAAATACGCCTCTAATGATATACCTGCAAATTATTGTATTACATCATATGTAATATCCCATAACAGTAACTTCTTATAATTACGTGACGTCACCTTTTATGAAATTCTCCCTGACCCAGCCTAAACGTGACGACAATCAATACTCCTTCCCATCATCAGTAGTTCCAACCCTAAAAATGCGTCCCAAAATATTACGTTCGGGTACATAAACCGTAACGTAGTCTTTTAGAACCAAATGACGCATATTTAAAAATTTAATTATGAAAGAAGGGGTAGGTAGGCCTGTAAAGCAACATAAAATATAAGCAGTGGTTTTTGTTAACATTTTTTGGTATAAATTAGTGTTTAAATTAATATTTCACTTAGTTTAACTTGTGAAGTTCTATTTAAATCATTTGCTTATTTAAATAACATCAAAAGTATTTCAAATAATAAGTGTAATAATGGTTGGGTACTAAAAGTGTTGTAAGCCGTTTCCTGAGTTGAAATGTTCTAAAAGTTTAAGAAATGTTTTATTAAAATTCGTTTGCCGCGCTCGATTCATGTAACTGAAAATTCATCGATTTGTACATCATGTTACCACCAGGTGACTAATAAACGTCAAAAAGTTGAAAAAGAGACATCACCGGTTAATAATTCATTAAATTCACCTGTTACTCCGGAGACATCATCAACAGTCAATGACGAGAATATTTCGAGTTTTTTACAACAAATCCAGGAAGAATTCAACACAACCCAATATATGGTACAGACAGCTAAAAATATTCAAAACAAGAATGGGTCACTGAGCCTTCCAGCACCCAAAGCTAAAAACGGATCGTTCACTAAGGTGATAGTTTATTAAAAAAAAAAAAATAAATAAATAAACTTGCTTTAGTTTATCTGAATACCGTCAATTATTTAAAGTTAAAGTAGTTAAAATAATTATTATTGTTATATCATCCTAAATAAAATATCACAATCAATATAAATAATTATTATATGTATGTACAATAGAACCATTGCATTGCATTTGCATATAGTTAAGTGAACTCAGTGAAAATCATAAAACTATTTTAATCGTGATATTAACAAGTGTGGTGATAAGGGAACTTTAAAAAAATTCAAATTTCTCAAAATTAAAAAAAAAATTAATAATTTTGTAAAGTGGTGTAGAACAATGGCGGATCGATATACGCCCGCTTTTAAACGTACTTTAAAACGTATGAACGAAATCAAAGCTGCGATTCAGAAATTTGATATAGAAACCACGCTTAATGTCGTATCCAGCGTGATCCATGGCTCATATACTCATATTTCCAACAACGATTCACCAACAATGGAACAATTTTTTAAATTTTTAAAAGGCAGAAGTGATGAACTTGAAGATTGTAGCGCTCAAACAAAACCTAATCAAACTTTTACAAGAGTTCGGGCCAACCATGCTCAAATCAAACCAATGACGTGCTCTAAATGTACCAACAATCATCCACTATCAAAATGCAATGAATTTTTAGCATTGAACATCAGTGATCGAAGAGCTTTAACAGCGAACAAGAGGCTCTGTTTTAACTGTCTATCTGCGACTCATCAACCAGGGGTATGCCGAATGAAATTTGTGAAATGAATGCTGCAGCAAGTACACAAGTTACTGCTGACAAAATAATATTAACTGACATTCCTGAACAACCTTCAAATGGTTCCAGTACATTGTGTACAGAAGTTCAGTGAAACGCGAGCATCAGTGGTCGATATCAATCAATTCTACCGACAGCAATAGTGAACGTGAAACGATGTGATGGTACCATGTTAAGATGTAGAGTTATTTTGGATTCCAGATCACGGGCCACTTTTGTTTCTGAAGCTTGTATGCATGCCTTTAGATTACTTAGAGAAAACGCAAACATATACAGGGTTAGCCACATCTACTGTTATGACTCCGGGTGTCACCAAACTACAATTATCATCAGTTCATGATCACACATAAATATTGAAGCTCTGATTATGCAAAAACTACCGTCGCGATTACCAAGTCAATTTATAAATCAGCAAGATTACAGCTTGTTTAGTATGTTACAACTTGCAGATCCTGCATATCATCAACCGAGAGGAATAGATATACTAATCGGAGCAGATAAGTTCTTTAATATTTTGGAAGATGGGCGAGTGCTCAATCCCAATGGATCTGTTGTTGCACAAAAAACTATATTTGGATGGATTATTGGCGGTGAACTACCAATCGAACATAAAGAGTTATCTTCAGAGTCTAGTTTTGTCGGCTGCAACATAAATGTCGATCAAGTACTTCGAAGTTTTTGGGAACTAGAAGAGCTAAATAAGTGTGAACCTTACTCTGTTCTGTTGAAGAACAAGAATGTGAGTCACATTTTAAAACAACGCACAGGCGAACCGAGGATGGAAGGTATTTAGTAAGGATTCCTTTTAAAATAAATTCTCCCGATTTAGGAAATTCCATATCCACGGCGGCATAAAGATTTTATGATTTAGAAAGGAAACTACAATCAAACGAACACCTGAGGAATGAGTACTTAAAGGTAATAGATGATTACATAGCGCAAGGTCATATGAAGCCCCTTTCTAAAGCAGATATTTCTACAGTACCAGAAAACGTCAGTTATAACTTACCTCACCATGCAGTTGTAAAGGAAAGAAGTTCAACAACAAAAGTTCGTGTAGTTTTTGATGGATCTTGCAAAACTACAACCGCAATTTCTATTAATCAAAAAATGATGATAGGGCCAACAATTCAACCGACACTTTCGTCCATTCTAATGCGATTTCGCCAACATCGTCGCCGACATTGAGAAAATGTACCGGCAAGTATTACCTGATAAGAAGGATACTGATTACCAAAATATATTATAGCGTAAAAATGCTAGTGACAAATTGACACATTACCGGCTTAATACAGTCACTTTTGGGTTATCGAGTTCGCCATTTTTAGCCACCCGAGTGCTTCAACAAATAGCAATTGATAACATTACTAGTGATTCAAATCTTCGATCAACAATCTTCAATGATTTTTATGTTGATGATCTTATCAGTGGAGCAGATACAGTCGAAAACGTGATGCAGTTCAAAGAAGCAATTAACGAAGCACTACACGCTGGTGGCTTTTCCTTGCGAAAATGGAATTCTAACTGCATTAAGTTAGTAGATCATGTGGAAATCAGATCTAAACGTGTTGATTTTAGAGATGGAACAGATATTGTAAAACTACTTGGCTTACAATGGAATCCAACGAAAGATTCATTTACATTTATTGTAAGGTTAGACGCAGATACCATACCAACCAAACGGCGAATATTGGCAGAAATGTCCCGAATTTTTGATCCACTTGAGTGGGTATCGCCTGCTATTATACCATTTAAAATCATTCTACAAAAAATGTAGATGTTGAAGATTGACTTTGACGAAACTTTACCTCATGAACTCGCGTTATATTACAACCAAATAAAAAAGGAATTAAAACAACTTGAAAGAATTCAGATCCCAAGATACATTCAGTATAACCAATCAGAGTATCATGGATTCTGCGATGCAAGTGAACGAGCCTATGCAGCCTTGATATATTGCAGATCTATTAAAGATGATGGTAGAATTAAAGTGAGCTTGATTACCGCAAAAACGAAAGTGCCTCCAATTAAGCAGGTTTCGATTCCAAGACTACAAGTGTGAAGCTCATTTGTTGAGAAAACTATGGAAATCCGTAAAAATGAATGTGCCTCCAGCTTCATTTCATGCTTGGACCGATTCAACTATTGTTCTTAAATGGCTCTCAGATTATCCAGCAACTTGGAAAACGTTTGTGGCTAATAGCACATCTGCAATCCTAGAAACCATACCAAGAGAACAGTGGAGTTATGTGACATCCAACCATAATCGAGCAGATCATGCATCTAGAGGAGTAGCTGGTGGGCAGTTGGTTGAACTAGAACATTGGTGGAATGGTCCAAAATGGTTGGCCACTGGGGACAGCAACTGGCCAACAGATAAATGTGAAATTCAGCATTCCACAAATGACGACGAAGAAAGACGACCAACTAAAGTACGCAACCAGCAAGTCAACAACACTGATGATATATTGTTGAATTTGACAAATAAATGTTCATCATACAACAAGCTAATAAGAACATTGAGCTACATATTACGAGTTAACAGAAAAAGACTGTGCATAGTCCCTAAAAATCAAACTCTTACAACAGAGGAAATAACCTATGCAGAAAATAAAAGAATAAAATGGGCTCAGCACAGAGAATACGAGCTCGAAATTGATCAACTATCTAAAAAGAAACCAATAAGTAAAAACAGTAAGTTACTTTCACTGACCCCCTTTCTTGACGAAAAGGGAATATTGAGAGTTGGAGGTCGAATTCCGTAAGCAAATTGATAATCTCCCTTTTCCATCAAAAATATCTGCATGCTGGCCCTTCATTAACATCCCGTCTCATCAAACAAAAGTTCTGGATTGTAGGAAGCCGCAACAAAATACGAGAACAATTGCGAAAATGTGTCAGGTGTATGAGACACAAGGCAGAGACATCACATCAAATCATGGGCAGTCTACCAAAGGCACGCATATCACCAGTAAGGCCATTCAACAGATGTGGTGTAGATTACGTAGGACCCATTCAGCTAGCTTCAAAAAGAGGAAGAGGTGCAAAACTGACAAAAGGATATATTGCCATATTCAGATGCATGGTGACTAAAGCAAACCACACAGAAATGGTTAGCAATTTAACGTCGGAAGCGTTCATAGCCACATTAAAGCGCTTTACTTCCAGAAGAGGTGTACCTAGTGATATGTATAGTGATAATGGTACTGCTTTCGTAGGAGCTCATCGACAACTAAAAGATATCTACTGCATAGTAAATTCTAAGGAGCACTTAGAGATTGTTGCGGAGTTCATGAATGAAAATCGAATCCATTGGCACTTCATCCCACCAGCCGTGCCACATTTTGTGGATTATTGGAGGCCGCGGTCAAATCGGTAAAAACGCTTTTAATTAAAACTACCAATGGAGCCAACTTAACGTTTGAAGAGATGAGCACTTTATTATGTCAAATAGAATCCATTCTCAATTCAAGGCCATTATGTACTGTATCAAACGAAGAATCATCACCACTCACACCATCACACTTCCTAATTGGATCAGCAAGTGGTTTGTTGCCTGAAGTGGATATTACGAGTATCCCTGAAACGAGATTAAAAATATGGCAACAATTGCAACATCGAATTTAAAACTTTTGGAAAAGATTTTTGAACGAATACCTGAACACATTGCAGCAACGTAGCAAATGGAAAACTCCAAATGAAAACCTTCAAATCGGTGATCTAGTGATAGTAAAGGAAGAAAATTTGCCTACATGCAAATGGGCCCTTGCTAGAGTAACAGACACTCATCCTGATGAAAATAACATTGTTCGCGTTGTGTCACTAAAGACAGCTAGTGTAGCAGCTAGCAACTGCAGTTCTGCATTCATTATTTAATTCAAGGTGAATGTTGTGTTGTATTCATTATTGTCTGTGTGCATGACACAATCAAAACAAAAATATTATATAATTGACCCTTTGAAAACGTACAAATGCCATAATTATATTTAAATTCTTTTGTAGTATAGATGGCATAATATAAATTCCAAATAAATCAATTGTACTATAGATCATTTTATACGCGCAAGTTTGAATTTATATTATCATCAATAAAATTTAGGAGTTTCTTGACATCTGGTCAGAAAATTCGGAATGGAAAAATTGTATATAAACCCAATAAATCGTCTAATTATGATGTTTATCATTGCGATCGTTAAGAGTTTGAGTTTTATTTATAAAGTGAATTACAACACAGTGAATAGTTTGAGTTCTACGGAAAAATATTTAAAACCAACCTAATCAAACAAAACAGTAAGCATAAAGAGGGCTTCCACTCTTTTGTAAAATGAAAGAATAATTTTTTTGAGATGAGTGTGGGCATGTTGTGCATTTTTTTCTTCAGTTATTTGAACACGTAAAGTTTTTGTACGATCCATTAGTTCATTTGGCCGCCAAAAGATCGGTTACAATGACGTTCTAGAAGTCAGAGTTAGGAAAAACTCTACGAACTACTTCGAACACCGACAAAATTTGCCACCCCTTCTTCTTCCTGCGAATTGCCTTTAATACATCGGTATATAAATCTTTTTTTTTTTTATTAAGGTTGTTAATTGTTTCGCATAAAATGGATCCGAATCTACATCTTGTCATTTCATATTTTTATTACCAAATCTAATAAATTTAGTCTAGTTCGAACCGACTTAGTTCCACAAAAATTGTCAATAAATACCCTTATTTAACGTACCATAAATATGCGAACTCTTGATTGCTATTTTCGAGTTAGGCCTAGATATTTGCAGTCTTATTGACATAAGTCATGATTAATTCAATATAAGTCACATGGTTGTTGAAACATTACTCGTAATTGCAAACACTTTTATCTGTTAAAAAAAAAGAAATTATTTTAATTAAAATAAAATAAACATACTATATAAGTATAATTGAAGATATTTATTATACATAAACGTCTAAAATTGAAAAAAAATAAAAAAAACAATGAGTGTTGATGAAACATTAAAATTAGGAAGCAATTTATAATCATTCTCATTCATTTAAAATACCAAACCAAACATAAAATGATTAATAGCTTACATTATTATTCCTAATGTATATTAAAATAGTAAATATGTAAATTTTTAATTGTATTTTCATTAAAAGCATTTTTAGCTTCAGAGTTCTATTTATTTATAAACAAAACAAAAAATAAAAATAAATAAAAGGGAATCAAATCAACATAAATAATCATAAAAATACAAAAATATTTTACTCGTATAGAGTCGCTCATATGTACTTATAATATGTATATACTCGTACTTCATTCTCTGCCTGTTCAACATTTTGATTTCCACACCTCACGTTTTATGTCATTTAAAATTATTTTTACATTTTCATGTTTTCAAGTAGAAAATGTATTATTTGTATTTCCATATTATGTATATAATACTCGTTTATTTGTAACTAGTGAAATTAAAAATTCACATGTGTATAATACACAAAACTATTTTCTCTGATTGCCTTTACCTATATCATAGCTAGTGATATGCACATATAAACGAGTATTTAGCCAGAGGTAAGGTGAAATTTAGGAGTCCCCTTTTATTTAATTTAAATAGTTACGGTTCATATTAGAGTTGTCAAATGTAGATATTGCAGGTGCCAAGAAACTAAGAATAGAATACAATAAAAAAAAATTGTTAACATTTCAAATATACAATTTAGTCTGTTGTAGATATAAAATACATCCAAATTGCTAATTCACTGAAGAAGAAAATTATTATCATTTTTGAGTTAAACTAAAAATTTAAAGTGCATAAATTTCATTGAATACAATATAGCTATATAATGTAATAATTTAAATAAATTTACAGAATAATGTTAATATTTTAATTTTGTACAAAACTATATTCGTTTAGTCGCGTACAATAAGGCAACAGAATTACATACAAAAAATTAAAATGTGGCTAGACTTGTTTTGCGGAGGTTGCTGATCTCAATATTTCCAATTTTCTTAAATTTGTGATATTGATTAAACTTTATGACACGTAGAACCATTTTGCTAATTAGCAGTTGTATTGCGTAATTTTCTTAATGTTTTTATAATACCAAAAATTTTGTACGTATGTGGGTCGGTACAACAACCAGGCGCGAAATACCAGGAGATCTTATGAATACTAGCAAAACAGTTGCTTATTTAACAAAAATAGTCAGTTAAACTTTACTGTACTCGTAAATGTGTAACATAATTCCTAAAATATTCTTTTATTGAAAATGTATCGTAATTTAAAATTATTTTGACGTAATGAAAAAACGTAATGAACAAAATGCATATCTTCAAATCAGGCATCAACTCAAAAATATCGATTTATTACGTAGCTCTGAAGTTTCGAAGTATTTCTCTGGTTTACGATTAAACGATAAGCTCGATAATACTAAAAAAAAATTTAGAATTTAATCACAAAATTTGATAAGATATTTTGGTGTTACAATTAAATTGGTTTAAGGGGAAATTTCAGTTTCTGATTTTACAAATCCCGAATTTTTAGGCCGTAATACCAAAATCGCATTAGGTATCTTACTGGAGAAAGGCTTTGATTAAAAATCTTTTATTCTAGAAATAATACTTGTCCTGAAAATTGCTTCATTACAGTGGTACCTCACAAAACGAGCAGCTGGCACTTCGCAAACAAATTGTAAATTGTCTCGCTTAACGAGCGACGTTTCGCTTAACGAGTGACGAGAAGAAGGGAAGATGCAGATTGTGCCCTTACTGTACATAAGTACATAATGTATTTCGTTTGTTTCAAATTAAAGAGTTAGATCGTGGAACGAATTATGCTCATTAATTGAGGTGCCACTGTAATCATTTGTAAGAGATGGTGATACAACACCGATGTGAAGTTTCTGACAAAAATCAAATAAAATTTTTATTGGATTGAACTGAGTGATTTCTTTCCGTTAAGTTTCTAACAAATAATTAAAATGTAATTATTTTGTAATGTAAAACGTAACTATTTCGTAATTGGTTCGTAATAATTATTTTAACACGGTTTAAGATTCCAATTAAAACATAAATGAATGAGTGTTTCCATGTAAAGCTTAGAAGAAGAAGTTTTTTCGAAACAGAGGTTTTTGAATCTTCTTAATGGCAGTTTTACACTTAAAATCTTGAGAATTTTCAATTGATGGCCCATTACCAAACACTCCCAGAGATTGGAGAATGGTTTGACTGTATAGGTCATATGAGCTAAAGTACGGGGCACATTATCCAAATGAAGTTTTTTCGAAACGGAGGATTTGGAATCTGGTAAATAGCAGTTTTGCACTTAAAATATTGAGTATTTTGTTTTGATGGCACATTAACAAGCAATACCTGATAATTCTCAATATTTTAATTGGAAAACTGCAATTAACAAAATTCCAAATCCTCCCTCTCGAAAAAATGTATACAGCTAAACCTTGCACAAATCTCTGGGAGTGCTTTTTAATGAGCTATCAATAGAAAATACTCAACATTATAAATGGAACACTGCCATTAACAAGATTCCAAATCACCCGTTTCGAAAAAGTTATTCTAGATAATCTGCTTCCTGGCTTATATGATCTATGTATATAGCCGAACCTTGCTCAAGTCTCGAGCAGTGCTTGTTAATGGGCCCCAATAAATAATATTCAACATTTTAAGTGTAAAACGGCCATTAACAGGATTTCAAATCCTCCGTTTCGAAAAAAATTCTTCTGGATAATGTGCCCCACACCGTGGCTTGTATTGCCTATATAGCTGAACCTTGCCCAAATCTCTGGCCTTGCTTGTTAATAGGCACCCAATAGAAAATACTTGCTTATGGCCCATCAATAGAAAATACTTAATATTTCGAATATCCAAAACCACCGTTTGGAAAAATCTTCTTGTGGATGATATGTCCTATACCTCAGCTTATATGACCTATAAAGCCGAAACCTTCCCAAATCTATGGGAGTGATTGTGATTTTGGCCATAATAGATAATACTCAAAAGATTTATTGAAAATTACTAATACATTTACATTATTCGACTTATAAAATGCAAATTTGTTCAAAGATTGTACTTTTGTGCTCTGGACCCTACCTAGTTAGCCGTCCAGTCGACATTCAGGCTCCTAATCAACCTGATAATATCTCCGGACAGTAGCTGCATCACATTATTTGGACTCAAACTTCTCCCATTTAAGTGTTACAGTCATTGACGGAAAATGGCTGTACATTGGCACAGAACATGTTCCATTGATTCAACTTCCAAATCACAGAAGCGCCATCTATCTATCACTCTCATGTTCTTAAGATAATATCTTAAGGAAACATGACCTGTCTGGAAGCCGGTTAGTAGTCAGTGGCGGCGTAACTGACGATTTCTAAATATATCGATGAATCATCACAAATTTCGAATATAATTTGAAAAATATCAAGAATTTCGAGATAATTTCAAAAATGTCGAATTTTCAAAGTATCTTGAATATTCTTAAAAGTTCTCAAATATCGAAATATCCGTAAGTTTTGTTAACAAATTGTATAAGCGTAAAATATGTATTTTTGCAAAAATTGTCAATTAGTCTTAAGATTGATAATAAATTTAAACAATTTGGGGTTTTAACTTAAATTTAACGTTGAGCCTTTTTCATACGTTTAGGTTTTTGTTAAAATTATTTATGTATACAAACCATTTAACTCAGAAATATGATTTGTTTTCAAAGTTAATCATCAATCATCAAAAGCTTTTAGTTTTAAGAAGTTTTCAAACCAAACCATTTAACTCTAAAATTTGATATTATAAAGAAGGGTGGTATTTTAGGATAAATTTAGAATGTTTACGTTCAATGAGCTTTAAGCTTTATAATTAAATTATACCTTTTGGGTGTAAACTTAACATTTGTGAGCCTTTTCATAGTTTCAGGTTTTTGTTAAAATGTTTTATGAGAAAAAATTATGTTTTGCAAAAAATGTCAAGAACTATTAGTTTTAAGAGCTTTCAACTAGAAAAGCTTTCGAAACAAAACCAACTCAGAAATTCGATTTTTTAAAGGAGAACGGAACTTAGGAACAATGTATTATATTTGTACTCAATATAAATTATCAAGAGCTTTTAGTCAAACCAAACCATTCTACTAGGAAACTTCGTGTTAAATTATAAGCTTTTTTGAATCAAATCATTTTACTCCGAATTTCGATATTGAAAAATTCGACGGAATTTTGGGACAAATTTAGAATATTTGTTTCGAATGAGCTTTATTAAGCTTGATAATTAATTCATACTTTTTGGGTTTGAACTTAACATTTTTAAGCTTTTTAATAATTTCAGGTTTTTAATCATATGTTTGAGAAGCTTAAATTATGTATTTAAAAAATTGTCAAGAGATTTAGGTTTAAAAGCTTTCACTTATCGAAACTTTTTAAACAAACCATTTTTCTTCGAAATTTGATATTGCAAGGGATGACGGAATTTTGGTTAGGATTTACTAAAATATTTGTGCTCAATGTAAAATATTTAGAGATTTTCAAACCACAATTTGGTATTATTGGTAAATATCCTTCATCCAAAAAGGGTTTCTATTTTCGAACGTTACATGTGTAAGAAAACCAATCGGTTTACTCAGATTTAGTTTTTGGGGACATATTCGGGCTAGATGAAACAGAACGCGATTAATTTGAATGGCATCAAACAAAACAAAACATCTTGCATCTCTATGCTATAACGAGTTCTAAATATGTCGAACGAAGAATTTCGAGATAATATCAAACATGTTGAATTTCCAAAGTATCTTGAATATTATTGAAAGTTTTCAAATATGAAAATGTCCGTAAGTATGTAAAGTCAAAAGGAATCCTTTACGTGCTAATCACCGCCATGGACAACGTAAATAACCTGGACATTCTTGAAGAATTTCGAATGACCTACCGGAAATCAGAGAAATATCGAAATTTTGGCATAATCTCACCAAGAACTTTTAAATATCACCATTTAAATTATATTTGTAACTCTGCAAGCTCTTACAACTCAAAGCTAAGCGCAGACTACAACTTAAAGCTTTCTAATCAAAACTAAATTTGCAAAAGGCTTAATTGGTTTGGCTAAAGGCGCAACTTAAATTGTGAAAGGATTAATTTTGATAAACGCACAAATAAATGAACCCAGCAAACACAAAAATCGTTGTCGTTTGATGTCGAAAGCTTTTATTTTAAACGAGTTTCGCTAGTTTTCTTCTAAACTTAAATATCGGTCAGAACCTAGAGGCATATTTATTTCTACGGAGTCAACCGAGAAGAAATGGTTGAGCCTGTCTTAAGAAAATATTTAATAGCAACAGGAACGATTTCTTCTTTTTCTAATAATTAGACCATCGCCTTTTGTTTAAAATTTCCATGAAATGTGCCGTTCTGCAAATTTACACTTTAAGCTTAATCGAGCTATCTAATGATTTATCTGGGCCACCCCGCGGCTGCAGGTGCCGCAGGTACCTAGTTACGCCACTGTTAATTGCCTCAAGTCAGGTTTCCTAAGTCTAAGCCCCATTTCCCGTGATTCTATAAATGTTACCTAATTTGTGGCTGACAAATGTTGAACGGTAGGCAGTCCCACACTATGCTTGATTTAATGGTCTAGCATTTAAGAGTCTTTAAGGCCTCTTGGCTGTCTAAAACAATGTAGATCTTGGCTTAGTTTAGGCTTTTTTGGTTCACTTCCCATATATTCTTATCCCTGCTGCCGAAATAAATCCCACGTATCCTTATCTGGCATAAAGAAGCAGAAGGGTTTGTGACAGTTCAGATTAGTTAGCATACTTAGCATATTTGCAGCGTCCTTTTTCCGAGTCAGTCCTGGAAGTGCCTACATCGCAGCAGTCGGGCATGTTCTCATTGAGCTTGTAAAACCGAGGCAGTCTAAGCGCTAAACCTTATTCAGTAAAGTTTGCGCTCCTTTCTCCTCACTTTTAGGCCGCCATACTACCGATGCTTATGTGACCGTGTGATTAAAAATGACCTGAAAATCATTTTTGCTTGTAAACCGAAAATTATCCCTATCAATTATTCTTTGAAGAATTCGGAATGTATAATGATAGATATGATAAGATTCGAAATTTCTATAAGTTTATTTGCTTTCGCTAGATTGATCATCGAATTATAATAGTAAACAAGTCAGATTTTATTCCAAAAATCAATGATAAAACGGGAATTTAATGAAATCGACTACGATAAGATCTAATTAAATTTAGTCATAGGTACTACTTACTCTAGTAGCTTTAAACAATTAATTGCCAAAATGTCATTTCTAATCTCAAATAATACAAAAGTCATAAATATTGGGCCATTCTCGAAAACATTATTTCCATTAAAGAAGGAAATGAAACAAAAAATTAAGTAATTGCCATTCTCAATGCATGTATTATGCATATAGTATTGGCATGGCAAATGTACTAAACTAACATTATGTAAATGTGAACCAAATACTCAGAGTAACAGAACGAAACAATTCCTATCCTATTTGGAATACGAGCAGCAGCGGATTAACGCCAAGGCAAACTAGGCACGTGCCTAGGGCCTGTAAGTTTTAGGGTTAAGTAAATTTCAGGGTTTATTAGTGGGATAGCCACAGCATACTAATGTACGGCAATACGACACTGGAATGTTTTTTCCCAGATTTCTTAAATATTTTGAAACAGCTCGTCTGAATTCCTGAAACTTTTCTTTTTAATCCTTGTTGAATTTCTGCCCATAAGTTTTCTCGATTGGGCTAAAGTCAGGGCTGTGCGGTGGCCATTCAAAAAAATCTATTTTAAAACTTCACTTACCTTGCAGTATGTTTCGAATCCCAGATCGAAAGATAAATAAAACCGGCATGTTTTCGAAAGAATAAGGATATATCACATTTTTCACGATACAGATATTTGTACACGCTCCTAAATATTGGTCAAAAGCCATTACAGTTCTATGATTATACGAGCTTTCCGAGATTACTCGTGTTTCTCAATATTCCTTGAAAAAAGCAAATAAAATAAAATTAAACACTTTGTCAGACATTTAAAACTGCGTGCTCATCGAGTATCTAGTTGTAAGTTTTAACCGATTTTAAAATAAAGCAAAGTTGTATTGTAGAGCAATTTAAGAAAAAAATGCTCTCTGAACTCTTAGTCTTAAAAAAGACTCTAGGTCTCACCGCAAATACCGCTATAACAAGATATTTGATCGAAGAGGCACAAACAACGCCATTTTCATATATGCTATATTCTCAATTGCATGCTCAATTGAAAATGATTTTTTCGTCTAGTATTTAAACAGCAAATTTAAGTTTTTACGTTGAGGAGTGTGAACTTTGAAATTACTACGAAACGTTTGAACTACGAAATGTATTAACTGCAGTAACATTTTAATGCATATAACATAGTGCATCTAATAAATACCGCGATTAGACTTGGGGAATTTCCTGATTGTCTTAAGATTACTAAAGTTTTTCCCATCTTTAAGTCTGGTGATAAAACACTGTCTACAAATTATCCAACAATCTCAGTATTGAACAGCTTCCCTAAGATTTCTTCCCTAATTTGTCGATAAATCGAATACACAATTGGCCACTGTTGCTGCTATCAACGAAGTTCAGATAGGAATCCACGGTACGTTTTTCATATCAATACTTTCGATTGACCTAGAAATGGCTTTTGATACTATTTCATATTCAATCCTGATATCTATAATCTACAATTTAGGGCTTTACCCACTATAAATACATTTAAATTGCGATCGTCATATTTAAGTATTCGTGAACAACTTACACTTGTAAACGGTTTTGAAAGCATTTATTTACAAAACCGATCAGGCATTTTCCAAAAATCTGTTATAGATTTCTGTAGCCACGTTGAATTTAATCCAAAATTACACGGCAAACTCATAATGTATGCTGATCGAAAATCCTTTTCATCTAATTGAAAAATTAACTGAAGATATGTTTAAAATTCATAAATGGTTGTTGACTAAACTAATTTTAAAAAATTCTAAAATAAACAGATTTATGCAGGTGGCTAAGTCTTGCACTTCACCAGGCCTCTTTGGTTGTTTTAACAGGACAGATTTTTTCTCCGGTTGGGGAAATAATGCATCCACCAATGTCCTCTTGGTCTTTTCCTTTAACCTAACCATCTTTGCTGCCTATTGGATACAACTGGATCATTAATGTGACTAGCCACTGTGCTGTTTTCCCTGGCAGACGGATTTAAACTTCGCTGGGTTCTGGTGAAGCTAGACAAGACAAAATTTGAAGTTCACCCGATATCCAACCTGCTTCAGCTTGTTTACTGATAATCGATTCACTGAGAAAGTCCCTTTTGCTTCCCTTCGGATCACTTTCCGATTATTGTCTTGATGCATTCAATTTATTTCAGCGCTGTTTGGGAAGCTCCCAAAACAATTTTAGCTCAAGGCAGGTTATTTTCCTCGGCACTTTTCAGCTGTTCTCATCCTATGGCTTAACATTCCCGGTTATGGCTTTAAGCCACTCTTCAGTGACTTTATTGGCGCAGGCCACCAATAGCCAGCCCAGTCTGAAATAATTATTGAGCCATTTTGGATTTAGCTCCTCGATATCCTGCGCCAGCCCTTCTCCAGTATGCCCTTCCGGACAAGATTCAGCTGGTCTAAGCTTAGGACCACTTCTGGAAACGCAACGGATAAGATCTCAATAATCTCTGATTCCGCTGCCTGTCTGAACAAAACTACAGACTTGGAAGCGGAAGCTGAGTGTGTCATCTAGATGATATCTTTCCCCCGCCCCTACCCCCCATTTCTGGATTTTTCAATGAGTGTGACGTGTCATGTTCGGAACGATTTTTTTGAGCCGTAGAGACATCTTAGGTAGCTGTAGTCCCCTGCAGTGGCCGAAGTGCTAATAGTTTTGTCTCTTGCCCGTGAGATTACTATTCACATGAAACCTTTTACAGTGCATCTTAGCCGCTTCATACATTTTACTTTCTTTTACTCTAGTAAAATAAAGTATAGAAATCATGAAAATTTTGGCCCTTGACATGTTTAGAGATTTATTTGTTGTGAGGTCCCCTGAGTCCGAAAAAGTGGGTTTCAAAATGGTGTCTGTCTGTCAGTCTGTCAGTCTGTCAGTCTGTCAGTCTGTCAGTCTGTCAGTCTGTCAGTCTGTCAGTCTGTCAGTCTGTCAGTCTGTCAGTCTGTCAGTCTGTCAGTCTGTCAGTCTGTCAGTCTGTCAGTCTGTCAGTCTGTCAGTCTGTCAGTCTGTCAGTCTGTCAGTCTGTCAGTCTGTCAGTCTGTCAGTCTGTCTGTGTCCTCTCTACAGCTCATATGGTTTAATCAATCGAACTAAAACTTCAGATTTAAGCATTTTTGATAAATTGGAAGATCCCAGTGAATTTTACTCCAAATCGGCTAACCGGAAGTGGCCACTCCATAGGTCCAGAAAATTTGTTTTGCAAATATCTTAAAAAGTATAAGGTTTACAAAAAACTACTTATATACAAATTGTTTCCAAAATTTAAAAACAAATAAAAATAAAAAATTTAAAAATTAAAAAAAAAATTAAGAAAAAAATAAAATTTCTAAAAATACTCTGTTCGTTAAAGAAAGTCGTGTGTTGGCCACACCTCAATTTTAACTAGGAAATTAAGGGACCTATTCCATATGCTAGCGAAATCTTTATCATAATTGTTGAGTGCGATTTCCAAAAAATAATTTCGTAGAACTTTTATTAAACGAACGATCCGTATGGATTAGGGTTTTCTAACTAGGTAATTGAGCAGCCTATTCCATCTGCTAGCCAAACCTTTGTCATCATTGTTGGCAATGGCAGACATTGGCCCTTGGGAGTTGAGTGCGATTTCCAAAAAATAGTTTTGCAGAACTTTTACTAAACGAACGATTCGTATGGGTTAGGGTTTTTTAACTAGGTAATTAAGGGACCCATTCCATGTGCTAGCGGAACTTTTGTCATCATTGTTGAGTGCGATTTCCAAAAAATAATTTCGTAGAACTTTTATTAAACGAACGATCCGTATGGATTAGGGTTTTCTAACTAGGTAATTGAGCAACCTATTCCATGAGATAGCCACATTTTTGTCACCATTGTTGGCAATGGCCGATATTGGCCCTTGGGAGTTAAGTGCGATTTCCAAAAAATAATTTTGCAGAACTTTTACTAAACGAACGATTCGTATGGATTAGGGTTTTTTAACTAGGTAATTAAGGGACCTATTCCATGTGCTAGCGAAACCTTTGTCATCATTGTTGAGTGCGATTTCCAAAAAATAATTTCGTAGAACTTTTATTAAACGAACGATCCGTATGGATTAGGGTTTTCTAACTAGGTAATTAAGGGACCTATTCCATGTGCTAGCGAAACCTTTGTCATCATTGTTGGCAATGGCCGATATTGGCCCTTGGGAGTTGAGTGCGATTTCCAAAAAATAATTTTGCAGAACTTTTACTAAACGAACGATCCGTATGGATTAGGGTTTTCTAACTAGGTAATTAAGGGACCTATTCCATGTGCTAGCGGAACTTTTGTCATAATTGTTGAGTGCGATTTCCAAAAAATAATTTCGTAGAACTTTTATTAAACGAATCCGTATGGATTAGGGTTTCCTAACTAGGTAATTGAGAACCTATTCTATGTGCTAGCTAAACCTTTGTCATCATTGTTGGTAATGGCCGATATTGGCCCTTGGGAGTTAAGTGCGGTTTCCAAAAAAAATTTTGCAGAACTTTTATTAAACGAACGATTCGTATGGATTAAGGTTTTCTAACTAGGTATTTGAGGGTCCTATTCTATGTGCTAGCCAAACCTTTGTCATCATTGTTGGCAATCGCCGATATTGGCCATTGGGAGTTGAGTGCGATTTCCAAAAAATAATTTTGCAGATCTTTTACTAAACGAACGATTCGTATGGATTAGGGTTTTCTAACTAGGTAATTAAGGGACCCATTCCATGTGCTAGCGGAACTTTTGTCATTATTGTTGAGTGCGATTTCCAAAAAATAATTTCGCAGAACTTTTATTAAACGAACGATCCGTATGGATTAGGGTTTTCTAACTAGGTAATTGAGAACCTATTCTATGTGCTAGCCAAACCTTTGTCATCATTGTTGGCAATGGCCGACATTGGCCCTTGGGAGTTAAGTGCGATTTCCAAAAAATAATTTTGCAGAACTTTTACTAAATGAACGATTCGTATGTATTAGGGTTTTTTACTTTCTTTTACTCTAGTAAAATAAAGTATAGTAATCATGAAAATTGTGAACCTTGAGATTTTTAGAAATTTATTTGTTTTTAGGTTCCCTGAGTCCGAAAAAGTAGGTTTCGAAATGGTGTCTGTCTGTCTGTCTGTCAGGCGGTCAGTCGGTCAGTCTGTTAGTCTGTTAGTCTGTTAGTCTGTTAGTCTGTCAGTCTGTCAGTCTGTCTGTGTCCTCTCTACAGCCCAGATGGTTTAATCAATCGAACTGAAACTTCAGATTTAAGCTTTTTTGATAAATTGGGAGGTCCCAGTGAATTTTACTCCAAATCCGCTAATCGGAAGTGGCCACTCCCTTGGTCCAGAAAATTTGTTTTGCAAATATCTTAAAAAGTATAAGGTTTACAAAAACTTTTTAATACAAAATGTTTCCAAAAATGAAAAACAAATAAAAAAAAAAAAAATAAAATTAAAAAAATAAAACTTCTCAAAATTCTCTGTTCGTAAAAGAAAGTCGTGTGTTGGCCACACCTCAATTTTTACATAAGAATCCTTCGAATTATTATGATTGACATCGTTTTCATCATCCTTTAGCATGTCCTTGTTCACCGCTGTTTCCATTGATGGACTGCCATCATTTGAAAGGGTTTTTGCTTCATATTCTCAGATGCGTATTCTGGAAGGCTGATGATTTAGTTCTTCGCAATCCATCATGAGCCTCTCATCGGATGATATCCCAGTCGATATGTTTGCAGTAGAAAGAAGGACGAAGGCCTCGGAATCCACGACGGAACTACCGCTGATTTGTGTCGCTTTATGAGCGAATTCTTGTTTATTGTAACAAGAGAGATCAAACAGCAGAAGCAGAAAACATAATTAGCAAGTTTCTTTATTGTAAGAGGTATTTGTGTGAATTTTGTTTATTTGGTAGATTCAAGGTAAACAAACCTCAATCGACACCTCTCTTTTACTCCAAAGCTATTGTTTTACATTTGTTTGATTCGTCTTCGGGCACATCAAGAGAAAAGGCACCTTTCTTTTGGTGTGCTCATCTTAACTTTTCTATTCTTTGAACGCCAATTTTAAAAGCTATTTTAAAAGCTTACAATTATTTGTTTCTAATTTTGATATGTTTGCGTTCGGCTTACTTTAAAAATATTTCATATTTCTAAGCATCTTTACTCTAAATTTAGCTTCCAAATTTCTGCAAAATCAATCGTTTTGTAATTCGACAAAATTCTTCGTATAAATTGAATTTTCCAAATATGGCTTTCGATTTTAGGAATACCTCCAATTTCGACATTTTAATTTTGAATTACTGATGATTTTTTGAATGTTCTAATAATTCATATTTCAAATTTGGTTGTAATTATTTATTCGGAAAATTATGTTTTTACAAACCATTGAACACAGTTGAAAGTTAAATTTGGTTCATATTAATTACATTATCTTGTGTTCTTAATTTCCAAATTTCCAAAAGCATTTTGCCCGCAAAACGTACAACAAGGATAGCTAATAAGATTGTAGAATCCCCCATAAGCTTTTCTAATTATTCACACAAAGGAATGATCTTCTAAATAATATTTTGTCATTATAAGACAACTATGAGCTGCTAATTCTTAAGCATATTATTAAAATCGTTTTTTTTTTTGAAAGCAATGAACTCAAAGTAAAATTCGCGTAGCAGTTCACCCAGGAAATCAAAATGTCAATTACAATTTAACGCGCAAATCTTTTTGATTTATTTCAACAGTCATTCATAATTTGATGATTTGTTTAGCCGATTACGTAATCTCCATATATGATCAAAATATACTTTACCTTGGAGGTATAATTTTATAACATGTATACACCCATTATTTATAATCCACCTTCAATATAGCGAGCAAAAAAAAAACAAAAAAACTTTTTTGAAAGCTCCTCGCTATTCATTAAAGTAAAAGTGTAATTTAATTTAACCGAAAAACTATAACACTAACCAATTTATGTACGTACGTTTGTAATCACATATTTTGCAAATCACTCTATTTAAAAATACATTCTAGACACAAAATAAAAATCACCTAAGTAAAAATCAGACAGCTTTAGATACATACATTTATAGAATTACTATTTTGAGTAACACAAAAAAAAAAAAAAAATATCTATGATAAATTACAGTGCTCTGCGTTGCTATTTTACTTCCCTTTTAAGCTTATCATATTGCCCGTCATATTTAACTATACGTAATATGTAAATCATAGTTTTTTTGTTGTTGTATGTCGAGCAAAAAATTTGTTATGCTTATTTACGACGGACACTAGCATATATAAGAAATAATCTGAACAATTAAAAAGTACGAATACACAACAAAACAACATAAAACTGGGTGTGTGCTTCTCGCGGCTCTATTCATTAACATTTATCCCTTCATCCATCACATAAAATATGACATTTTGGATCGAATGTTAAAAAATAACTAAACATAATTTAGATTTACGTTTTTTTTTTGTTTTCTAGTCACTAGGTTTTGAAGACGAGGGGAGTTTTATGAGTTTTTATATGTCATCATTTACGTTAGAATGATTATACCTACCTTTATTATTTCATAATGGTGTATAATTATGATGACAATGGTATTAATATCACTTTAACACAAAAAAGTTTGTTTAATTATTATTGTACAATTTAGAATACCTATTTTCGATGTTTTAATTTTGTGAAACAAAAGCTTCCTGATTAGATTATGACATAAACAAATTTTATGTCGTAAAGAGTTTTGTTATTGTACTTGTATGATCTGCAATGAAATCGAATATGTATATTGAATATATAAATTTCAGACATCATACAAAGATAAAATTTTGTTACTTACCTTCTTGCTGTTTTTCATTTTTTTCTTTTTTACTTACCTTTGCGTCCCGAATCATACACACTCAATATACATACACAGAATATGTTTAAGATGGAAAATCCAATTGTGATTATTTCCATTTTCAGTGCTATTGTTTTCTATTTTCTTATTTCAAATTGTTAAACAAAACAGCTATGGTTATACTAGTGCATGCGAGCAAAAATTGGGATCGCGAAAGCAAGTGGTCAAACTGTAGTTCGAATGTAAACAATGTTGTCATAATTGATCAACATCAAAGTTTTTTAAATGGTACACTTTAAGCGCTAATGACAAGGCTCTTCTATTTCTCGTCCCTAGCCACTGAAGCCAACTGTTATACTTTTGCAACAGTTCTTTCGCATAATATGGTTTATTTCTTCTTCTGGAAAGAGTGGCAGGGATAATTCATCAAAATTGTCGTTATCATCTAATTTTTTTCATAATGAATGGCACAATGGTCATCTCAGCATAGTTCAATTAGGTAGGATTTAAACGTCCTGAGATATGGTACATAACTCGACCCATCGGACTAATTGTTAATATCTAGTTAACATTTAATATGAAGAAAGAGATTTGTGTGCCTCTATCTGATTCACTAAACTTACCTTCTATATCATTTGTAAAACGTTAAAGTGGACAATTGTTTTTGTAGTTATATGGCTTAAACCGCCATCTATTATTAAGTTGTATCATCCAATCTTCACTGTTGATTTATTCGCAGCAACGGCCTCTTAAAAGTTAAGAGATTATTTTTTGAGATTCTTATTAAGCCACTTCTTTGGCCACTTTCCAGTGACCTTTTTGGGCGGTAGTTTAAGTTTCCAACCGACTCGTCAGCTGGAATTGTTTTATTTCTAGACGTATAATATTATAATTGAATAATTTCTTGGCCTGTCTCATCTCAATGGAGGACTCCCTCCATTCCATATTCCTATAGTTCTGCTCCCGGTCCCTTATACCATCTGCCAAGTGGGATTTGGAAAAAGCAATACTAGGACTGGGACCCAGGAAATCTCGGCTTGCTCCCATTTTTGCACATCGGTCTGCTGCCTCATTTCCTTTAATGGTGGAGTGGCCAGGAGACCACAAAAGGGTGACTTTGTTTGCTTTAGCCAGTTCTAATAAATTACAGTAGCAGCTCCAGATCAATTTCGAGTTAAGCTGTGAAGCTCCTAAGGCTAACAGAGCTGCCTGGCTGTCTGAGATTATACAGATATCTGTCTTCTTATATTTCTTTTTGAGACATTGAAGCACACATACCGCAATAGCATGGGTCTCTGCCTGAAAAACTTTGGGGATGCTACCCAGTAGTATGCATAGTTCTAGGTCGGGCCCGACTATCCCTGCACCTGTACCTCCGTCTATTTTTGACCCATCCGTATACCATAAACAAGCATGGCGGGGGGGAGGGGAGATAATATTCCCTACCTGTGCCCTATCCGGCAAACTAATGGTAAAATTCCTCCGACAGTCGATTGTCCTTACCATCAAATACGATAGTTGGATCAATTCCTCCTTAAAATTTAATTTATGTAGGATACTGTTGTGCCCTGGCCTTATGGTTTTAATTTTGCCTATAATTTTTAGGCTCAGACCTCTTGAACCGGCTACATTTTTAATGTGTATGACGGCTCGATAAAGCCAAACCAACATTTGTGGGCTCAGTCCCCACGTTTTGCCGATCATTCTTTAGCGGGTGAAGTAGGCCTTATTCGCCTTGTTTGTGATATGATTTAAGTGGGAATTCCAAGTCAATTTCTGATCAAGTACGACACCCAGATATTTAACCTCAGTTGAAAGTTTCAAAGTTGGAGAATAACCCCCCCCCCCTACCCCCCCCCCCCCCTTCCCCCACCAGCGCTATCGACGGGGGGACAGTTTTTCTCTGGTTAGTAAAGAGAGTGCAGTTGACCGTGTTAGGATTTACCGTAAGGCCCATCTCCGTGCAGCAAACATTTACTACCTCTAGAGCTTGTTGCATTCTTTCCCCTACTATATTTAGGAATCTGCCCCTTACCATCAAGACTAGGTTGTCCGCATAAGTAATATTCGAGAAGCCTAAATTTCTCAGTCTGGTAAGTAATTGATCCATCACGATCAGCCGCAATAAGGGAGAGAGAACACCTCCCTGGGGCAACCCCTGGTGGCCGCTATGTTGATGGTTTTGTCTGCAAAAGAGGCCGTAATCCTCCTGTTTTTTAGCATATTTATAATCCACTACCTTACGGTGGATGAGTCTATCACACATCTTAGCTAATTCTGTATTATTTCAGCATTCGAGGCGAATAATTTATTACGCCCACATCTTTAAAGTGTCCATGTGAGTTCTTGTGTGATGTTTTACTGTACTAAATGGAATTTTCCATGATAAAACAGTTCTAAATGTCTCTACACTATTAGTACTGGAATTGTGTATTTAAAAGGGCGAACGAGATCGAATTGGATTATTCGAATTTGGAAAGCGATAGTGTAAACTTGTAAGAATTAGTAGTATTTGGGAAGCGATAGTGTAAAGATTAAAAACGAATTAAAAAGTGATTTAAAAAGTGTTGTAGTGCGAAATAAAATTTATAAGTGTATAGTAAAGTTGTGTGAAAATTATTTAAAGTGATTTTGTGAATTTTTATTAATAAACCGTGTTGTAATAATTTTTGTGTGACATAAATAAATTCGTTGGTGATAAATTGAATTGATTTTGTTTTATTCACAATCCAGTGATACGAACCTTGATTGACAAGGCAAAAACGTAACAGTATATTAGCCATTTTGCATTTTGAGATATAAAACGATATAAACGTTTAGTTACGAATGAAATTGGGAGAAATTTTTGATTTAATTAATTCGATATGTTCTCTCTAAGTGAGTTTATAATCAATGATTATTCCCAAGCATCTGTAAATCAAGTGGATTTATAGTGAGTTTTATTTTATCAGGGTCATTCTTTAATCTGAACATCTTTCAGTATTAAAGAAGTAAATAAAAGTGGATCCAATATTGATAACGCTATTTAAAATTATTTTGGATTCAATTCAAAATGTTTTCCGATAAATAAGACTGAAAAATTTCAAATGAATTCCCGATATTCCTACCAATTCTAACTTGCTGAATAATGTGCAGTGATTTATGCTATTTACGCTTTTGCTTAATCTATAAGAATTGCTGCAACAAAATATTTACTATAAATGTTTTTTTTGAATTTCGTTTATCAGATTAACACAAGCAGTTGTAGAATTTCAATTTGGTACAAATCCAAATTAACATATGTATGTGTAATATGCGGTTTGCATTTAAAAGCTCATTAAAACAATTATAAATTGGCCTGCTAAAACATCCACAGGTAGGTCTATTATAGTTCTCCCAATGCGTTGAATCACCTGATTTAAAAATTGGAATAGCTGTAGCAATTTTAGCTACATTTGGGAATCCTCCAGAATTAAACATTTGATTAATGTATTGTATTTACCAAACGTTACAAGGAGATCAGTAGAAAACTAATTTAAGAACCTAGTTTAGACTCCTTCATATCCGCAAGCAGCATTTGGATTTAGAGTCGATATTATTTTCGCAGTATCCTCAGTGGTGAAATCAGAAAAACCAAATGGCTGATTAATTCCATAATTTAATTGCCGTAATTTAGTTGAGTAGAAACAGATTTAAACCAAATATTTTTTCTTAGTTTGGGAATTTTTTGATTAATTAGTTCATTCAAACCGCATTCCGTATGATTTTCATGCAAGGTAATTTATTGTTTTGGCTTATTGAACATCTCACACTATTTAACAAGTTTGTTATGAATTTTCTTCAACCAATGATTTTAATATCCATTAGATTTTTTAATTGTTATACCACTGACAGGCTAGGGATAAGCTAAATTCGATTAGCTAATCTACTACTAATCTAATTGCATTGACAGGTTTCATAAGTGGCGCCACGAGTTTATCATTTGAGCTGATTTTTTTGATTTTGTTCAATAATTAAATCAAAATAAAACAACATAGATATTAAAAAATAAATTATAATTTAAATACTTTAATTATTAACATTTCATAATTTTTATTTTATTTATACCACGGATTTTTTGTACTTTTAAAATGTTTATAACAGTTCCATCTATATTAAACTAGCGTAACTTGTGCTCACAATTTTATTTTGGCATTTACATATGATGGCGATACTTGCACTACCACTAAACTCATTAAAAAATGATAAAGTTCAAATTTTGAGAGATTAGTTCACTAATCGCACTTAGCCACTAAGTAAAAACCAAGATATCAATGTCAACATCACTAGAATTCAAGAATAATTCAACCGTTTTTAATTTTTCTCATAAGCTCGATATAATCGATAAGACTGAGAAATATCAAGAAATATGAAAATGGCGCCACTTTTGATCGTTCATTAAATTGTGGTCCCCTCTATAGACAGATTATACTATTAGTCGAGGCAATGAACTAAAAAAGTTAGGAATTTTTTAGTACAGGACGGATCGGAATGCGGTTTTTTGCATTCTCTTCCAAAAATTTTTTGTAAAAAATGTGGCTACTTTGTACCTTATACAAACCGGAAATTGCATTGCTGCAGCCAAAAATGCAATCAAAAAATGCATTTTTTGAGACGCCTTTTGGAAGATTTAATAACTTTGTAAATAAGAGTCAGAACTGGCCCAAATCGAGTACCCGGGGGTTTTTGAGGTCGCTGATCACGATTATGATGTTCAATATGACCCACAGCCGACCTGGAGCTCAGGAACGCCGATAAACGTCATCTCCGTGGGACTCTCCCAAAATTCATGCGGGGAAGGAGAGATACTCGGCGCCCGGGGGTTTTTTAGGTCGCTGAATTCAAATATGGCATCGGCGACACTCCACGGACACCTAGTGCGCCGGAACATGTACGCGGACGTCATCTCCGAGAATTTTCCTGACAACAGTGCCAAAAACAACCCGAAAATCATAGTGGGGGCGTTTTGTGGGGCGCTGAATCCGAATTTCATGTCGAAAACGACCCCCCGAACTACCTGGTGCACCGGAACCTGGCCCTGAACGTCATCTCCGTAACTTTTCCAGACTTAGTAGTTCATTGCCTCGATTATATGGAAACGTTACATTAGCCAATCAATATAGCCTCTCGGATAACGGCCTCAGCTTACTCCCAAAGTTTTGTGACGAAGCTTAGCAAACTGATAGTTTTGGTTTTTTCCCGAGTGTATGACTTTCCGTGCTTTGGGATGGCTATTACCCTAGATGACTTTCACCCTTTCGGGAAGTAACCATGCTCTAGTATGGCGTTTATAATCTTGACTAGTAAATTTACTCCTGAGGGGAAAGATTTTAGATGTTGTTCGCTATGCCGCCTACCCACGGTAACTTCCTGTTTTTTAATTATTCTAATTACCCCTGAGACTTCCTCGACACAAGTTTGATGGCTAGGGGCATGGTTTTGTAATGACTGTGATTAAAGGAAAGTTTCAACTACTTGTTCGACTTCTGTTTCTGGACTTGAGGGTATACTGTTTGTATTGCTAAATTGTTCCACTACATTGTTTGCTATTATGTTTGAGTCGATAGTTTGCTGGTCGGCGTTTTCTAGGGTGATTTGATTGTTTTTGACCTTCTTTTAAATCTACGGATTTCCTTGTAAAATTTGGTTTTTCTGGGGTGATATCCCTGAGTTTGAATCTAAAATCGTTCTGTTGATCAAAATTTTAATGTACAGAAGTGGCATTTTCCTGAGCAAATTTTGGAACTGGTTTCGGGTTTTTATTAGTTGCATGATTGTTATTGGCTGGTTTTTGGGCTTACTGATCTGAAGTAGGATGGCTTTTCTGAAAACAAATTTAATGGCCTCTGTGAGCTATATTGTGAAGCCGTTGATCTTTGCACGGGTGTTGATTTATTTGTTGGTCAGCGGTTTGATCTTCTAGTGAATCAGGTGTCTAAACATCAACCAGTCTGCATTTTCGTAATCTAGTCTGTGTATGTACTGGCTTTTCTACAGAGCTGAAAGTGTATTCATTCAAGACGTTGAATGCAATTGGTAGATGGTCCGAGCAGAACTCGTTCAGGATTTCTATTTCGTTTTTGGTGATCACCAGATCTATGGTAGGATTGCCACGAGTTTGGCCTGTTGGGGATAGTATCTGGATGTTGTTATTCTCGCAGTATAGTAAAAGGTTCCTGCCGTTTTGGTTTGTGCTGGGACAGCCCCAATTTGTGTGGCGTGCATTGAAATTCCCTGCAATAATCATCCTATTTAACATTTTGTTTATGAAGTCTAGATCTGATGCAAATATTTTTCTAAGGTAAATAGAGAGGATGATAAAACTCTTTATGTCGGTATTACCGTCGGAATCCAATGCTGTCCCTGTACAATTTTCCCAAGTGTGCGACCTGGGTTTGTGGTATGATATCCTGTTGCTAATTGCAATGGCCGTGCCGCCGGATCCGGTTCTATTTCAATTTGTGCGGTATGTTGAGTAGCCTGGTATAACCAGCGAGTGTTTGGTGGTCAACTTAGGTATATGCTCATTTGCATGTCCCTATCAGGTATTAAATTTAGCTTTCGATTGAATTGTGTTATATTGTTTGTAAGGGCGATGAACTCTAGCACGAATAAATCGTTGTACTGTTCTGGTAGGGAAGTTGGTTGCTTGACGCTAATTGTTTGCTTGCTGCCACCCGGACCGTGTTCTACTGTGTGATTGACCGCGTCGGTGTAACTCACGCGATTGCTTGTGTATTTAGAGTTAAAAAGATTGGGGATGCGACGGCTGTTTTATGGTGTAATATATGGTGGTTTGGACTTACCCAGATATTCCTGTCGTTTGCTGCGTTCTGCATAGTTGGATGTGTGATCCCCGCCGCAATTTGCGCACTTTAGTGGTATGGATTTATATTCACTCCTAGAGCATACACCTGGTGAATGTCCTTCGCCGCATTTGACACATTTATAGCTGATGTGACTCCCATAAGACGCGATAGTGGCAGCATCCTCTGATATAATATCCTCGGTTTTGGCGGTTGGTTCATAAATGACGATAAAGCATGAAAGTTGCTCTTTTCTGCCTGTTGAGTTATTATTGTTGTATATTAGTTAGAGTCCTCTGATCTTGACCCCGTTTGATTCTAAATCCGCCATAATCTCTTCTGTGGGTGTATCGTAATTTCGCTTTGGACGTTGTTGTTTGAGGAGCTATCACTGTTGTTCTTTAGCATTTTTCAAATTTCTGCAAGTTGTTTTGAGATGTTCTTGTTTGATTTTGCGATCGATTTTGCGATCATATGGGCATACACCCGCCGCCTTTTACGAGTCATTGCTGACTTGCGTGCTATCTCACGCGGCTTTAAATTTTGGAACGTCAATGGTCTTATAGTAAGCTAACTGTTTTTTTTTTTAAGCATATTTATTTGTTGTTATTTTTGCACGCAATAATCCGCTCCGCGAGCGTTGAATACATAATTTTCTTGTATAGTTAAAAAAACATCCGCGCGTCGACATTGAAGTCTAAGGCAACGATCTGTATAGCTGGCTTTCATTTACTTTAAACAAAAAAAAATATTTGTTTTTATTAATTTACGAACGGAGCAATTCTTAAGAATTTTCAACAGTATTCTACGTCTTATTAAACACACCTCAGTTCTAACTAATCTAACAATAATTGTGAGACTGTGATTTGGCAACTTGTGGAGTCTCCAAATTTAAGAAAACCCGTGACATCTTTTATGGAAAATTTTCGATGAGTTTGAATTATTTCGTTTAATTTTTACAAAAAATATTTTTGTGAGTGATTACTCTTGACAAACAGACAGACAAGTCTGACTATTAAGGTTCCTTTATATGTTTTTTGGACCAAACCCTAAAAACAGATATTTTTAATTGGAGTTAAATTTTTTTTTAAAACTATATACCGATGGAGTAAGGACTCCGTTATTTTTCAAGGTTCGCGAACCTTAGGGATATAACCTGAAAATATTAGGCGCCGTCCTAAAGTAATTGTCAACCAAGTACTCCATTTCTTTTAAGGACAGCGCAAATCGACTGTGGGCCGCCATGCTTTGAACTTGAACTAACAGCTAAATTGTGGGCTACAATTCAAATGTTTATGAACGCCTGATACAAAAACCAAATTTAGATACAGTTCTGCATTTCAAATATAGGAGTTTTATCTTAACTAAAAATTGTATTTTTTTTACATTTCAGTTTGACTTCTAATTCAACAAACAAAAATAAAAAAAAATTTAAAAGTTCAAATGTTAGATTGGATTGTATATATGTATCACTTGTGGTAAGCACGTGTGCAACTGCTACTTTTGTGTATTGGGCAATTGTAATTGTTTTGATGAAATTAAAATTGGTGTACGTTTTCCATTTCCAGACGAATAAATATTTGAATGTAAATTTTCTACTGAATCCACCTTGATACCTTGTACTGAAACATTTTTAGTCTTCCTCGTGCGCTTAAATTGGTACAATTAATTATATTCTCAGCAACACGTTATTATTATTATTCAACAAATGTTAATTTTAACAATTTGTTAATTACTACTTTGTTTTTATAATATTAGATCTATTTACTGCTAATTTGTTAAAAATTATAACAAGAACAAAAAAAAAAAAAAAATGAGAATTGTTGTGAATTTATTTTTGGCAGACACGCAATATGTGCTATTATTCCACTAAAGTGTATACACATGTTTCTATAAAAATGATCTAAGATATGATTTTTGTTGCTTACGTAAACGTACTATGAACATATTAAAAAGCAGGAAGAAGAAAAGTAACCAAAAAAATCTGTTATTCTGTTTACGATCAAATAAACTGATATAAGTACATGTACAACGTACTCGTACTTATAGTTTCTGGGTCATTCAAACGTGAATTGTTCATTTAACACAGAGTATTACACTAATCTAAAATGTAATCACAGTATGTATGATTAAGTACTAATTGCATGTATTCTTGTGTTTTGATGATTGGCACGATAAGATAAATAATTAATCAAACAGTTTTTGTTATATGTAAGGTATATAATCAAAACTCGTTTATTCCACTTTTGCATATTTTATGTAAACTGTAAAAATGACTGTTATACATAAAGTTTTTGCTTCAAAGTAGAATGCATAAGCTCGTAGAAGCTTTTAAAAGGAAACAGTAAACCACCGAAAATGTTTCTTGGAAAAAACAGTTTGGTTTTAAATACATTTGGAGTAGCATAATTTTACTACGTTTATTGTCTAGTAAGACGAATAACACAGAATTGAATTTAAATGCCAATTTTTCAATGCCAGAACGGTACACAGCATAAACTGCGAAATACACTCTACGAATTAATTCTTCGTACGATCCGAAAAAGTGAATTTGCCACTTGCATTTTGAACCAAACAAAATCATCCATACTGTAAATGAAAAAGGTCAAAAAAGCTGCGTTTTTTTATTCGCTCTGGATAGCTTCTATCGAGAGCCGTCATATAAAATGTGGCTCCCGATAGCGCTCCGTATAAATAGATAGAGCCAAATATTTTTAATATCAAATTTTCGCTAAACAATTGAATTGAAAATGATAGTGTGATGTTAAATAAGTTTAGTTTACCAATAAATAGCGCATCAAATTTAAATTTAGGCGCAGAAAAATGACGGCTCTCGATAGCAGCTATCAGGAGCGAATAAAAAAACACAGCTAAAATGTAAGCATAAAACATATAAACTTATTTTATTATTTTTCTCTTCAAGGTTGAAAACCAAACTGTTACAAATTTAATGCATTTGTATACGAACAAATTCTTCTTACGGTAATTATGGCAACACGTAAATCCTTTGGTTTTCGATGGTTTATGTGATATAATTTCGCTCATTGTACTATGTCAAAGCTTTGATGATGATGTATTTTTAAACTGTGAATTGTTTTAGTTACTGTGATATGTCTACAAGAAAATAAACCAGTGCTCACTTCCAAGAAGTTGTAATTAACATGCATTTGGAGGGCCAATCATTTTCGGCAATCGCAAAATTAACAAAAAAATCAAAATCCACAATTCTATATAGTGTAGAAACATATAAAAAAAATGGAAAAATTGAATATATAAAACGAACTGGCGGTCCTCGTGCTCTGAGTGAGAAGCTGGAAAGGTAGGAATGCGTACCATACGCAAGGATCCAGAAACATCTAGCACTCAAATTCAAATAATGCTACACAGAGATTATGGAACAGTTGTATGTTCTCGTACAGTTCAAGAAACATTAAACCGGCACAAATACTCTTCCAGATCTACCAGGAAAAAAGCACTTATCAGTGACGTAAACAGAAAGAAGCGCATCGAATTCGTTAAGTTGTACCTGTTTATAGACCTTACTTTCTGGAAAGGTGTAATATTTACAGATGAAAGTAAATATAATAATTTTTGGCGTGACGGATCTTCAAAAGTATGGCGCATGAAAGGAACAGCTATGGAAATCGTTAATTTTCGATGCACATTTAAACATGGTGGAGGTAGTGTTCGAGTTTGGGGGTATTTGGCGTCATCGGGGCTCGTTAACTTGGTGGGGGTAAGGGATAATGGAAAGATAGCACTACCTGAATACTTTAAAAGCCAATTTACATGCACCACATGATAACGACCCCAAACACACCGCGCTATTTATGCGAGAACGGTTGCTGTATGACACTCCCAAACAACTACATTATCCTCCACAAATTCCAGATCTAAATCGTATAGAACATCTATGGGATTATATAGAAAGGAAACTCCGTAAACATACCATTACATCCACGGTCATACTGAAAGAAACAATTAGACAAGAATGAGCCCTAGTGTCGCCATATTTGTCTATAAAAAATGCCGAAAAATCAACTGATTACAGCCAGACAAATAAAACTCTTAATAAATATTCATGTGGGCATAACACACACAAATCAGGTCGCTCCATGGGTTTTTGATATTTGATCTAGTGAATAATAATTCGCTATGTCAGAACGTTCTGGTCAGATTCTTAATGTATGTGGCTAGAGTGGAATTTTTTGTAGTTTGGTCGTAGCTGCCTGAAGAGTAGACCAACTTTTCAGTACGAAACCAAACTACCAACATAAAGAACTCATGGAGGGTTCTCATTTTTGCAGAGTTGTACATTGGTATAGCTCTTTGGGCCTTCAGGCAAAATTACGGGAGGGGGGAAGATATTTCTACTTTTTTTCAGTAGATATATTATGAGCGATTGGCCTCTATGTTTTTCTGATTTACCAAATCGAAAATATTGGGATTGCCATGAACAATTAATATATTTGTCTATAAAAAATCAACTAATTACAGACAGACAATAGACAAATGAAATTCTTAATAATTATTTACTTTATGTAATTACAATCTAGTCTCCTGGACTAATGAACAATTTGTTTCTGACTTAATTTACTAACTTAAATTAATGGATGGCTTCTTCCCATAGGCGTTCCCTAGTGTATGGTAAATTGAAGTAAACCACATCTTTGTAGTGGATTTTAGATCGGCACAATGCTGTAACTAACAATCACACCAGCTCAAAAGGTTTGGTTCTTTTAGGTCGGCGTACTAAATTCGTGATGATTAGGAGCTAAGTTGCCTCAATGTTCACATGTTGGCGGAGTCTTTCTTCATATCTCCGTGCTTTTTCCTGGATTCCAGTTTAAGATGAGGTTCATTTTAAGGTTCCTAAAAAGATCATTGTATCATCGATCTTCCTTAATACCATATTCTGAAATCTTAATCTTTCTATCCATAAGTCCAAATCGGTTTCAAGATTTGCTTATAAAGTAGAAGCATGTTGTAAGTTGATAAAAAAGAGTTCCTTCCTCTCAGCCAATTCATTTTTCTGTATTTAAGTCTTAATTCTTCATTTTTCTTCTTGACGTGTGCTTTCTATCGTAGTTTAGTATCCAGGGTCATACCGAGATACTTAGCTGTGTTCGCATGCGGTATTATTTCCCGATTTATGGTAATCGGAATATGTTCGAATCGTTTTTGTAAAGTTTGTAAAGTTGAAGTGATCGGATTTAGCTTCATTTAGTTTTATTCTCCATCTTTTTGTCCATTTATCTATTTGAGTTTTAGCTGATATTAAATTCTGTGTTGATTCTTCGTTGCTTTTTCCAATAGCTAAGATCACCGTGTTATCTGCAAAAGTCGCCACTGTATTGTTTTCTAATGTAGGAAGATCATAAGTGTAGAGTAGGCATAAAACCGGCCCTAATACACTGCCCTGTGGAACTCCTGCATTGAGATCTTTCAATTCAGAAAATGTATCATCTAACTTAATCCTGAAGAACCTATCATTCAAGTAAGATTCCAGTAAATATCATAGCAAATTGAATTGGTAGAAGATTTCTTAACTTGTGATTAAGTCCTTCATGCCACACTCTATCAAACGCTTGTGCAACGTCTAGAAATACTGTTGAACAGACTTTTTTCTCCTCTAATGCTTTCTCAATTATACCGGTTATTCTGTGTACTTGATCAATTGTTGAGTGTTGGTTGCGAAAACCGAACTGATGGTTTGGGATCAAATTTTTACTCTCGATTATCGGATTTAATCTTTTTACCAGAAGCTTCTCAAAGAGTTTTGACATTGTATCATGACTGGCAATAGCGAAATTTGTTTATAAGACGATGTCATGTGTGGTGGTTTCCCTGATTTTGGGATCATAATTACTTCTGCCATTTTCCACAAACTTGGAACACTTTTGATTCTAAATGCAGCATTTATAAGATTGGTGAGTTTCACCACAGCTTTCCTTGGCAGTTCTTTTTCGATTTCTGCAGTAATAAGATCGTACCCAGGAGCTTTTTTCGTATTCATATTAGCTTTTATCTCACGCATGACTTCTTTTGGTGTTGTTGGTAGGATTTCTTTACTTTCTTGCACAGATTGTTCAGTTATTATATCGGCTTCCAACTTTTAGTCTTCATGTTGCTGGAATATTACTCTTCTTGCTCTTCTTTTTTCTGCGAGGAGTTCCATAATTTTCATAGGGCAGTTGTTTCCCTTGATTTTCGTTTTAATGTCAGGAGTATTTTCCCAAGCTGATTGCTGTATATCGTTTACAAATTTGTGAACTTCTTTGGCTAGTTGTTCTTCAGTCTTTAATGGAACCATTAAGTTAATTTTTTCTTCTAGCAACAGTCTAAAGCATGCCCAATTAGTGTGGTTATTTACTAGGAATGGTTTTCTTTCTTTCTGAATGAATTTTTCACTTAACGTTAGAAGTATTGGTGAATGATCAGAGTTTAAGTCATGGCTTTCATCTACTTGGACTTAATTTACAGATATGTTCTTTATTATGAAGAAATCAGATCTGGTACTTTGTTTGGATTAGTTGGCCCGTAGGTTGGTTTTCCAGTTAAGAGGGCTTCACAACTGCATTTCCTGATAGCTTTTAGGAGTTCTTTACCCTTAGTGGACTTTTTTTGCATTAAAGTCTTCTCCAAGTACAAATCGTTTCCCTAATTTACTGAGGAACTCGAGATAATGTTTTTCTTTCATTGAGTGCTTCGGTGGACAGTAAATACTAGCAATACAAATAGAACCACTTTTGGTTTTGACAATAACAACTGTTGCTTGTATTTCTTTCGTTTCATATTTTAACTCCTCATAGTGATGAATACTATTTCTAATTATAACAGCACTACCTCCATTAGCCGTGTTTCCAGGGTGAATAGTGTGATATATTTGATAAATTTTAAATTCAATGATTGACTGTCTAGTGAAGTGTGTTTCCGTGATGAGACATACATCGATTTTTTCTGTGTCCAGGACCACTTGCAGTTCTGGTTGATGTTGCATCAGTCCATTGGCATTGGCCATCATTGGCCATTTTTCTGTTTAGGGATGGCTCCAACTCTAGTTTCTGTAATCGCTCATCAAATGTATTTAGTCTGCTTAAAATGAATTTAAGTGTTTGACTTATATCGTCATTTTGAGCAGTTTTTCCTGGATTTCCGTTGCTCATCATTACTTGAGCTTAAGTCATTTTACCATATTGTCCTAGAGTAGTTCCTGACAGACTACGATTTGCTTCGGGTCGGTTCATCTTAACCGCTTGCTTCCTGAATTAACTTGGATTTTTAGCAATCACATTCTTCATTTTGATGTTTTGCAGTTCAATAGCCACGCTGCATCCTCTGTAGTTAGCCGGATGGTTTTCTCCACTACTTATTTTGGTAATTTTTTTCGATATCTTTAACAGTATTGAAGGTCAACATAAACATGTTGAGAGGAACTTTGCCTCTTCGTTTTAGCTAAATCGATGCTTCAGTTGCCTTAAATCCTTTTGCTTTCAGGTCATTAATTATTATTTTTGGTTTACACGTAGAGTGTAAGTTTTTAGCCATGACCCTAATTGATCTGGTTTGTTTGTCTTTAAACGTGTGCCATGCACGTTTTCCTTGTTTCACATTTTCGTCATTTTACTGTAAGTTTCAGCATCCTCCAAATTTATTTTGATGGTGTTTCCATTCATCACCTTTGCATCAAACTTACCAGTAGTAGTTATTGTTTTTATTTTCTCATAGAGTAAATCGTAGTCTTTGACTTCATCTATTACTATTGGTGTTGGTGGAGGTATTTTTTTGGTTGTTTCTGGATAATATTTGAAACATCATCCTTTAATTGAGGTGGGGAGGGCGTATTATTCCGTTTCCTTTTTTTCTCCCACCTTTAACTCTTATCGACTCAGTCTCTCGAGCTAGTTCTTCTTCATCCGTATGATACTCTTGTGGACTTGTATGCTGGTTAGAAGTAGAAGCCATGTCCTCCTTTGGCTTCAGAGCTTTAACTTCGTTTTCAAGCGTCTTCATACGCTCCTGCATCCATGCAATTGTAAGATTCAGTTGCTTGTTTAAATTGTTAAATTCAACCAATGCATTATTAGCTTTATACAATTCAATGTGAAGCTTTTCTTCGTTTGTAGAACGAGTATTGTGGCTGCTGGCCGCAATGGAGGGACTACCGCCTCTTATCGGAGAATTCGATACTCTCTTGCTCCTCTGGAAGGAATGTGAATTATCCTTTTCTGTTTCACTGAAGTGAGCTTGTTTATTCACCAACATGTCTTGGTATTGGTTAAAATAATTGTAGTATAGCAATGGCTGCTCTCCCCCAGAATCCAAGAAACCGACCTCCGAAGAGCGTAGATTTACCTGAGCAACAGGTGCACCACCTGGAGTATTAGTTTCCGTATTTGTTCTGCTCATTGCTCATTTATAGTGTACTGCACTCACCCCTAGTATTTCGCCGATGCTTCACATCGTTGCTCGGGTGTTACCACGTGGAGGTATACTAGTCACATTTGGTGGTTTCTACATAGTTGTAGCGTTGGAATATAGACCACGAGATATATGACTATAGACGGTTAACCACTACCCTATTGAGACGCACCCAACACCGAACAAGAAAATTTGATTAAATTAAATAATCCATTTTAAAATAATGCCGGTAATGCCATACCTTTTCTTCTATTTGAAAAATATTTGTCTGAACATTTTTTTAATCCTTCATCGGTTAGTTTTGTTGGTGAGTCCATCATTTCCTCCGAATATACATAAGTATAGGTATAAGTAAGGCAACATGGAGCACAACCATAACTTGCTCAAAATAATGAAGCCGCAGCTTCCCTTTTCTGTTTGTCTTTTTTAATATAATCAATATATCATAATACCTCTGGCAAAATTATATTTGACATGAGTAGGTTTATAACCAGGTTTATAATAACTTGAGATATGCCACTGCTAAATTTTTACATAAAATTTAACTGATCCATTTTATGCCACCTAGAGCATGAAATGTGTCTAATTCGTCCAAGGGACTTAAATTTACTTCTGTGTTTTCAAATACAATTTGCATGTATTTCAGTAAACTCTGTTGTTATTTATTGAAAATATTAGCCTCTCCGTAAGGTGAGCATAACTCGTAGAATTCAATAAATAAACGGATATCCTAAAACTTTTAGGTCTCAAGTAAAAGCTCTTCACCATCATTTTATATTTAATCAAATGTGGGGTATTCTGATGTGTGTAAATTTGGGATTGGACGCCGTTTGTTACTTGAAATTTCTGCTGCTGCTTTAACCATTCTTATGCGCTCTACTTTAATTGAATCGCATGTATAACTAGACCTCAACAGTTTTAAATTAGCAATTCGGTGGGTAACATGTTGCCAAAAATTAAAACTATGGTTTCGCCAAATATTTTTTTAGTTGTTAATTTAAAATGATTTTGAAGGAGATCTTTCAGATAGTAATCACGCGCAAATACATCATTTCCGCTGAAGTTTTTCCGTTATATTAGCAATCTTTGCTTTTGCTAATTCACCCAAGGCATCAAATACTAGTCTACAATTTTCATTCTTAGGTTTTCCTCGTACCGAGTTTCTTAAATCCGTTTGAATTTGCAATATCGTCAAATGATATCTTCCATTTGTGTCAGAAAATTTATTAACTGAAAAAGGCTATTGTAGGCTAATTTCTTATTGTATTGAAAATCAGATACGTAATCAAAACTTTTACTCATTTTGCTGCTGAAAAATATCGACGCATTGTTTACATTGTCGATATTGTCTACTTTATTGACACCATGTTTTAAATTGTCTACATACATTATCTACACGCGTAATTGATTACCAAAAAAAAAAGGAAATTTGATATATGCGTTGGAAATGGAATTCTAAAATGATTTTAAAGTTATGGAATATGGCAACATCTTTATCTTACACTCACTTTAGAACCCTATTGCCAAGGCACATGTCAAATTTTATAATAATCGGTTGAGAAATAAGCCAAGTTCTATTATACTTGGCCATATTCCAGAACTTTATCATAATCGGTTTAGGAATAGCAAAGTTCCATCCTACTTGGCCATATTCCAGAACATTATCTAAAAATCATTTTAGAATACCGTTTTCAACGCACATGTCAAATTTAATCGTTATCGGTTAAGAAATAGGGCCAAGTCTCGTCATCAATGGCCGTATTCTAGAACTTTATAATAATCGGTTGAGAAATAGGAACGTTTTGTCCTAATTGGTCATTTTCCAGAACTTCATTTACAAATCATTTTAGAATCCGGTTGAGAAACAGGCAAGTTCCGTCCTAATTGACCATTTTTCAGAATTTCATCTTCAAATCATTTTAGAATCCCATTTCCATCGCACATGTCAAGTTCCATCCTACTTGGCCATATTGCAGAACATGATCTACAAATCATTTTAGAATCCCATTTTCATCACCCATATCAAATTTCATCACAGTCGGTTAAGAAATAGCGAAGTTCCGTCCTCATTGTTCATATTCTATCCGAAAATTATTTTAGAATCCCCTTTCCAACGCACATAACGGTTGAAAAATACACATCCAACGGTTGAGAAATAGGCAAGCTTCGTCCTAATTAGCCATTTTCCAGAACTTCATCTTCAAATCATTTTATAAACCCATTCCTAAGGCACGTGTCAAATTTCATCGTAATCAATTAAGGAACTTCGTCTAAAAATCATTTCAGAATCCCATTTCCATTGAAAATGCTGGATTTCACCAAAATCAGATAAGATATAGAATCATAATAAAAATTTTATAAAAAAAAATCACAAATCCTCAGTTTAACGGAAACCTCACTAAAACAGAAAACTTTTTGGTCCGGTCGATTTCCGTTATAGTGAGGTTTCCCTGTATACAGATTGCTCAACCCTAATTCAACTCGCAAACGGAACCGAACTTTACCCTCAACTCAGCATATATAAAATATTGGTTAACAACTCACTAAATTGTATCCAACCCCAAATCAACTCTAACTCAAACCAGCAAAAATTCGTAAATCGACCATGGAAACAGATTGGCGAAAAAATATTCTTAATCGGATAAGCCGTCCTCGAGATACCATGGGTACAGTACATCGAGACATCCAGATATCCAGACGTCCAGACAGACGGACGAACATTTTTTTTTTTTTGCTTTTTTAGACTAAGGGACTTTCAAAACGTCGAGAAAAGTGTTTCTGGACTCACCAAATTTTTTGTCATTTTTGACAGGATTTCGATACTTTGGTCTTTTTATACCGAACTAAATATTTTTTGTTAAGAGTATTTAAAAAAGTTATTAAAATTTGAATCAAAAATGTTCAAGTTTACAAGAGTTATAATGGGAAATCGTAAAATGTATCCCCTTTGTAGGAGGCTTTGGTAGCACACAAGCAGATATATGTGTCAAATTTCATTGCTTTTAAAAACTTCAACTTGCATTTCTGCTTCCAAAACCAATTTTCTGTTGGAAAAGGCTTTTGGTGATGTCCAGAGCGAATGTTTTTGGTTAATATAAGTCCTTCGACGTCTACCGACGAACATCTCGCCAACTAAGTCAAGGATTTCGTGCTCAAAATTAGTGCTCGGCGATTGTGAATTACATATTTTGTTGACATCAATCTAATATCGTTTGGGTTAGAATTTTGGGCAAACAACTCTTGTTTTTTACATCATGATAATGCGCCGTCTTACATTGTATTGGTTGCATGTGACTATTTTCGCCTGGCTTCTGGGTATTTTCGAAACTCAAAATTCGCTCCGGGGACATCGTTTTAACTCGATTGGACAGATAAAGCCGAAGAAGGTTTTGAAGGCTTTTCCAGAAATCGACTTTAACAATATGTCTCGAAGACTGGAAAAAATTTTTGCATAAGTGTATTCTATCTGAAAATTAAATTATAAATTGAAGGGGATGAAATAAAGTTGAAAGACTAATAAGCAGTTTGCGTTTTATTTAAAAAGTTTTAGACCTACTACTTTTTGATCACTGTGTTGTATACAAAAATTAATACGAAACGTTTTAGTAATTGAAAAGAATTGACAAAGGGCGAATGTCTGGACGAATTGGATGGTCTAGTGAAATTAAGCACAGTATAGAATTACAAAGACAATACGTACCAATAATATCATTAATCGAGAAGGATTGTAGGTAGTACGGTTACGGGTCGCGGCATTCTACCGTTGGCGAATTTTTGTAAAAAATTATTTCATAAAAGGAAATCCTTAAACCACCCATAATAAAAGTAAAATATTTATTTAACCCTAAATTATATATTAATTCAATTTCAATTGAAAAATACAAAATAATTAGTCTATTATATTAAAAATAAGAGTAGCGTGTGTCATTAGCATATATTCACTAAACAATATAAAAATAATAATCAACTGTTAAATTAATACGTTCAACTATAAATACAAATGTGTTCATCAAATTCAATTCATAAAAATCCTTTGGCTGGAAAATAAATATTTCCGCATTCTAATTTCGATAACAAAAACCTATATCACATTGAAATTGATAACAAATACAAATTCATTGGTAAAAATAATACACAGTGTTTAAAATTTTAATGACAGTGCCTTTATAGTATATGTACATAGTGCGTATATATCGTTGATGTCAATTCACAATTACGTATCTAAAAACGTTTCATGACCAACTTCGATGACAGTGACCGATTGTAATAACTTGTTACACATAATATAGTATTACTAACGACCAATTTTAAACGTGTTTTCGATATGTAATTTTGTATTGACATCAACGATGTATGTATATGCTTTGTACGTACTATTTTCAATCGAAACGAGTATTCCTCTTTCAATTCCGCGACATAAACTTTTCGTTCGTAGTTAAGGGTTTTCTTCTCGACATTTTATCAGCTTTGTAAAATAATTATTGTTACTATGTCATGTGTACTTATTTTATGTTATACATATATACAATATATTCTATACAACATGATATAATAAACATAGTTTACGTTGTTCTATTATTTGAAATTAGAAGTGCGTAAATTAAATTTTTTAAATTAATTCAAAATGAAAAAACTTAAATAAAACAAATAAACATATAGAATACAATAAAAATAAATAAATTTATTGCGGATTTTATGTGTTGATATCAAAGAAATGAATTAGAGACGAGGTGAACGTATTCGTAACTTGAATAAAATATACATACTCGATTTGGTACCACATGAGGTATCCCCCTATATGTTGGCGGTGTATACACATGTTATATAGTATAGAAATAAAATGTATAATAAAAATTGAAATAAAATGGTTGGATGAATGACATGAATTGAATTGAGTTTTTTTTTTTTTTTTACATTTCAATTGAAATTAATTTTGGTTTTAAAATAAATAGACAAAAAAATAGTTCTACCTCGAAATTTTACTCGTATAGGTTATATACGTATCTATAATACGTTTTAATTGTAAAATGTAATATTTTTTGTTACCAAAGCCAGAAAATTCTTATTACAGATGATTATAATTTAATGAATTAATTAAGGTGGATGGATAGAGTTAAATTAGATTTTTTATTTAAAGCAGAACCGATACATGTTAAATTCGTGTTATAGATGATTAATGAAATAATGAATTAGAGTTTAGTTTTTTAATAAAGTATTTTTTTACGGTGGCTGTTGCTCTCAATTTTTAAATTCGATTTAATTCACAACAGTTAAATAGTTTTAATTAACGTTAGGTGATTGCACCCTTTGATATGGGGAATTTTTAGATGGCTCGATTTAAACCATTTAATTCAACAAGATTGATAAGCTTGCTTTATTTCTAAACTTCTTAAAAAAAAATACAATTTCTAATTTTTGTGATCTCACTAATATTGGTATTATTTGGCTATTATCATTCTGGAAATAGCCATGCTTCAAGCCGTCTTTAGGCTACCCTCAAAGAAGTAAGATGAAAAATAATGTAATTCTTAAATTCATATTTAAAAGTTACAGTTAATTCCTCAACTCGAATTTGTAATTTCTCCATTATTGTTAATTTTAAAAAATATTCTAAATGTAGAAAAACTCAAAATTTCAAAAATTTTAATTTTAATTATAATCTCATACCACTGTACTCATCATTATTTAGCACTGAATAACCATGAAGGTATTTAAAGTTGAACTCCTTAAAATTATAAAGTTGACAGAAATGTTGAAGTTTATAGCTTTATAAAAAGAACGAAGTTTTAAATTTATATGATTTTAATATGTTCCGAAGATTGTAAGAGAATTCAATCCAGTTTCGAACTGATGATTATGAAAAAATCAATCTTCTCATCAGGCCGCGGCGACTGGACTGATTATATCACAATTTACTTTCTATATATACAGAATGTGCTGTGCGTTATGTACTAGCGAATCATACAAATACACATAAATTCTCTTACAATTTTTTCCTCTTCACGTCATTCAGCCACCTCTATTTCTGTGTACGCTAATTTTACTTTTATTAATTTTTTGTTGAATGTTAATTATTTGATGTAATTTCTAATATGCTACCGGTAATTAGACCATTTTAAATGTGTTTTTATTAACACGTAGAAGTATATTACAATTAACGAACAATCATTCAACGAAATTGGCTAATAGACAGAATTCTATTTATTTAATTTTTAATTTATATGATTTTAATATGTTCCGAAGATTGTAAGAGCATTCAATCCAGTTTCCAAATGTTAATGTGAGAATTAACTTTATTTTATTATAAATTTTAATAATTTTACTACAACAATTTTTGTTTTATTATTATTATTAATAGCGTTTGTTCCAATTACATGTTATACACGAAGTAACTTTATTCTTTCCAGTTTTGAATTGCAACAGTTACATTCAATAAAATGTATCAGAAAATTTATTGAGATGTATGTATGTGTATGTTACGTTGGATGATTTAGCTGGCATTCGTTTTTGTTGAACAGGCTCACAGGTTTCCAACGCAGAGCATCTTTTTCCAATGACATTCTGTATCTATGCTGTTTATTGCCCATTGTTTGCGTGTCTCTTCATCCAATTTCTACAGAATGATAAAGATGAGCCAAGGGTCCCGTTTCTCAGCGTCAGGGCCTAGAGCCTTCAAGCCTCTCATTACCTCAACAGAAGTGCCCATAGCTTGCGGAGAGAGGTTGCACATTCCTTCGTTATGGTTGGTTGAGCGATAAATTATCTGATAAGCGATGTGATCACTAAACCCTGGTTATCATATCGTGCACAAAGCTTGTCCCATGCTTCCGAATAATTAGCGCCAGTGACTTGTATAGGCGTAAGCAAATTAGTTGGAACTTATGGACATCAGTGAGCGTCGAGTTCAAGTGTACCAACGATCTGAATAAATCTTTGAATGATGAAAACTCATTATATTTGCCGGTAAAAAATGGAATCTGTATTCGTGGGAGTTTGATTTCATCCTTTGGTATTGCTGAGAAGCTCTGCTCCCGCATTGTATTAAGCATTTCCCGTTGATGTATCGTAAAGGCTCTCATGGTGTTGTTCAATTATTCCTGAACGGCAGTAACCATTGGACTTCATCCGTGTATTTGTTTCCGCCAGACTGCCTTTGCCTTTGTATACCGTTGCTCGAATGCATCTATGTCGGATAGGTTTCGTCAACGGCTACGATTTGCTCGTCGTATACTTTGAACTTTATATAAGCCTTCTCGGGAAGTTTTAGATATACGTAGAGCACTTCAACAGCTGTATTATCATTAACGGTCAATATACTCCTTTCTACGCGTATTAGGGCTGCTTTAGCGTGCCCTCGCTTTCGTTTAAGCGTGTCTGTTTCGGCCATTGTAATGAGATAATTATTTTAACAGTATATCGTTCACGAATTGTATACACACTTCACTAATCGTTACTTAGTTTGTTATAAAATCCCGGGTTTCGGCACCAAATTGAATGATTGTTCGTAAAAACTAATATACCTCTACGTGTTAATAAAAACACATTTAAAATGGTCTAATCACCGGTAGCATATTAGAAATTATATGAAATAATTAACATTCAACAAAAAATTAATAAAAGTGAAGTTTTAAAATTATCGTAACAACAAAATACAATCGAAATGGGTGTACTTCCCGTATTCAAAATCCCGAATTCAAAATCCCGGTTTTCAAAATCTTGGTTTCAAATGATTGTTTTTTAAATAACTGCTTTTCAAAATCACGGTTTTGAAAAATCTTTTTTCGTTTTTTCGGTGTTTTTATTACAAAAATAAAACTAAACTAACTAACAAAATACACTCAGGGATTGAACTTTGATAAACCAATATTATAGGCGATATTTTTTAAAAATGAAATTTTATCCAAATTGTTTCGCTGTCCGCAAACGTTTGAAATCCTCTTATTTTTTAAATATTATTTTTTATTTACTAGGGGTAAAGCTCCAGCTTTCACCTTACCAATTCGAGTTTTGGCGATTACAAATTCATTCGGCAATTCGTCAATTAGTTAGTACACCCCAATGTGGGCCTTACCAACTATAACTTGCAACCGCCTGTGCCAAGCGTCAACTGTATTTTGAGTCCTTGGAAAAACATCAGCATCTGCGACTGACCAGAAATTAGGTGAATAATTTGGTTTTTTTGTTGGTAATTTCGATTTTTTTTTTGTAACCCCCGTTAAATAATTTTTTTCGAACCATTTACCTATTTCTCTGGCATCCAGGTTGAAAGTTTTTTTTAGTTCTAAGAAATAAACAGAAGTTTACTCAGCTGGTACAAACGCTAGACTTTTTAGCAAACGAATTTGCATGCTAAAATTTTCATCATTGCCATATTTAGATGAACAACCTTGAGCCTTACTCGCCGCTAGATTATTTGCCCGAAATGGAACAATCAGTCCTTGTAGATTTTATTTATTTACCGACTATTAAGTCCAATTAGGCGCATAATGCCCCTATTCCGGCTATGTGTCGGCAATTTAATTCTAATTTTAATGAGTTCGATTTCTACTTATCCAAATGTTTATTTAAAAATCAAATTAAATATAAATTGTAGTTATTTGATGTCCATTTTATAGTCAAAAAATGATTTTTCCTGTTAATATAAATAAATAAATAAACGGCATCCGGAAAAAATTCTTTACAATCTGTTACACTGGCTTTTTCAAAATCTGTAATAATTCGCTTCGGTTTTAAATAAATTTTCCATTAGCAAGCCCATTCACAAATATCATAAAATAATTCAAAATATACGATCTCAAATGTACGATCTCTTGCCCAATTTGTCCATGAATGGTAAATAGTTGGTTCATGATGTTGGATGGTACGACCTCAAACGTGCCGTCCATTAGCCGCCATTCAGCCTCAGGTCTAAACTGGTAGATTTGCGTTCTGGTCAGTTAATATTTTTTCTGTCAGAACAAACTGTTGTCCTTAGAAATATTTTAACTCTTTCAGTATAGTTTTATTGAATAAATTGTTCGATTCTTTAATTGTACTGGATCTTCTTGGCACTAAAGAACGCTCCTACTTATAATTTGAGATGGCTTTAAATTTGAAGTTTTTGCTATGGTTTTCACCGTTGTATCTACTTCATTTATCTATTTTTCGAAACCTGAGGGATCGCGGCAATGGGTTGATGGTCCCTTTTTGATTATGTAGACCCCACCTGAGGTTATGGTAACAATCCTTCCTTTATATAAAAGGGATTTTTTGTTTGCACAAGCCCGCTGATGCGTGTCACTTTTCCATTCAAGGCGAAATGTAAAGCAATCCTCAATAAGTATATCTTTGCGCTTATTTGACTTTAGAATTTTTAAAATCTTTGTTTTGAGAAAAATATTTTTATTAATTCGGGCGGCCAAATAAAAATATTTTTTTCAAAACCAGCCGTTTGAAACCGAGATTTTGTAAACCAGTCATTTGAAAACCAGATTTTGTAATCGAGATTTTGGTAACCAGTCTTATGTAGCCAACCCATATTTTTTTATAAATTCTGGTTAAGGAAAATTTTAATTTTCAAACGGAATTTCGTAGTACATCCATAAAATAAAAATAAAAATCGGGATTTTCTTGGGATCGTAACTAAATCCTGGTTCCTAAAATCCTGTTTTGGTCAAAATACTGTTTTTTGAAAATTTTGAGTTTTTAAAATCCTGGTTTTCAAAATCATGATTTTTCAATTACTGGTTTTTAAAATGCTGGTTGTGCAGACAAAAAAAATCCTGGTTTTTATTAAACTACAATAAAAGCTGAAAAATTTAAAAATTTCGAGAGCATAAAGCAACATTAAAAAATCTTCTATAAACGTATTCTTTTAATTAATATTTATGTATATGGTCGCTCTGATAAGAACGGATAATACTTAAATATAGAAATGAAAATAAACAATTAAATAAATAACTAGTTAAATTAAAAAATTGAATAATAAAATTCATATTAAAAATTAATAAGTAAAATTAAAATGTTCAGTTCATTTGCTTAATGCCATATTATGCGCAATATTTTCCAAATAACTTAGTTTATCTAAATTTTGTCGTTGATTGACAACATTGCCAATCTTTCTGTATCGTTCGTAGGTTTTTTTTTTAACTGGTAATAAAGTTCCGGATCGCATTTGAACTATTCGGTTTTTGCCAAAAATTAACTCTTTTCCTAACTCTGCAATAAGATCGTAAAGCCCAATATGGGGTTTGCCAACTATAACATTCCATTGCCGATGCCAACTTTCTACCGAATTTTGCGTTCTTGGATATTTTTCATTATTCGAAACCGTCCAAAAACTGGGTGAATATTGGGGTTTCGGTTGAATTTTCCATTTAGTTTGGTTACTTGTCCCTGTCACGTAGTTCTTTTCAAACCATTTTCTAATTTTCCTAGCATCCGGGTCTAAGGTGTTTGCTAATTCCTTATAATACAATGAGATTTCATCGGATGGAACGAATGCTAGACTTTTTAGCATACGAATTTGTAGGCTAAAATGTTCTTTATTACCATATTTAGCTGCACATTCTTGGGCCTGCACTTTCCGCCAAATGAATTGTCCGAAATGGAACAAATATCCTTTAAATTTAACATCTGGCAAAAAATTTTTTAGACCCGATACGATAGGCATCTATACTTTTGGAACTCATTACACAAAATAGCAATGGTACCACTTCATTACCGATTTTACAGTGGATGGTAATTAGCTGTCGCATAAAACCTGGCACTACATTGAACGTGCCGTCCATTAGCCAAAATTTGGCTTCACTCAGAAGTTTAAAACTCGATGGTGTTCCAAGGAGTATATTTTTCTCTCCAGAAAAAGATTTTGCGGACAGGACAAATTGTTCTCCTTTAAGAAATTTTAAAACTTCCGGAATTTTAATGTTAGTAATGCTGTCCGGCTGCTTTAGAGCACTAGATCTGACTCGACTTATTTTTTGCTTCTGAGTCTTGTTTTTCGGTAAATAAACTCGATTCACCGGATCACTATTGACCACACAACTTCTTATTATTTGTGTAGGTATACTTGTAGATTTTGCCGCTTCTGTTTTTAAATCGGAATTTGCTTGAAAAATTGATTTTTCAAAAGCGGATGGATCGCGGGAATGACTAGAAGGTCCCTTTTTGATTTTATGCAGACCATCTTGACAAACTGTTACTACTCTTGCTTTGCATAACAAAGATTTTCTATCTGCACATGATCATTGAAATATTTTATTGTTCCGTGCTAAATGATACGAATATCCATCCACAATTAATTTAGGTTTACCTTTATTTGATGGTACAATCGATGTCTCCATTATGCAACTTTATTTTAACAATTTAAACCAATAGGTATTTTACACGTTTGATAATTTATAACTTTTTTTTAATGAATCCACCACTAAGCACTTTAAAACACTTTTAAACAAAACTGATATTTTCATAAAGAATTGAAAAAGAGTTTACGTAAATTGTATTACATGCAGGAAGTAAATGTTATTTTCGGTTATATAATATAATATCGGGAAGTTACAGGAATGTATAAAACTATATTTTCTGAAAAAATGTAAATCGAGTATTCCCCGAAATGCAATAAAGTAACACGTGTTTCACAAACAATGAAAATCTGAAAAAGTTTTTGTAATTTAAAAAAAGACAGACACACACACAAACACACACACACACACACACACACACACACACACACACACACACACACACACACACACACACACACACACACACACACACACACACACACACACACACACACACACACACACACACACACATACACACACACAAACACATACACACATACAAACGCACACAAATGCACATTCACATACCATATTTTCAAAATACTGGATTTAAAACAAATATTTTTATTAATTCGAGCCGCCCGAATTAATAAATTTTTTTTTTTAAATCCAGGATTTTGAAAGCTATGATTTTAAAAACCAGGATTTTGAAAACCAGGATATTGAAAACTATGATTTTGAAAATCAAGATTTTGAAACCAGCCTTTTCGGAATCAGTATTTCGTAGCCAACCCATTTTCTGAAAAGCGGAACTTTTATTTTTGCAGAACCGGGATTTTAAAAACTGGGATTTTGAAAACCGGGATGTTGAAAATCAGGATTAACAAAGAAACAGGATTTTGACAAATCGGGATTTCGTTACACATCCCAATCGAAATCAATCAGATCATTGTTGTCGCTCTCACCTTAGAGTACCTCGGTATTTAATGTATTTTATTACTTTTATAGCTAAAACAACTCTTTTGTACACTGATGCACCGGTTTATAAGGGGAGCTACCCCTTATAAACCGGTGCATCAGTGTACAAACGATTTATTTTAGCTATAAAAGTAATACATCTTAAAAATAGGCAATTAGCCCATTATGGAACGGACAAATCAAATTGAAAATGACGTAAACCTTAGGGGAAGAAGGATAAGTTTGTCCGCTTTTTCAAAATCCCGCCTTCAAAATAACGAAATCAAAATCCAAATTTTGAAAATCCCGCTTTTTAAAATCCAACTGTTCTGTTCTGGAGCTATTTGTTTAACAAAAGCCTCTTCAATATTGTTCAGGTTCTGTCTAAGTCTAGCGGCTACACCGCCAACAATACGATAACTATTAAGATCCGATCCCCGTACAGGCCTTGGATTTGATGATGTCCGCAGTAAAATGGAACCTATAGTGGCATATTCAATCAGGCATCGGTCATCTGATCTCTTTTACACTTGAGATTTGATGAAACTACATAAATGGCAGCACTAACGTCAGCTATTTCAGGTTGCAACCAATTAGGTGCAACACGCCCTTCAGATAAATATACTCTAATACCATTGTATTGCCAGTCCGCCATGTGATAAGGCACATTATTTCTAATCGGTACTATTTACGATATGGTACATTACACATTACATGGAATGGTTTCATAACTAAAGGAGCGTGTTCATGCATAATTTATATCAAGTTTATCCTTCAACATGATGAGTAGTAAGTAGGCCAGAGTGCTTAAGTAAGTATGATTTCGTCGTTCGAAACTTAGTTTAGGAATTTCAATTTTTTCTCAAATTAAGGACCAGTGCACCCCGATTCTCTAAAAAAATAAGATAATGTGTAAACGGGTAAATTTGTGAAACGCAAAGTTTACTTTTATGAGTTTGAAATTTTTCGATATTATTTTAGAAGTAAGTCAAATCGAGAAATTATATGCTCATAAAAGTAAGCTTTGCTTTTCACAAGTCTTCCAGTTTACAGATTATCTTATTTTTTAGAGAATCATGATGCAGATAAATAATAACTTATAAGTAATTTAGCCTTTAAAGTTAATTGTGAATGTGGTTGTTCATAAGTTGGTCAAACGGAACAATATCTAAGGAGTCGCATGTATCAACATAAATATTACGCGACTAAATCTTTACCGAGGGACGGTATTGTGGATGAAAATATAAGAGTCTTATCTGCACACCTAGCAATCAGTTGAAATGATCCACACTAAAAAGGATCAACTACAATTTCTTGAATAATTAAAACAACCAAGAAAAAATGGAAATAAAATAATCCCAAAAAACAAGTTTTCTAAATATAAGAAATTTTTGAAATATTATTTTAATTCGTTTTATACCTTAGAGAATAAAGGCTTCCACCCCGAAACCGTCGCTTTGACGATTTTTTGAAATTCTAACATTCATAGAAATTGGATCATTTTTGAAAAAAAAAATTCATTTTTGAGAACTTGGTCGAATTGAAAATTGTTGCTTTAAGACTGTTTTACTTTTTTTGGCATATGCAGATGTCAAATAAAAAACTCTTTACTTTACACATAAAAAATTAATTTATCTTTTCGTCGGTAAGATTTTAAAATTTTCGCCATGATAAACGCTGCGCCGCGAACAAAGAAATAGGGTATCTCTGTGGTCATTCCAGTGGCCCTGTTCTAAATTGGGAATTGATTTATTGTGACTTTTTAGTGTATTTTGGTTTTCTTTTTTCCAAAGCACACTGAGTTTTGGAAAAAAATAATTGCCAACCAAATTTTTAGAGAAAAATAAACAACAAAAATTGCTATGAAATGGAACTATTTTCCCCCAAAACGCCAATTATCCAAAGTATGCTTTGGAAAAAAGGAAACCAAAAAGTCAACTAAAACGTCGCAATAAATAAATTCCCAATTCGCAATTACCCGGGAAAACCAGAATAGTGCCATCAGTAAAAATTTTATTGGGCACATCCAGCACAGTGAAGCCTCGCTAAACAAACAGGTACATCTCACACATTTTACGTTTTGAAGCCAAAAGCAAAATTATCTCCAATATACTTTGGGATTCATAAGCTCCATCGTCATTATTCGTAAATATATAACGGGCATCCATTAACATTATACTAAATAATTTTTTACTGTTAAAAAAACTGCCTGGCTGTTTCAGGTTGATACTGTATGTAGGACGTGTTAACCATCGATGACTCCCTTACAGTTAAACATGTTCCACATCTCCTAAAAGTCCTTTACGATTTCCTTATGCATCTAAAACCGTTGATACCCCTTCGTCTGATATATAATCCAATGGGCGGTTTCTTTGCCAATTTTTCAGCTCCAAGCGAGAGTTTGAATAAAATCTCCTTGTGACGATATCTGGAAAATATTTGTATTAGACAAGTAACGCTTACATTACATACCTAAGATACAATAAAATCAATGGCAAACGGCATTCTGTGTTTATCCGGACCTTTTCGAAAATTTCCATTTCCGTTCTTACTAATTACAGGAGCATACCAATCATATTTTTACTTAATTTTGTATGAATGAAAAATTGCTCCGAGTCTCTTTCATTTTTAGGAAAGTGACTTTATAGTAACCATGAATGGTTTTGGTTGTATTTATTTCCGGGTGCTATACGACCGTTTGCGTTTCATTTTTCCCTTAAATTCTTTTAGAGTTTTCCAATTGGAAAGGGAGATACTTATAGACTCTCAAGTCTCAACTGCCTTGTAAAATCAAAAATTTAAAATTCAAAAACATTACCAACATTCACTATGTTCTACAAAATAATTTAAAAGTAGAATTTTGGATGTTACGTGCCTAATGCATTCTCTATTCTCGTTTATTCCGTCCGCATAGCCGATTGGAGAATTTCGTGCAGTCATGTAGGCGTTATGAGATTGTCTGGTTGTTTGTGGTATGAGTTCGTTGGCGTGCGCGATCTTTCTCGCGAATGGCACCAAGACAATCATCATCCAAACCGAGATTTTTAGGTCTAGATGGATTTAGTCCTCTACGTTTAAGGAATACATTTTTTTATTATACAATAATAGAACTTTTCTAAAAGTAGAATATTCAAAAAATACAACGAACAACGCAGTACTGTAAATTCTCCTGCTTCATAGCAAGTGAGATCTTCTCACACGCGAGCATAAGCACCAAAAAATTTGAACCGATTTCAGCCGATTGGCTTACTTTGGATACTTACCGTCACAAAACGATACACTAATACAAATAACGTAAATGACAGCACACAATAACAAAATGTATCTTATACGCCTTGTACGTATACAAAATTCTCAGGAGGCAGTGAGGAATTTTGCGACCAAAATTCATGTACTGATGAATTGCAATTAGTAGGTAACTATATATTCGAACTTATTTGAACTTGCTGATGAGGACTATGTTGAATCTGTGTCACAAAGACAAGCAGTTATATTATGAAATGATATAGACAATTCATTATAAAACAAAAAATATTTTATTTAAATTTAATTCTCTAACACTTATATAAATCTTGTTAGTTTTTTGTATCATTCGTTTAAGGAAGTGTTAAACAATCAACGTTTGGGTTATTAAATTTAAATTTTTTTAAATTTTTTTCATTACCTTGAATGTCTAATTGAAGTTTCTGTAACTCTAAAAGTTCCAGTTTTAATTTTAGTTTATCGTTTCCATATTTTCTCTCTTGATGTTAAATCTTCCTTAAAGAGACGAAGTGTTTTCAAATGATTGCCGACATCTGATAAACTGTAATTTACTGTATTGTACAATTTTTCTTTAATTTTGTTTTTTTGGTGTAACAAAGTGAATCTTTTCGAAGAATTATCCAATTTATCAGACTTTGTTATTTTGTTATGTAAATTATTTGTAATTAGTGTTGACACAAACAAATTGAGTACAAATTATTATAATCAAGTTTGACATAAACAGGATCTGTAGAAACTGTCGCAACTCCTGTGCTATCTACTTATTAAGAATGTCTGCTAGGAGATCCTCTAAAGGCGTTAAAACTATTATTTAGGCTTTATATTGATCTCGGTTTTGTTTGTAGTAAGCTTCTTTTTAACTTTGAATTTGAGATCAATCCAAACCTAAAAAAATTTGAGGTTAAAAAACCACCAGTCAAAACAGTTATATTTTTCTAAAAAAAATAACGCTAACCTTTATCCAGCTGTGTGATTCTTGCGTTGCGGAACCCTAACCTGTTGAGTACTGTTGTAAAATTCGTAGTAGTAGTAAGTTTTTTTGCATCAGACATCGACGCGACAGTCAATTCGCCACCAATTCCAAGTATACAAATAGCCATACATAACAAAATCAGCTGTTTATTTAAATATCATTAACCACGGAAATATTTCATAATTTTTCCCTTACGTGATACAATTTTTATCTGTATACAGAGTTCCTCGAATTCTTTTGTAATGCCGCCGCCATATTTCCTTTTAAAGTAGATGTTGTTTTTTATTACTTTTATTATTTTAGTATTATTAATTCGAAAGATTTATTATCAAACGTACACCTAAACGTGTATAATAAAATAATAATTATCATAAAATAATATTTTTGTTGTTTTTATTAATCAAAATTATGAAAAATAAATAAATAACAATAATTTTCAAGAATTATTAATTCTAATCATTCAAATTTGATTTTATTATAAAAATTCGTTTCTCTTTTCGTCGTTACATTTGGTGGTGGGCTAAAACAACACAGAAAAAAAAAAAAAGAAAAAAAAAATTTTGTCGGTGAATAATTAAAAAGTCGAAAAGACTCAACACGACAACCCAAAATAAGAGGAAGTCACGATATGACAAGGACAATTAGTATAATTAAGAGACAACCAAAAATAAAAACGAAGGAATTTACGTATTTATGATATCGCTTGGAACATAATTTGTGTTATAATTCTGTGGAATTATTTTTTTGTATGATTTTGTTAAAACGACACTATGTTTATTTTAAAAGACATATAATTTTAATTAATTATGAGCCAAAGTCAGGTAAACATAATAAAATTATGTCCTGCGACACATACACACATATTTACAACCATATCAAATAGGGAACTGGAATAATGTTTGGAAATATAGAAAAGAAGAAATGAAGGTGTGTGGACTTAGAAAAATTAATAAATTATTAACACATTTCTAAGATTTTTGAATAATGTTAACATCGCCTAATACAGATTTTTTTAGTTTTCTATATTGTTGGCTATTTTTTTTTTTGGATATCACCACATCAAGAACTAAAAAAGCAATTAAAATTTAACATGACCACCCACCGCAAAACAGACAGACACAAATAATGTTATCACATATCACTGAACAAATTAAATAATGTTTAGTAGTGGACGTATAAAGTTTTAATGAAGAAATGTAATTTCTGATAATTACAGAATATGCCATTTGTGTGTTTAAGGTGCGGGATTGTAATTAGTAATGCATTTCTGGATGTAATTTTTTATTTAAATTAATTTACTTTATATTAGTGAGCACTATACAGTAAGAAAAAAAGAAACCGTATCTATACCTAAATGGTCATTAGTGTGTTGCTTCCCTATATATACAACAAAAAATAAATTTTAATGAAAGAATTTTTCTTCTTCACATTTTAATATAAATTAAATTAACGTAATTTATCATTATTTATGTAAATAAGAATAATTTATTTGTGTTGAGATGTTGTTGTATTCTGCTTTTTTTTTGTTACTCGAGTGAAAATTCTTTTGATATAATTAGATTAAGTGTATACGTATGTAAAAGATTTTGATAAATTAGATGAATTTGTAATAAAAAAAATTTAACGCTGACAAGGAATTTTATTGGGTTGTTAAATAATATTTAAAAAAAATGTTTTCTTTCTTGCAGGAAATATTAACTATCGTACTATATTCAATGTATATGTAACACTATGTTAGATTCAACGTTATTTTCCGCTTACCGTTGGTCAGTGCTGGACAAAAATAACATCTTGTTGAGTATACTTATAAACACTGAATTTTATTTGTTTGCGTTGTTTCTTATATACAAAAAATATTATACCTCGCTAAGATGACTCGCTGAGTTAACATCTCTGTCCGGTAGCTGCTGGAGCCTCTAGCCTGTAGTCATCTTGCCTTGGCGCTCTTCTTCTGACCTTACAGAGGTATGCTATCATGCCTATTATGATAAAGCCAACTATGATATATGTCACTGCGTAGTGGTGCACATCATGCTTTGAAACATTTACACTAACATGTTGTAATTCAGCTATTTTCTTGTGGAGAACAGTAAATTATCCTTCATTTGGAAGTTCCTAAGGAATAGTTGTAATGTAGAGGGTTGTCCAATTGGTCAATAGATTGACTGCTGGTAGGAATGATAAATCTACTCTGCTTTTGATGGTTTTGTGACTTTTTAGTGTAATTAATCCAACTTTTAATGTGCACCCTTCCTTGAGTGAAATCTTTCCGTTTATTGGAATAGTTAACGTAGTCACGCCTTCCCCGCAAATTATAATGGCTGAATGTGGATGTTGCGATGAAAACAACCAGTTATTGTTCCTAAGTTTGACCCCGTTGGTTTGTGACTTGTCTGCCTTTTGTTTCGCTATCGCGTCATTATTTGTTTTTGTTGAAATTAACAATTGAAACTCACAAATAGTGTTGTTGAAATATGGAACTCATAGCTGGATAGCATGTAGTACTGATCACATGCATTGATGTTGCCAAGTAATCCATTGATGGTTGTATGAAGGTAACACTTGATGTTGGGAATGATAAGGGCTTAAACAATTGATATTTTTCCTTGGTTAATAGGGGCAGCTTTAGCTCCAAAATAACACATTGTCCATTCAGACGTCCCTTGCAAGGTATCAGTTGATATAAGGTTATTATTTGATCAGGGTCCTGATGTCCTGGCAGAACTACATCTGGTGGCAAGTGCTGTCTTATTTTGTTGATTTCCTCTGCTAACTGTAGTGGTATTAAAATGGCAGTACTAACTACCTTATTGTGCGTATCTAGAACTAGTATCTAAGACTATTGCAGTTAAATCGCTCACAATCTCGAGATGGACAGCCTTAGTTGAAAAACAAACAAAGACTGTTATCTATCCCTTGAAGGACTTCGTGCCTCTTCCTTTAGAAACTCTGACTTGAATAGGTCCTGCAAAGTGTACGCCCGTGTGTGTGAATGAACGTGACGGTAATACTCGTCCTTGAGGTAAGTCTGCCATTAACAGTAATTTGCTGGCGGATTTGAACCGATGACATGTTATACACTTATTTATTTCTGCCCGAATTCTACTTCTGCCGTTTGTGATCCAGTACCTTCTTTTATGAAGAGCTAGAATTAGCTGGCTGCCGCCGTGCAATGTCCGTAGGTGTGCATCAGCTATCAGCAGCTTGGTTAAACGGTGTTTTGAAGGTAGTATGATTGGATGCTTGGTTTCATAATGTAAGGCGCTGTTTGCAATTCTACCTCCAACTCGCAGGATTTGCTGTTCGTCAATAAATGGGTTAAGCGATAAGAGATCGTTTTACGCTGAAACAGAGTCATGTTTTTGTAAACGAATAATTTATTTCCGGAACTTTACATGTTGTATCGCTCTGCATAATTCTTCTCTTGCTTCCTTGAGCTCCAAACCGGTCGGTACTATGTTGTGCGTCATATGGCCGCCTTGCATCTTTAAACTTTTCTTTATGAAGCTTCGACAATAGCTGATGATGCGGAATATTTTGTTAATGTCCGAATGTTTTCCTACTAGCTCCACAAATGGATTAACTATTTTAGCAGTAGCAGTGATGTGTTGTTAACATGCTTGACCTCTCGTGCGGTGTCGTTGTCTTGAATAGGTTGTGGCCAATCCTGAGTCGGCCTATTGAGCTATTTCGGACCCGTCCACCATAAACTGTAGTCTTTCAACTGTGTCGGCTGAATTCTTCTAGACGCACAATCAACAGGATTTTCCATGGTGATAATATGGTGCCATTGTGCTGGATTTGATTGTTCTTGTATTTCAGAAATCGTATTTGCGACGAATGTCTTGTATTTTTGGAGACGACCTTTGATCCACGAAAGCGTGATCATTGAATCTGTCCAAAATGACATCTCTATACTATATCTTGGATGTGTAACGCTTCATACACCTGTTTCATTAACTTAGTGAGCAGTAACGCGCCGCATAACTCGAATCGTGGAATCGACAATATGTTTTTTATCGGCGCTACTTTGGTCTTGGATGCAACAAGAGTCACGCTGATATCTCCATCGTTGTTCATGCTCCTAGCGTAGACGACTGCTGCATAAGCTTTTTCAGACGCATCGCAGAATCCATGTAAACTGAGCGGTGATTGACCATCGAAACAAAGCCATCTAGGTATAGATATTAATTCTTATGAAGGAAGTGCAGTTTTAAAATCCTGCCATTGCGTGACTAGTATCTGAGGTAATGTTTGATCCCAAGAAAGGCCTGCTACCCAAAGGTCTTGCATGATTAGTTTGGCTATTATACTAACTGGTGCTAACCATCCTAGGGGGTCAAAGATTTTTGAGCTCTCTGAAAGTAGACTCCTTTTGGTAACGTTTCTGTTATCAGACTTCGATAACGAAATGCGAAATCCGAAGCTGTCTGTGGCAGTATTCCAACGAAGGCCGAGTGTTTTTATTGTATCATCAAGCTTAAATTCCAAGATTCCAGTATTCCGCAGATTTGTTGGTATGGCGTTTTTAGTAGGGCTTGGTTGTTGGAAGCCTACTTTCGGAGGTTAAAACTTCCACATCTGAGCATTGCTATAAGCTGTTTCTGGGCTGATAATGCATCGTCGAGCGTGTTATTTCCAGATATGAGATCGTCAACATAGAAATCAGTGAGAGCGATTTCCTTCGCGATTGGATATCTATGGGCTTCATCTTTCGCTAATTGTTGCAAGGTTCGCACCGCTAAGTAGGTCGCTGCCGCAGTGCCATAGGTCACGGTTGTAAGTTTGTATTCTTGCAGCTGTTCTCCAAGAAACTTTCTCCATAAAATCCGCTGATATTCCTGATCTTCTTCATGAATTTTTATTTGACGAAACATTTTTTCTAGATCTGCTGTGTAGACGTACTTATATTTTCGCCAGCGCAAAAGTATCATCATCGCGCAAAAGTATCATCTCATTAAGTCCGGCTGCAATGTGAGACCATTCAGCATTAATTCATTTATTGATGTCCCTGTGGATGTTTTTGCCGATGCATCAAAAACGACTCTGAGTTTTGTCGTTGTGCTCTCCTCCTTCAAGACAGCATGATGAGGAAGATAGTAGTGTTGGGTATCTCCATCTATGCTTTCAGTTTTCTTCATATGTCCTAAGGCCTCATACTCGTCCATGAATTGTAGGTATTGCAGTGCCAACTCAGGGTTCTTGGCCAGACGTTTTTCGACTTGGAGTAGTCGAGCGATGGCTGTTTTTTTTTTGATTGACCGAGTGGTTTGGAAACTAGTAATTCGTTATTAAACAAAATTCTTACCTTATAACTTCCATCGGTTAGGCATATATGAGTTTCGTCGTAAATTTCTTCACATTCCTTTTCTTCTTTTGTATTACTTCTTGGTTTATGTATTTCCTCGATTTCCCAAAACTTTTTTAATTGATTGTCAATCTCGTTGGTGGTTACAATCATTGTCTGATACTTTGCCATATTGACACTAGCAGATGTATTCCCAGTAAGAATACATCCCAGTTTGGTTTGTTGTGCAATAGGCTCATCAGGTGCACCTTTCATTAGATTCGGCATTATTATTTGCCCATAGAAATCTGCACCTAATAATATGTCAATTGGACCGGGTTCATAAAACGTTGGATCTGCCCAAATAAGATTTTTTGTATGGTTCCAATAATTTGGTTCAATGATCTTATCAGGCATGCTACCGGTTATGTTTTTGAACACCATAGCCTTCATTTTGATCTTGAAATTTGAAGAAAACCGCGGACTAATGATAAACTCTACTGATGAATGAGCTGTACCGGCTTCTGTCCGACCCATACCGGCGATGTCTGCTTGAATCGGTGTTCTTGTAAGATTGCGATTGTTTGCTTAACCTTCTGTTATGAAGGTGCCTTGGGAGCCTGGATCAATTAGAAGACGGACCAAGTGTTCTTCATTATTACATGTTATTTTTACTTTGGCGGTAGCTAACAAAATGCTACTTTGCGCAGCTTTATTAGCTATTTGTAAGGTTGTTTTTGCAGGGGTTTCTTTCGGTTTTCTGGTTGCCTTTTCGTTGTCGTGGAGTAGCATATGATGAGATCCTTTGCATGTTGCACATCTTTTGTTGCAATATCTTCCATGATACATCTGTAGGCAGCTTCTACACAAGGATTTTGCTCTAGCAGCTGAAGTTCGTTCCACTATCGCTGAGTTTTGGAAAGTGTTGCAACCTGTAACTTGATGAGTCCCACCGCAATAACCACAGGATGGTTCATTTGTTGTTGCCACATGCGTTGCCTCCTTTGCAATGTTTTGTTGGTTTTGTGGCTGCGGTTTCTTGTTTCCCTTTTCTCTAGTTATAGTTGCTAGAGATTGAAATCATGATTCCAAGAAACTGAAGAAATTTTTTAACGTTTTAATTTCTTTTGGATTTTTGATCGTACTCTCATAAATACGGTGTATTTCAGCATCAAGTTTCCTCGTTCAAATGCCTATTACTAAGGCACTCCAGTGTTCTGTCTCTACACATAAGTTGTTTATTGCGTGTAGACATTCCAAAGTGGTGTCGTGTATTGTCCTTAACCCGCTAGCAGATTCCACCGTCAAACTGGGTAGATCTAACAATGCACTTATTGCTAAATAATAATAATTATTTTATTTTTCAAAAGGAGTATCGATTCTTATAAAATTAACCACACTATTTCGCAAATGACGTTTTCTTGTTCAAATGAAATAATTATAATTACTTCGGTGGTAGGCAATATTTGTCGCGTGACCCTCAAAAGGTAAATTCTGGCTAAATTCAGTGGCTTACAAAACAGCTATGTACATTTTATACCATACTAAAATAAAATTTTATTAAGCTTTTTTTCTTAGCACGGCAGTATGGCCAATCAAAATTAAACCGTTGCCGGTTATTTACTGGCTTATATAAAATTACAGAATGTCTGTATAGCTCAGAAACTATGATAAGTTACTATTATTTTTAGAAGTATACATAGAAAAATATAGACAGCTCAAAAATATTATACATAATTTCAAAAGAGAAAAAAAAAATACATTTTAGTTACTACAATTTAAACAAGATGACCCTAACTGAACTTTAGCAAAAAAAATGTTATTTTACAATACACCTTGTTATCGAGGAAAACAACCTTAATTTAATTTGAAACTTAACATTTCGCCGGCCCTGAATCGGTCCGATTCTGATTCTCAATTGGCAGTTTGTAATCTTTGTTACTCGCCCTTTGAATGATATTGCTGGTGCGACCCATTTTCTATTGTCACAACTCGTACCAGACCGTCCTTGCCAGGATGCACCCCTATAATTTGTCCAAGTGGCCAGACACATGATGGTGATCGTTCATCGGAAATTAAAACAATATCATTCATTTTTATATTTTGATTTACCTTTTGCCATTTGTTCCTGTTCTGCAATGTTGTAATATAATCTTTGAACCATCGTCGCCAAAAACTCGAATACATTTGTTTGGTTGTTGGCCATCGTGCATTAATTGATTCATTGAGCCCATCTACTTTAGGGATGTTATTCATTGTCCGTCCGTCCTAGGATAAAATGCGCTGGAGTAATGGTACTGCAACCACTCTCATCCGAACCGTCTGCGTATAGTGGCCTTGAATTAATTGATGATTCTATTTTTACAATCAGCGTTTCAAATTCTTATTTCAAATGCCATTTGATTTGATGTTTTAGCAGAAATATGTTGATTTCGTTCTCATTCGATGAACTTGTATAACTCTCGTAGATAATTATTTGCCCCAACGAAGTTGGTGCCGTTGTCACTATAAAGTGAGTTACAAAGGCCGCGTCGAGAAATAAAGCGTTGAAGAGCACCGATAAAATTGACCTTTGTTAAATTGCATATAACCTCAGAATGTACAGCCTTAGTCGCCAAATACACAAACAAACAGATGTACAGTTTTGCTGGTGATAGACCCTTCCTAATTTCGGACCATGCTTTTTCCACGAAGGATCCAAAATTTTCTACGCAATAGTGAGGTACATTGTGGCGCCTCCGCATGGTCGACACCACAATCATCAGCATCTAAATTAAATGGAATGCACCTATTGATGCAGTACCAAAATATCATTTGGCGTACGAATAAAAAATAAAATATTTTTATGTAATAGCAGTCATACAAGAAGATCGGTACGAGTTACAAGCGCACCTATACAAAATAACAACACACGAAAATAAAATTAAGTGCAATAAATAAATAGATAATAAATTTATAGAATAATATATAAACAATAATACTGTAACATAAATGTTATTAACTGTGTAATTATTAAAAACATTATTTATTGTAATTTGTTGTGTACTCATTAATTTTGTGACATATAACACAGTGCGCATAATAATAGTTGGACATACAATAATGCAGTCAACGCCGTAAGTATTCATACGTCCGGATATAATCAGCGAGTTAATACAAAATTGAATTAAATGTTGGCAAATGCAATTGGGCGTCGGCCAGACAAAATACCTTTACAAGTGGTGACCTTTCGACATTGAACACGGTAGTTGTGAAGTAACAGTTTTTCAAAAGAAAAGTGAAAAATGTGTTTGAAGTTCAAAGTACTTTAATGAAATTAAAGTTAACTTAATACAAATACAGCTGTGAACACATAGAACTGTGATAATTCAAAGAAAATTTTGTATTTGTGACTGAGTCTGTGATTTGTGCAACTAAAATTTATTTGTGATAAACTATAAGCTATTCTGTGATAAACTGTGTGACAAACCATTAAGAAAAATTGAAATAAACCGATCAGCATATTCTGTAATAAACGGTTAAATTGTGCGTTAAAAGAAACTGTAGGAAATTCTTACAATTAACAGGCTGTGATAAACCGTTCAGTAGCAAGTGATAAACGGTTAAGTTAATATCTAAATTGAAATTTATTTGATAGACTGTTAACATCTGTGATAAACTGTTAAACTATTACAATTAATATGTTTAGTAACCGTTTAAAAATCTGTGATAACCTATAATAAAGTTTAATATTATCTGTAGACATAGACATTAAAGTGCGGTTTTCTAGTTTTGTTGAAAATAAGTAACGTTTCCGTGCACGCCATAAAAGCACTATAACACATAAACGAATTTAATAAAAAATCGTTACTTATTCTATTCAAATATAAAGATATAAATAATATCAACCAACCTGAGTCTGAAAATCATCATAAAAACCGACCGGGACATCAACCATTTTGGAATACATTGCAGCACAACACGATTGTAATAAACAGCTGAGTCATTTTCATTTTATTATATTATTAGTATACATAATTTTTCTGAAGTTTTTTTTTGCTTATTTTTATTGTTATTCTTAATGTTCCTACTGTCAGAAAACATTTAATATTTAAAATATTGAGTTCACTTTGACAAGATAAATTTAAATTAAATCTAAAGTTAAATTAAAGTTCAAAAAAAAATTAATAATTTAAATTAAGTTTAAAATTCAGAACAACTCAGAATCATAACATAGTTTAAATCAAAATTCAATTTTAAATTAAAATCAAATTAAAATTGAATTTACAATTTCGGTAATGCTCTTACTTACGAATATAATTATAGTTATTTACCATTAAACTTAGAAATAACAAATGATAGAAAAACAAAAATTATTCAAAATTAACACAATATTGAAATTGATTTTGTTTCTATTAAATTATTTGAAAACGCATATTTATTATTGCTTTAAGTTTAAATAATTTTTGTTGTAAGTTTCATTTTATTTCTCTTTTGCTTTTTAAGTTGATTTTACATTCGTTTGTTGTTCTTTTGGTGTGAGTTTAAGTTCGGTTTAAAACATAAATTATAAAAATACTGAAAAGATACTATCCCAGAGGGTGATTCAAAGCATACGCCAGCAGTGGAATCTTCACGAATCAAACTTCCCGATTTTTGGACCGATAACCCTAATGTTTGGTTCGCGCAAGCTGAAGCACAATTTAGTTTAGCAAATGTCAGTGCCGATACCACAAAGCAAAGTTTTTTTATGTCATTGGCGCCCTTCCACGGGAAGTATGCGCGAGTGTGTTGGAGATCGTTAAAAATCCTCCACCCAAAAATAAATATGAAACACTAAAGCGAGCACTGACAAACCGGCACACTCCATCAGCGGGACGTCGTCTCGAAATATTAGTTGATGGAGTGGAATTGGGTGACAGAAAACCCTCAGAGGCTTACTGGTCCATGCGAAACCTGGCGGGTGAATCATATGATGAAGAACTGGTGCAAACGTTTTGGCTTCGTAGACTCCCTAAGAGTTTATATATCGCGTTGACAGCAATTGGCGATAAGTCAATTGATGATATTTTGGAAATTGCAGATCGAATTTACGAGGCAACCGGACCCATCGTGTCCTCAGTACAAACTTCTCCTTCGACTAGTTCCCAGCGTCCTGTTGAAAAAACCATGAGTAGACTGGAAGCTAGACTCGCTAGTATTGAGTCAAAACTTGAGCAAATGTCAATAGGACGCAGCCGCTCACCTCACCCACGAGGAGGATCTTCTCGTTTTTCAAGAAGACCACGGAGCGGAAGCAGACGTCGTTTCATCGACACTGAAGGTTTCTGCTATTACCATCACAAATTCGGCAATGATGCAAGGAAATGCTATTTACCTTGCAAGCGCAATCATCGCTATGTATCTTCAAACCAGCCTAAATCAAAAAACCCTTGAATCCGATTGAGAGCGCGGCAAACAATCGGATACAATATAATCGCCGCCTCTTTATCAAAGATGAAAAAAACGATACCCTTTTTCTTGTAGATACTGGTGCCGATATTTCTGTTCTCCCCGTAAAATGTTTCCGTGGAAACACATCAAAGAAAAACCCAAGCTTGGTACTCTCTGCCGCAAATGGTTCAGTAATCAGCACGTACGGGACTTAATTACTGAATGTAGATGTTGGCTTACGGCGACAATTCCCTCATATCTTCACGATCGCGTCAGTAGACAGACCAATTCTTGGTGCTGACTTCCTGACGAAGTATGGTCTTCTCGTCGACCTGCGTGGAAGACGACTTCTTGATTCCACGACAAATCTAGTTGTAAACGCAATGACAGCTAAGGTCAAAACACCTACGCCCACCCTGCCGACCGTTGAAAATGGATATGGTGAAATTTTGAAGATGTTTCCCTCTTTAACTGAAGAACCAAACTACAACCGTCCAGCAAAGCACAGTGTGGTTCATCACATCTATACAAAAGGCCGCCTGCCTTTTTCGAGGCCACGCCGTCTGGACCCCGTCAGACACAAGACAGCGCTTGCCGAGTTCGAGCACATGGTCCATTTGGGTATATGCCGACCGTCATCTTCTGCGGTATCATCACCTTTACACATGGTTCAGAAGAAAAATGGTACAGATTGGAGGCCATGTGGAGACTATCGAGGCCTAAATGCCGTCACCGAACCTGATCGCTATCCGATCCCACACATTCAGAATTTTTCTATGCACCTGGAAAGATGCAGAGTTTTCTCAAAAATTGACTTGGTAAGAGCTTATCATCTAATCCCCATTGCGCCCGAATACGTGCCTAAAACGGCAATTACCACACCATTTGGGTTATATGAGTTTATGAGAATGCCCTTTGGTCTTCGGAATGCTGCGCAGACCTTTCAGCGCTTCATGAATGAAGTGGTCAAAGGTTTAGACTTTGTATATGTTTATATAACCGATATACTTGTGGCTAGTAAAAGCGAGGAAGAGCACAAACTTCATCTCAAACAGTTGTTTGAGAGGTTAGTCGAATTTGGAATAAACATCCAAGTTTCAAAGTGTGAATTCGGTGTATTCGCTCTAGAGTTCCTCAGCCACCAAATTTCTGCAGATGGCATATTACCTTCGCCAAGGCGAGTCGAAGCCATACAAGAGTTCTCTGCTCCAACATCCATACGACAAATTCAGCGATTCGTGGGAATGGTCAACTATTATCGCAGATTCATTCCCAAACTAGCCGGATTGCTCTCTTGCATTCATGCACACCTGGCTAAAATGAACAAAATGCCAAAGAACGCCAAAAATTTCACGTGGCCTGACGACTGTAATGAATCGTTTGTCCAAATTAAAAGTGCACTTGCTAACGTAACTATGTTAGCCCATCCCCTAAGCAACTCTCGATTTAGTATTGCCACAGACGCTTCTAACATTGCCGTGGGAGCAGTATTGCAACAAATGAACGAAGGATGTTGGCAACCTTTAGGGTTCTTTTCCCGCAAATAATCCACAGCAGAAAGTAAATATTCAGCCTTTGACAGAGAACTGCTCGCTATCTATCTAGCGATTAAACATTTCAGGTATTTCGTAGAAGGTAGGCAATTTACCATCTACACGGATCAAAAACCTCTTACCACGGCAATTACATCGCTGAGCGGGAAGAGTCCACGGCAGACTCGACAATTAGACTTCATCGCTCAGTTTACGACGGACGTGCAACATATCCCAGGCAAGCACAATGTGGTCGCTGACACTCTGTCACGACCGTGTGACCACATTGATCGAATTGACAAAATTTCTAGGCTATCTTTTAATGATTTAGCTAAGGCTCAAGAGTCTGATGATGAATTAAAAGAGCTTCTTGATAATTCATCTCGTCCTGCGGGTTCTAAGTTCAAGATAGAGCTCACCGTCCTTTCCGATTTGCAGATTTATTGTGAAAAATCAACAGGGGTTCATCGACCATTTGTTCCAGTGTCACAAAGACAAGTAGTTTTCAGCGCACTACATGGTCTTTCTCATCCAAGCATGCGCGCTACACGAAGATTAATTTCCAGTAGGTATTTTTGGCCGAATATGAACAGTGACGTAACGAATTGGGTCCGTAGTTGTATTGGATGCCAACTAAGTAAAATTCAGAGACATACGAAATCGCAACCAGGAAACTTCGATCTACCATCAGCTAGGTTCGAACATATTCATATGGATGTAGTGGGGCCGCTCCCACCATCCGAAGGTTATGTATATATTCTAACCATAGTTGATAGATTCACTCGATGGCCGGAGGCATATCCTATTCGAGAAAGTACCGCTACCACTATTGCTAAGACTTTTGTCGAGCAGTACATTTCAAGGTTTGGAATACCCCTTGAAATAACGACTGATCAGGGTAGCCCATTCGAGTCAAAACTCTTCTTTGAGCTCACGCGTTTACTAGGCGCACACCGAATTCGTACCACTGCCTACCATCCACAGGCAAACGGTATGGTCGAACGTTTTCATCGACAACTGAAAGCATCGCTCAAAGCTCGAGGGAATGTTATTCATTGGAGCACTGAGCTACCCCTTATTTTGTTTGGAATACGAGCAGCAGTCAAAGACGAACTGAAATGTTCCCCAGCCGAACTAGTTTATGGACAAGTCCTCAAGCTACCAGGTGAATTTTTCGTGACCAGCTCTCAGGATCCAAGTCCCGATCCATCAGACTTTGTGGGCAAACTTCGTGCGAATATGCGCAATGTTATTCCTGTTACACTCGCAAGTCAATTTCCACGCCCGTTTTTATCCCTAAAACTTTAGATAGTTGCGAGTACGTTTTTGTTCGTATCGACAAGGTACGAACCGGCCTTTCAAATCCATACGAAGGACCATATAGAGTCATTCGTCGTTTTAGGAAACATTTCATTATAGATCAAAACGGTCGAAATGTAAATGTTTCCATTGACAGACTAAAGCCGGCGCATGGTATTCTCAGCTTAGCAAATACCAACCAGACATATCCAAGAAAAAGAGTCCGATTTCAGTGCCCTGAATAACCTCCTTATCCTCAGCTTCCGTTTTATTTAATATATTTTTTTTTTAGAATCATTTGTTTCATGAGGAATCTACTTGCAGGGGGGTACTGTGGCGCCTCCGCATGGTCGACACCACAATCATCAGCATCTAAATTAAATGGAATGCACCTATTGATGCAGTACCAAAATATCATTTGGCGTACGAATAAAAAATAAAATATTTTTATGTAATAGCAGTCATACAAGAAGATCGGTACGAGTTACAAGCGCAAGTTAAGTATTATCACTTGGTAAAGAAAACTATTTAATATATTTTTAATGTTCTTTATTAGAAGGTTCGTGTAAAACTAACTTATCATATATGGAAAAATGATTTACATGGTATTTAGAAGTGCTACGTTAACAAATAATTAATTATAATTATAATTCTAAGAATTGTATATTAATGTATCAAATAAAATTATCATTAAAGAATTTAGCTTACGTTATAATAAATGATGGGAACAAAATAGTTATTTAATATAATTTAGTTTAAATGAAATTAAATACAGGATGTTGTTGCGATAACGTAACTCGCACCTATACAAAATAACAACACACGAAAATAAAATTAAGTGCAATAAATAAATAGATAATAAATTTATAGAATAATATATAAACAATAATACTGTAACATAAATGTTATTAACTGTGTAATTATTAAAAACATTATTTATTGTAATTTGTTGTGTACTCATTTATTTTGTGACATATAACACAGTGCGCATAATAATAGTTGGACATACAATAATGCAGTCAACGCCGTAAGTATTCATACGTCCGGATATAATCAGCGAGTGAATACAAAATTGAAATTAATGTTGGCAAATGCAATTGGGCGTCGGCCAGACAAAATACCTTTACAACATAAGTTGATACCGGCATGACTATTTAACAAGTGATAATCATGGACTATACTATGCACCAACATCGATTTGGATGACATCAATATTAGTTGTTTTGTTGTAAAGCTCGCAGATGCCTCATGAATTCGTCCTCCCATTCTTATTAAACCATCTGTATGAATAAATGGACTTAACATCTTTAACTTGCTATGAACCGATATATTTTTTCCACTCACTAGCGCCATATAGTCATCCATGAAATGCTTTTGCTGGTCATATTGCAATAGCTTTGCTTCTGCATACTGAAGATCATCTCGGGATATCTTTTCGTAATTAAGTGCGTTATTGTGTGCTTAATTTTTGAGGTTTAATATATATCTGATAATAACTGCTAGTACAAAGCTTGATTTGAAGAAACTTGAAAACTTAGAAATATATTCATCAAAAAATTCGTTTTCAAGGCTAACCACGAATGAATTTGTACTATTTTCTTCTCTTCGACTTGATTTATGTTATTTTCGTATAATTTTGGCCAGTTATCTTCATTCAAACAGAGCCAAGCGGGGCCAGTCCACCACAAGGTATGATCTTTCAAATCCTTTACGTGTATACCGCGTCACATGCCTCCAATAGTCTCGTTTATAATTTTCAAGGATCAATGATGTCCGGTTGGCGATATAAGTTTTCCATCTTTTGGGATGAGTTGCGAGCCAATCTAATACCAGTTTAGAATCAGTCCATAATACTATCTGTTCAACAGGTATTCGAATAGTTGATTCCACAAATTTCATAATTTGACTTAGCAATAGCGCTGCTTGCAACTCCAAGCGTGGAAGACTTATCTGTTTTATTGGGGTGGCCCTGGTTTTTGCTATTATGATTTGCGATGTCACACATGATTCATTTGATGTAACACAATAAATAGCTGCCGCGTAAACATCATTCCTAGCATCACTAAAACCGTGCAAGCTTATGCAAGAATTAACACCCAACCATCTTGGAATTGTAACACTACTTATTGCATGAAGATTATTTCTTAGTAGTGACCATTGCTGTTGCATATCGGTTGGAAGTTCATCATCCCATCCTAATGACTTCAACCATAATTTTTGGAACAACATTTTTATTTTTATTGTTACGGGTGATAACCAAGGTGATAACCAACCCAACGGGTCAAAGATCTTGCTAGACTCGGATAAAAGAGTTCGCTTGATATGTCGCTCTAACGGTGCCAGTTCAACATTAAATGAGAAAGAATCGGTAGTTGAATTCCATTTCAATCCTAATACTTTGGTGTTTTCATTTTCATTAATTTGTTTTGTGTCTTGTGATGATGGATGATCTTTTGTCACTATATTCGAATTATTTGACTGTAATTTGCGCAAATTGAATCCATGTTGTTATAGTTGTTCAATAATGATATGTATGGCATCAATTAACTCATCAGACGTTGTTGCCCCCGTCATGATATCGTCAACATATACGTCTTCCATTAACATTCTCGATGGTCCTGTATGTTCATATTTCATGTTTTCTGCAATCCTTTTGATGCACCGTATCGCTAAAAACGACCCATACCTGGTACCGTATGTTATTGTTTGCAGCTCATATACACTTGGTGGTTCGGATGGGTCTGTAAGCCATAGAATCTGTTGTTGCCTTTTATCTTGTTCTACACCCATTTTTGTCAATACCTCCGCATCGTTTAAAATTATTCTAGAAACGATCGTAGCAATTTTTGGAACAACATGCAACTGAATCTGACTGATATAAGATTTGTCTGAATTTGATATTTCAAGTGCAACGGTGCACTTTGTTTTACCCACTAGTTGATACCTGAGACCTTTCACTTGTAGCTCACCATTTTTACGTTTTAGGCCCACTTTTTTTAATCCACTTTCGGAGATGAAATTATCCTCAGATGCCGAGTCTAATAGTGCTCTTAATTCTTCAGTGTTACCATTATTGTCTTTGACATTTATATTAACTGTAGGCAAGATTGACATATTTTGTTTCGAACTGGTTTGTAGTACAGTAGCTGATGCTGGTGTTGCTTCAGTAACAGCTACGGATAAGTCTTAAGCGGTTCTTGTTTATGTGATTCCTGGTTACGTGATTCCTGGTTAAGTGATTCCTGCGGTTAAGTGATTCCTGATGAAATAGAGTATGATGCTTTCTATAACAAATTTGACATCTGGAACGAGATTTACAATTAAAAACGTTATGCTTACTATTTAAGCAGGTGAAACATCGACTATTCTTTCGTAGAAATTTATATCTCTCATCGTGTTTCATTTGCCTAAACATATCACATTCTTTCATCTGTGGCCATTTGTGTCTTTGCAGAGCATACATGCAATATTTATGGTGGTGAAACTTATGGTGCTCGATGACGATGACTTCTTACTATCTTGGACATTTTCAAGAGCATTGGCTCGTGCATCAAGATATTTTAATAATTCATGAATGGTTGGAAACTCAATGTCAACGGAATGTTGTGCCCGTCTCTCTTTGGTATTGTCATCTAGTTTGCTGGATAATAAATGAACCAGCCAACGGTCTCTTGATTCAGCTGTAGGACCTAGGCTTTTCAGCCCCCCAATGACTTCGTCCGCTTTATTATGCAATTGCCGTATATTATGAGCACTGGCTTGGTGGATTACAGGTTGATTCATAAAACCTTTTATGAAACTACCCACGATGTGTCGTTTTTTATCCTATCTCACCTTGAGAAGTTCAATAGCCTCAACATAGCTTGCACCAGTCTGACTGACTCATATGCTTGATAAGATCAGCTGCATCACCCTTTAGACAACATTTCAGATACTGAAATTTTTCAACATCCGACAAACTTGTATCATTAATTTGTTTGGTAAACAATTCAAAAAATGGTTGCCAGTCTGTGTATTTCCTGTTAAATTGTGGCATATCTAATTTTGACAGTTTTATTTGACTACTGATAGATGTAGAATTTGCAACCGGTGTAGTCGATGTTGTGAAATTGTCAAGAAATGTAGAACTTGCATCAGCATCTAATACAAACAATTGGCTCTCGATTTCTAAATATTTGTTTGTAAGACTCTCAGCTCTTTTAACACGATTTTGTAAATCATCGACATTTGCCTGTGGATCTTCAGCATTCGATTTGCAATAACTTCAAATTGAATTTGCTCAATGGATTTCCATATAACAGCCAATGTTTTCTTAAAGGCTTCAGCATCACTCATGATGTTTGAATTTAACACATTTGTATAATTTCGTATACAGTTTTGATTTGCGCTCGTATAATAATTTCTCCAATTTAACACGCTCCTAATATTTTCACTGATTTCACCTTGTACTTAAATAAAGTTAATAATTGGATTCACCACTGCTGCGATGAATTATAATTCAACACAAATTAAAAATTGCACCAACACGAAAACATGGTGTTACATAATCTCATCGCGGAAATTACGGCAACTAAATAAATAATACAATTTCAGTTGCTAAGCTTTCGCACCCAAAATAACAGATAAATCGGCAATTAAATTAATTTGCACTTGATTGAATACAAAAGTTTGATGAATTGTAAATTTGTGAATTATATATGCAAATTTAAACAATTTAGGTATCAATAAACCGTGCAACTAAATGGCGTTACATCACTTTAATCGCCATTAAATATTTCTAGTGATAAATATATCAATTTATTTCAACTAAATACCTTATACTTTATTCGGAAAATCCGGCTCGAAGGACCAAATGTTGAATTGCGAAGCTAATTTCACCAACCTGGAGGCCTATTCTCGAATTCCATATTCATTTTTCACATGTGGACATCTGTCAAAGTTCACACAAAAACGTTCGAAAATTGTAATTCGTATATAAAACACATGCGGCATGGACATTTTCCTATATGGGGAATTTTTTCCACATGCTTATACCCATTCGGAAATATTTCCTTAGTACCGAAAAAAATCAATTTTTATGAATTTTGACAGATGTCCACATGTGGAAAATTGATGTGGAATTCGAGAATAGGGCCCCTGTTGTATATTACTGTAGTGATGATGATGTTTCCGGTGAGTATTTTCTGGTAGCTTGTTGCTCGATAATAAATAATTCCTCTTTAATTTTGCTTTCTACAACTTCGGAATTGAGCATCAACACGTAATCACAAAATATTGCTTAATACAAAATGAACGTAGTTTATCTCAGGTATGAAACCAAACACTAATTTTGTTTGTTTTTTTTTATTTTTTTATAATTTATGATTTGTATAATTAGTTTAATTCCTTACAGGTTGGATTCCACTACGCAACTGAACAATTTATTATTTTTAGAAGTATATATAGAAAAATATTGACAGCTCAAAAATATTATACATAATTTCAAAAGAGAAAACAAAATACATTTTAGTTACTACAATTTAAACAAGATGACTCTAACTGAACTTTAGCAAAAAAAAATGTTATTTTACAATACAACTTGTTATCGAGGAAAACCACCTTAATTTAAATTGAAACTTAACAGGAACTATGTTATTGTACATCAATAATGATATGAAGTAATACTAATTTAGTAAATATTAACATAAATAAATAAAATAACAATGTTTTAAGAATCTAGAATATTAAGCTTGCTTCTTTTAGAAAGGCTTGCATTGTTCTGATTTTTTACAATAGTTATTCAGAAAAATAATACGCCAGATAATGACAAATTTCATTTAGAAATAAGCGCCCGAAGTATTCCAAAACCACAGAAAAGAAATATTATCCATGATGTAATGAGCCTAAAACTAATTTTAAAAACATTTCGGATGTCAATATTTTAAATATTTGATAAACAGAAATACCAAACGCTATTGAAAATTTAGTTTGAAATTTTAAACCTCTACCTCATTCGGTTGGAAATTTTAAACCTCAGTTTTCAGCATTAAAATTTTGAATTTCTTTACCGATTGCAAAAGTTGTTGGACTGTTACGTTGTAACAACAAACAGTTATTTGTCTATATTGGCCGAAACGAGCCGAAACGGCGAATTTGTCGGTTTGGAATTTGCCGAATAAAATATATTTCAAATAAAGTTCTTTAAGCAAGTAGTCAGCGATATGACACAGCGTGCCAGTAGTGTGGAGCAAAGCAGAATGTGTCTCTTTTTTTTATGTAATTTACATAGCTTTCTAAATCGCCCCAATATTGTAACCAATGACAAAATTGCTGCAAAAATTGTAAACAACGGCGATTGTTTCTGGTAATTGAAAATTAATTTTCTTTTAAATTAATAGTCTGCATATTCCATCGTTATTATCAAAATCATGAAACCTAAATGACCTTTCTTTATTATTTAGCCAATTATTTTGGATGGACTTGATTAGATGAATTGTGTCAAACAAAAAGAAAAATTTTTTACCTACCGAGTAAGGGGAATTTAGTTTAGCTGCCTATTATTCAAAATAATTGCCACCACCTCGTTAATTTTGTTAAACGAAAAATCTGAATCCATTTTTTGAACTATGCCCTTATTTTTAGATAAGAGTAAAGTTCTATTTTCTTTCCTTTGAAGCTCATTGTCGGTTTTACGTGACCTTCATATAGTAAAAGAGTCGCATACTTCTCATTAGGATTCAATTTAGAACCTTTTTGAACTAAATTCTGCTCAGTGGCTCCCAACTGCAAATTAGCCTTAGAAAAAAAAAATTATTTCTCGAGAAACCGGGAAATTTGTTTCCGGACGAATTTCCTTTCTCGAGGATTTGAGAGTTTTCAAATTTCCTCTCGAGTATCTCTTTTTAAATTACAAAAATTTTATAACAAAATAATTTAATTACATTGATTTATTTAAAGTTTCTTAACGAAAAAACTTTTCTTTCATTTTGAGCTGAAACGTAGGCCGAAGAGTAAACACCTCCTTATAATTGATGGGGTGCTGCCTGGCGGACCTACATAGGTAGATTGGAAAACAAGTGGCAGGCCAAAGATCTTCCCATTTAACATAGAAGCGGTTCTCGACACGTGAAATAACCATTTAATATTTTAGTTTTTGGTAACCGTTGGAATAACTGCGATTACAAATCAGTTTTGTAAAATGACTGTCTTCATAATTGGTTCAAAATGAATGAGTACATGCACTTTATCATTGATTTTTAGTCCAAAAAATGATTGCGCTATGTAAGGCCTGTTGATGAGGAAGGCCAACCAAGTACTGTTCTATTTTATTGTGTATGAGATAAATCTGTGGCTATTCAGAAAAAGCACTTATCTTTTTTTAAGCAAATTTTCAGGAGACCAGTTACAACCTTTAATTTAATGTGTGAAAAAATGTGGGACGTTGCTAAGCTCAATTTTTTTTAGGTTGTTGTATTTGATGAATGAAATTTAAAGGGAGAAAAAAATTTGTGAAAACTTCATAAGAAAATCGGAAAATTCAAAAGTTTCTGAGTTAAGTTGTTTTATTAAACTAAGTTCTTATATTTTGAACACTTATCTTAGTTAAGTGGTTCTGTTTAAATGTAAATACGAATAAAAAACGAGATAAGTTGTAGTAACAAAAATTTATTTTCATAGTAGTTTAATAAAAATTATAGTACATAATAAAACTTCATTTATACAATCAACACAAATTCAATTACCTGCTCTTTAAATATAATATGTTAATTCATCGCCACTACTATCATCGTCAAGGTCGGGGTCAACATTTCTAATTTGCTCGTCACTTTTAAGATTTTGATAAAAACTGTGAAATTCCTCGTATATTAAAGGCAATAGAGAAATAAGATCTATCTTTTTCTCCTTACTAATTTTCAGAGGTTCATTGTAACATAGTGGTATGTCGTTTAACGAAACATGATTTACCCCACGCTTTGCTATATTCAATACTTTAAAAGGCTCTTCTTTGTCAAAACTGCATTTATAGTACATTTTTCCGAACTCATTTGTGAATCGCAGCCACGTAACATTCTGCCAATAAAAATTTTCCCCATTGGTATTTTTTTTTCTCCAAGTAAATTTAGTTTTTGCGATGGTGGAAAAGTTGAAAAATTTGCTTTGGTTCATCTCATTAACTATAAAGTTCCGTTTAACTCCACATGTTCAAACGAACTGGAACCAATCTCGTGGATGGTGTATCTTAGCCGTAGTGATTTTCTTTTTTTTTCTATTATCGCGTGATCACTGTCACACTCCATATGAGTGTGACCTGGTACTAAAACTTGTGATCGACTGTTGATAGGTTTCTGTTAGTTGTAACGATCGAAAACATTGTAGCAACGAAATAGTTCTTGTTCTGGCCGGAACAGGAGTCACTATAGAAAATTAGTGACATGATTTTCTGAGGAAGTTGTTTTATGTGTTCCAAAAGACATGATGATATTTCATTGCCTCTTCTTCCACCAATTCCCTCATGCCACATATAACATGTAGCCTGACTACTAACACAGTCATGAACGGTGAGATTAAAAGTCCACAAAGGACGTTTATAAAACGTTACTGTAGTTTTCATGTACGGTGTGGGCAAGCATTGTTGCAGATCGAAAGTGAATACTTTACAGTTATCCGAAGAATCACGTAAGGCCTTATCGGTTCGCTTACTAGCGTAACCCAACTCAGCTAGTTCATGATGAGCATGTTGTTCAATTTGGAACGATTGTTTGGCAGCTTCAGATGGTGATACAGCAAGCTTGGCTTTGAAAAGTTCACACTTATTACATACATCCAAGTGAGGTTTTTTAAATGTTACATTCATTCCTGAAAATAAATTAAAAGTTTCGAGTTAGTGCAAATAGTATAATAAATATCAACAAAAGTACAAACCGTTATGAGAGTTAGATCAGATTGAAAATAAAGTTGAGATGTATGTCTCCGTGAATAATGGCTTTCATAAGCCGGAAAACTCATTATGTGGTTTTTAATTTCAGTGATCTTATCAATGGTTAAAGTATTTCGAGGGATAATTTTCCCTCGACTATCGAAGAAACTATTTGGAATAATTGCATTGAGCTTTTTATTAGCAACGGATTTTATAAAATTATCTGTTTCTCCAAGTGTGAACCGAAAGCATTTTTGGCATACATCTATTACCTTGCCGTTGATGTTAAAATGGTAAGTATATGGTATGTATAATTTCGAGTTTTGTGTTTTCCAGCGCTGTTGTGAATTGTTTTCATTTTTACTGGATTAACGGTAATCATTTCTGAAGCATATAAAATACGTAGGTCATATTTGCCCAAAGACCAAAATTTGTTAAATATTTCATTTTGCTCCATAAATGAAACCTTGGATTTACACTGTTTTCGACAAATTTCTAACGGGCGACACTCTTGTGCTTTAATAATTTTCTGCCCGGTTTTATAGGTTTCGCCAGTATTTCTTTTAAGTTTTATGTCTTGACGTATTGCACTTTTGGATGTAGATGGACGATTTTCATTTACTGATATCGACGATGGCGGCAAATTTTCGTTTTCACAATCTGATTCAATATTTCCTTCTATTTGCCCTACTATTTCATTCATTTCATTATCAGATTCCGAGGAAGAGCTAGGTTTGTAATCAGGATCTAAGTCACTATCATCAAACGACGCACCTATATACAAAATAATGTCATTAAAGTTCAATTATAATTTTTGAAACAAATACTTACCTAGACACGCTTCTTTATCATTGTGTATTACACTGTTTTCACTAGTTGTATATAGATTTTCACTTTCCTGAATAGAATCCGTTTCCATTGCTACAGTTGGTTTAAATGAATGATCCGGGTTTGACTGAATTCCTATATTTCCTCGGTTATCGTAATGTGCTGGATTATTAATTATTGCTTTAGATTGATTACTATTTGCAATGGCCACCATAGCCATTTTCTGCCCACGAGACAACATGTTCTTGCTTGATTAAGCACTTGTTTATTAAAATAACTTTTAAAATTCACTTACACTTGTACGAGATTATCAGAAATACAGACCACGAACAATTTCAACATCTTATAGTACGTAAAACAATTAAATGATAATTTGAAAAAAACACTTAACTGAAATTTTTTGTTTTATTATAAATTTAGGTAAACCACCTATTTCTATTTAAGTTACTACGATTATTTTTTTTTCAATTTGGAAAAAAAATTAACTCATGCAAAAACTTATATCCAAATATTTTCTGATGTATTTACGAATTTTTGTTTGTATTTAGAATAATCACTTATTTAGTCTTAAGTCAACCTAAATTAATTCAAAAATTTAAAATAAGCACTTATTATGGATTAAGTGATTTTTCTGCATCGATTTTATTCGAAATGGCGAAAATAATTTTAGAGAATATCACTTATGTCGGATTACCTAAAAACTTTAGCTGAGATAAGTGGTTTTTCAAAAATCAGGACCGATTAAAATAAACATAAGTGGTTTGGTTTTCACTTATAACATTAACAAAAATAGTGCGATTGCAACAAAAAATTGTCTGGATATAAACGACAATTAGGAGTAACTATTAAAATAGAATTCAACATAACCACTTATCTCGAATTAAGTATTTTTTCTGAATTGCCACCGAAATAATGGTGGACTTAATTTTTTTATTATTTTGACTTTGGAAAATAGTTTTAAGTATATCGGTCAAATTTAGTATCAACTACACATGAGTTTAAAAGAAAATTATTTCTTAATCCAATGATGTCAGATCATGATTTAATATAAGTTTTATTTATTTAAATGTCATTGTTATATTTAGAGAATCATATTTTATTATTACATAGTACGTAGTGATAACGAATAAAAATCCATGTTATTATTTTTCATTCAGAGGTAGTTTCATGAAATCTGGACGGTAATGTCTGATGGTTATCGTTTTTCGTCTACTATAAAGCCGACAGGTTGAAGATCCGTATTATGAACAGGATATGGTCACTTTATGGAAATTTGTTTTTGAAGGCTAGTAAAGGACTGTCCAAATTTACTGTTTAATTTTAAAAGAAAGTCGGAAACTCCAATACTACGAACGAAGGAGAATAAAAGGAATGACCACATTAGGATCAAATTTTAAATTTTCGAGTTGGCAAAACAGCCGAGGTAATCAGATAAAAAGTGACCGAAACGGAACGGAAAAGGACGTCATTGTGTTTAGATCTTTACTGAATATTTATGTCAGAACAGACGTAATACACCTAGGGGTTTCAGATAAGGCAATTTCGGTTATTCAAAATTAAAAATACGGACATTTCAATAGGAAAACCAATCTCTGTATTAAAGATTTTAAAGAAATCTAAGTATCTAAGGTTTTGGCCGTACAGTTGGACAAACTTAGTCCTCTGTAGCCCAAAAATGATTTCACATCTCCAAAATCTTGATGGTTGAGACAACGCTGTTAAAATAATTCAATGTACGCTGTTTGATCCATTTAAATTTCGAAGAATTCCTTTACATACATTTTCCAAATTTTCGACTAATCAGATAAATATCTTTCTGGACGAGAATTATTTCATTTATGATAAAGTTGGTAAACGTTTTGTTAAAATAGTTTTATAACGGCCGGCAAATGGTGAAAATGTGGTTTTTGACGCAACTCCGGATGTTAGCTGCCCAGAATAGTTAAAAGTTGAATTAAAACATAGCCAGTTCAATTTTTACGTATACTATTGAATTTTGTAATATGACTTTAGACGTATTCAAGAGATAAAATAAATTAACATGTGCTTTCACTCGGCTTGACCTGTAGTGAGTGTTAATTTGCATTATTGAGTATTACATTTAAAATCTTTTATATTGTAGCACCAGTCATTTTTGTATTTCCTATTCTATATAAAAAGATAAAACAAATTAGAGCCAGGAATTAATTTTTGCCTCTATTAATATTATTGGAAATGTACTGTAAAAATGACAGGCAGTATAAAATATTTTAAATGTAACACTTAACAATGCAGCTTTACACTAGCTTGGCGACAGGTCAAGCCCAGAGAAATCGCTTAATAATTTATTGTTTCGCTTAAATACGTCTAAAGCCATGTAACAAAAAATTCAAGAGTGTACAAAATGAATTGGCTATGTTTTAATGCAACTTTGAACAATCCAGGGGCGACTCAACCCAGAGTTGTCAATCCATGTTGCCGATACCATTCTTAAGGAGGAAAATACTATAATTTCACAAATTTTCAGCCATTATAAACTCGTTGAATAAAATGTTCACCAGCTGTCCTGCTAATAGGACGACGAATAAAAATAAAAATTATAAAATTTGGTTTTCTAGAAGAACTTCGGTCCATCAAAGAATGGAGTAGAAGAAGTATTCTAGTTTTAAGTAAAACTTTGTTTAGCTTCCAAAAAATTTTGTTTGGCTTAAATGTCTTTGCTTTATCAAATTTTATAATAAGTAGGTAAGTCAAATTGCATAGTTTTCGAAGGAAAATTAAAAGTATTTAAACATAGGTACACTATGTGGAATCAGATAAATTTTTGATTTGGAGTGGACTTACCCCAAAAAAAAAAAAAATATATATTTAATTACCTAAGAATCCCAAGCTTAATGATTACAATTGAGAGCCATCATTATTTTATTTAAAATTTGGAATAAATTAATACTGCAGGATTTATCTTTGTTGCCGAATTTAATTATTTTGTAAATTGCAACATATCATCATGTAGTCCCTACAATCAGGTTATAGTGTCTATGCGAGCCAATTTCTGAGGTTGATGTTATTTAGCGTTAAATCATTTTGGTAATATTTAAAAATACGCCACACCAGCATAGACACACGATATTACATAAATTAGGGTTGGATGACAGCCTAAGCCTAAATTATGGAATACTGGGTGTCTTCTTTACATTCTATATGGTTGTTATACAAGCCAATCTCTGAGATTCGTGTAATTTAGCTTATTCATGTAATTTAGCTTAAGGTAGGATCTTATTCCTCATATAACAATTTTTTCTTGAATTACACTGTTAAACAAATGTAAAATCGCATAAAATGTGTGCGTTCTAAACTTCACACCGCATTTACTATTCAGATAATTCAGATACTGAAGTGATTTGTTGTAAACACCATTTTTTAATTAAATATTGATACATACTGTTTTACAGTAATGTTATATGAAACGTTGAATAATGAATAAGGTGCCAGCTGATAAATAGAATTATAAGTTTTAGAATCTGGGCACCAAATTACGAAAAAAAAAAAAAAATTTATTCCATCTTACCAAAATCACATCAACTTATTTTTGCCGTCAGCTTTAGCTCTATACATATACGTCAAATGAATATGTCTCGACGGTAAATTAGCTATTAAATGGCATTCACGATACCGGATTTATAATAAACGTTCGAAATCCGTCAAAATTGGAATAGTCACGGATTTTATGATGACGCCCTAAAATGTTGTCCTCTATCCACCCCCTTCAACACAATATTTTCATTAGTGTTAAAATTCTCAAGACAAACACACTATTTCACGAGAAACAAGAATTTCAAAAAAATTAGTAAAATTAAATTTCTCGAGAAAAGGGATTTCAAAATTCTTAAAAACATTCGAGAATTCTCGAGACAAGCATTAACGATCGCAATATCTAGTATAAAGTAGCATAGAAGCAAAAATCATTAGATCAGAAGTGTAGCGATTAACATTTAAAAAAGTTTATTCAGACTGAACATGCAGAAAATGAAACTGATGCGATTTTTAAAAGTCTTTTAAAAGTTGCTTGTTTGAATTGAAGTTTTGTGGTCCCTCGATAGATTTATCGAATAAATTAAACTCGTTTATATGAATAATTAGTTTATTAAATGGTGAATAAAAGTCACACTTCAAATTAGCACCCAAAATATTTTCATAATGCGACGTCGTCCGTTTAAGATTATTGATGTAAATTTTTACATCTAATAACTCAAAAATATAAAACGAAATATTAATAATTGGACTATCGTAACTCCAGCAGGCTCCACATTTTCTCGGTTTGTGATCACCTAAAATATTTAATATAAATGCCTCAATTTTATCATTAAAAAGGCTACCTAGGCTCCTTGAATTTTGATATCGGTAAACATAAATTGAGCAGGGCAGCAAAAATTAATATTCAGCCAAATTAATTCAAAACCAAATTCCATCATTAATGTTTGATTATTGTAAAATTTACTTTTATGTAACCTAAATTTTAGTACAGACACTGAACTTAACCTCTGATAATTTTCACGATTTTTTTTTTAAATGTTGCCTAACTAAAATATATTCATGGCATATTTTTGTCCATTTTGTGATAAACAAGATTTTTGGAAATCGAAAAAAATGATCAGCAGATGGTTTTGCTTTACAGCACGGTACTCAGCAAATATGCATCACGTATTCAAAAAACTTTAATCTAAAATTTAAATTACACATGTTTATTATAGAAAAAAAATGTCTTATTGATAAAATGTTACATACCTTTATTATTCGTCAAAATGCCGAAAATATTTAAAAATGGTAAAGTTTTCAAATAAGAAAATTATTTACCAGCGTAGCATATTTTGGATTCGCAATTAACAACAGAAAGTTATTCGAAATTAAAATTGAATGGAGGCGATAACTATGGTTCATTCCATTAACCTTTGGTTAAAATAAAATATCGTTATTTTAAGCATTGCCACATGATTTGAATCTAGATTCGGGTAAAATTGTGTCGTATCGCAATGCTTTTAGAAAGAGACTAGATAGAGATGGTTATTGTATTGTATACTAATTTTAATTTAAGAAGTATTTTAAAAAAATAACGTTCGATAAAAGTTTAGCAATACCTTATATTCCAAAAGGATTTTCACTAAGGAATAAAAATTTTCACGATTCTATTTTTCAATCAAATAAAATTACATGTTTTATGAACATTTTCGTATAAAAATAATATAAAACATCATAATTCTTATAGACTAGAAACGTAAATGAAAACAATCGTTTTCGCATATAGTTTCATAGTAAAGAAAAAATTTTATAAATCTTATTTTAAGCGTAGTAAGAAATGCAGTCGATGCTGGAGGCTCTTATTTATAGAGTAGGCTCTGACTATACAAATCCATAGTTTAAAAAACGAAGCTTTCATAAAGGAATTAGAAACGAGGAAAAAACCAAACTTTCCATAATAAAACACACAAAACAATATGAGAAATCACTTTTTCCTAAGACAGTTTTATCTTAAATGAAAAAGTTACAAATTCTTAATTAGGATCTCTGAGATATTTTCATAAATGTTTGATTTCAACATATATGAGCATCGTTTAAGAAAATCATTTTTATTTTCTTGTAATAATTTATTTAAATCAAAATTTATAAAATTTTGTTAACAACATCATTCTGGTCAAATTGAAATAAAAGCCTACTACGAATCGTATGGTCAATAAGTCAATAAACATTACTACTACGAATTGTTTAGTCACTAAGTCAATATACATTACATAGATGGCAGTGATGCCAGTACAAATTAGGTAAAATCGAACAAAAAATTGCAATCTGGGGAAATTTTAAGTTTAAAAATTGTAGGAAAAGCAAAACAAATTCACAAAATATTAAGAACTGTAACATTGGCTTTAAAATGGGTAATAATAAATGGAGAAAAATAAAATTTAATTAGCCGCCGTTAACATAAAAAAAAACTGGGAATTGTTTTGTTTGAAAGCCAATCCCACTCCCGGCTCAGTCGTAAGAGGTACCAGTTTGGTCGTAGGTTTTTATTCACAGTAAAAGGGAATGGCTTAACTGTAGCGCGACTGTCAACTCGCCTCATCTCACTCATGGTCCAAACTATTCTCTTACAAACACATACTTTTAAATAAATGTAACTACCATAACTTTGTGTACTTCATGTTATTTTAAATAATCATTTTTTTTTATTTAAGTTAAATAAAATAAAAATAAACAATGACTTTATAAAGAGAAGAAGAAAAAAAAAATATAATTTAATTAATGCAACCAAAATTCATTCATATAAAGGGTTATTCCTAACAACCATAAAAAAAATAACATTACACAAGTTGACTAATTGAACCTGGAGATTTAAAACATCAATCCAAAAAAAAAAAAAAAAAAAAACGGGAAACCAAAATTATATAATGTTAAATAAATAAATCTTACCTGCAAAATCGAAGACGATAGAAGCGCTCCAAGCCTTGATCCTGTAGGAATTTTATGTATTTTATATACTAAAAATAAATAAGATAAGAAAAATTCACCAAAATCACCGAACTTAACTAATTAATCAACTTTTACAGAACAAGAAGCAAAAAACAAAGGAAAACCAAAAAAAAATTTAATAAAAAAAAAAATAATAAAAAAGAAAATAAGAACTATAATGAAATTTAAAATGAAAATTTTCTTAATTAATAATAATAATAATAATAAAAATTTTATCTGAAGCTTGCTGTTGATTGATGACGTAAAATCAATATTTCGCCGACTGTATCCATGTATAGTATATTATCACTTGTCAGAAACTTCGATTTTATTTTTAATTTGTTTTAATCAACAAACAGGAAGAGTAAAATTAACTTAGTATGTATTAATTTTAATTGTTATTGATATGCTTAATTTAACTTATAAATTTCCATAGGACTATTTATTAGAAATTTATTTATAACTTGAACTTTATTATAATGAATGAATTTGAATTTTATTATTTCAATAGAATTGGCAGATTATTAAAATTGCCTTCATGGTCCTTGAAATCCAGTCACACACGCTAATTATTAGCTTTATATTTACGCAGTATTGTTTTATTGTCTTTTTATTTATTGATTGATGATTTTATTTATTCGCAATTTTTATAAGATGTAGCGTTTTTGGATTATTTTATTATGGTCACATTTCACGTCACATTGAACCGTTCTAGTCAAATTTGCTAGTCTAACCACAGTTCGATTAATCACTTATATACAATTTCTTAAACTTGTCTATAATTATATTAACACAATTAACACATTTGTTTATTAATGAAAAACTATTTGTCATCAATTTTCGATTTTCAATTTAATTTATTTGAACGCACTACACACCGTAAACGGTTTTAGTAAAAAAAAATTAATACTGTTCTCGTGGATTACACTAGTGAATATTTAAATTTAATAATTAATAAAATTCCCGTTATATTGTTCGATAACTTATATACGAATTTCACGCACTATATTACATAAGTATAGTTAAAACTAATATGATCTAGCAACTATATTAATGAATTATAAGATGCCCGATTTCATTAACCGCGTGCTTTTTATCACCAACAAGAATTGCGATAATGCTCTTAAATATTTTTATTTAATTTTTTTATTTTAAAGATAGTCTATTCGACCAGAGCTACTCAAAACCTACTGCCCAAAAAAAAAATTGTTGTTTCTCAATCGCCAAAACTCATAAATAAACAAAAAAAAAAAAATCTATCGAACCATTTTCCAGTTATCCACATACTAATAGAAAAAACAAAATTTTACAAAAGAAAATGCATTCCGTTAAAACATTTCATGACATAACCCATGATTAGAATGGTAAGTTATGTGACCACCAATGTTTACATAATAATTTTTATTGTCACCTGTTCAACCGAGGAGTAAGATACAAATTTGCACAATTAAAGTCAATACAGTCGCAAACCAGTAACATTTATAAGTCTGCACCGAAGCAAATGTTACAGAACGTGTGACAATTTTGTGATGAATAATTTTTTTTTCGTATTTTTCTGTAAATATCTTAGACATCTGCCGTACACTAGTAAAATTAAAGATAAATCTAGCAAGTATTATTTATTTCGTCACAGCTAACTTTGATGTATTTATTCAAACTGTAAGTTCGAAAAATGTATTTTAGAAATAATTTATTTTTAATATTTCTACAATTAATATTTATTTAATACCAATATAGCCTTCTTATATATTGTAGTTAAAGATATGTAGACAACTTTTAAATAAACGTTTTATAATATGTTTGCTTTTTCATTGATGAACTTGAAGCGAGAAAACATAAAGTTATACCATTAAAAAAGCTTCTAAAAATTATGACGTATGATTTTTTCTCTTTACTTTAAAAGACTTTGGTTTTTGGCGTATACTACAAAAATAACAATTTTTCAAAGTTCAGAAATATCTTATTTCCCATGAAGATTTTTTACTTAGGAACGAAATATTTTTCGTTCAAATAAAATTACAGGTTTTATGAACATTTTCATATAAAAAAAAACCAAAACCTTATAATTCTAAATGACTAAAATTGTAGATGAAAATAATCGTTTTTCCATATGGTTTCATGTAGGGCGTTTTCTTTTATTCATTCTGGATATTCCGGATATTCCGAAAGTGACGTAAATCGTTCTGTTATTCATTCCATTCCTTTTATTCTTTTTTTAGTCCATTCTTTTATTTATTCGGAATATTCAGAATGTATTGACGTTTTGTAATTATGTTCGATGTTAAAAATTTAAATTATTAAATTGAATTGAATTAAATCGTACATATTATAGAAAATGAAATTATTAATTATGATACAATTAATCGTTAAACGATAAAATAATGAAATTTTGGAAAATATTTTTAAAAATAGTTTTATATAGAGCTTGGCGGACACAAAAAGTCCCAGGTGATATTTTTTTAAGAAATATTAATTAAACTTAATGTTACATTGTGTGTTTTCACGCACAAAATATTTGGAACTTCATTTAATTATAATGAAATTATTTATTTAATAAACTTAATTTGTTTCCTAATTTAAAAAATCAAAAAAAAAATCATGCTATTGAAAATGTATTCCATATATTCCAATCCGTTCTTTTATTACATTACGTATGGCATATTCCGAGGTCACGTGATCAATATTCTATTCCTTATGTTCTTTTTATGGAATAAATAAGAGAAAATACCCGTAAATAAAACATTTTATGGACCTTATTTTAAGCTTAGTAAAAAATAAAGTCGATACTGGAGCCTTAATTTATAAAGTAGAGAATAGTCATTTCAAGTGGCTACTAGCACAGCTATTTATCATTTGAAAATATTGCATGACAAAAAAAGCCTTTTGAAATGACAATTGTCGTAAATAATCAGTACAATTGACGATTGTGGCTATGCACAAATTGTGTCGTAACCATAGTAAATGTGTTATCAGCGCTCCGGCGGAAAATAGAAAAAATGAGGTGGCCACATACAAATCGAGACCTTCCATCAAGACCGTCAATACGATCTATTTTATAAGCCGTCTGGGGTTTATAGAAGAAATATTAAAACTTGGTTGCTATGACTTGATGATACGACTAAGGAAAGGGCCAAAATCGCTCTTTTCTCCTAAATATTAAGCTACTCGGTAAGAAATAGCACATTGCCTATTTCATTCTTGAACTTTTATCCAACCATAACATTAAACATTTACAACACATTATTTTGTACAAAACTGAAAATTGTTTCGGATAGCCTAAAGCATATGGCAACTTTGTAGATAGACCATTATAGAAAGTACAAACAGAATAGGGAAACTGTTACTTCAATATTTTGAGCAAATTATGCTTGTGCTTGGTATCTGTATATGGAAGCCGTTCGAAAAATGTTTCCATATTTCCATTCTACGGGGCATAATTTATATGGAAGATTTGCTCATTTACACATCTGTAGAAAATGATAGACTTACCAACAAGACGGTAGGAATTTTTCTCCAGGACAAGGCATTACCGACGACACCATTATAAAATGAATTATTTCAACGCCCTTGTACGTCCTTGTATTTTGCGCTAAGGGAAAATCATCCAATAACCTCTGAGCAATATTTTGCAGGCATTGTATACCAAAGAAATACCGAATTACTCCTATTGCAGCATAGCCTCAATGAATTTAAGTAAATAATGGAACTTTTATTATAAATTCGCTTCAGTCATCAAAAGTACATATTTTAAATATGAATTGGCTGCAACGATGTCATCTTTATTTAACGATGTTACAAAGGGTAAAAACAGGCATCAAATCCATATTTAAAATATAGTTATATGTATATGACTAAGGATAATTTTTGAACAAATTTCAGATATGTTGTAGATGGGATCCGCTCGAAACGCGATATTTCAAAACGCGATATGACGAAACGAGATAAAGGACAAAATGCGATATTTCAAAACGCAATATGGTACAAAATGCGATATGGTACAAAATGCGATATTTCAAAACGGAATATGGTACAAAACGCGATATGGTACAAAATGCGATATTTCAAAACGTGTTATTTCCAAACTCTATATATACAAAAAAAAATATATATATCGCGTTTTGTATTGTATCGAGTTTTGTCAAATCGCGTTTTAAAATATCGCGTTTCAAATGGGACCCGTTGTAGATGGAAGTTGTTTCCTATTATGTTTTGAAGTATTACCGTAGAAAGACTACAATAATAGTATTTGATGACTATCCGAATTAAGCGGAGAAGAGCAAAAAAGGGTAACAATAGCCAAAATTTGAAAATAATATGACGTGCGCTACTACGATACGTAACGGAACTAAATTAAAAATATGTCTGTGAATACATAAAAATATTTTTTTTAGAGGTGGGGATCAACTAGTTCTACAATCCTGTAAGATTTCGTTTCTATTGAAATTATTTTCTACTTTTGCACAAACTTTCTGAACTATAAACCCAATAAATAAATTTTGTTTATTATTTTTAGGGTTATTCCCTGGTCCTACCCTGAGAAATGATATTGTATATTTCATTTTGTTAACTGCAAACCTAAGATATCTTTATGGTCGATTTGGCATCTTAAAATATGAGCGTATCGGTTTTTTAGGAATTCAATACAAAGGGAACAACAACAACAAAAAGAATATTTTCATTGTCTACATATTGTCTAAAATGTTTACGTCGAACAATATTATCTACGCTATTGTTGACATTTCCGTGTAGACAATCTCAAAATAGGCGTAGACGGCTAACAGTAGAGACCATACGTTTGAGGGAATGGTAAGATTCAGATACTTGTGATCTCTTGTCACTCATGATAATACTGTAAGGGATGATATCAAGAAACTTTTGGCGATCCGGAGGCATTCATGCTTTTTACCCTTTACGGCCACTGCCGAAGTCTAAATATCTTGCACATGCTGATAACTCAATTGGGTGTGAGTGAGATGGTTGAACGCGGTTGATGATATTCTAATGGTGAGTCAGCAAGCTTGGGATCGAAATCAGTAGGCCCGACTGTTGCCACATTATACGGAGCAATAATGACCTGTAAAACCATTTATTATTAATATTATTTATGTAAACAATGAAACCTTTTATATTTAATAAAATGCAACAAACGACATTATACCACATCATTCCATTTATCAAAGTTAATACAAAGTTTTTCTTTTTTATGTCATAAAAGCCAGACGCAAACGTTCCCAAAATTGCAATTTATTCTAAAATCGCGTTGATAATATTTTTATTATAATTAGTAGGTAGTATGTATATAATATTGTGAACAAAAATTGCATGCAGGCAATCACGATAGCCAAAAAAAAAAAAACATGAAAAATTAAATTAATTACAAAATTTTACAGTACATTCCATTATAGTTATTTTTCCCACCTAAAAATTGTCTGAAAATTTGATTAACCACTGCAAACGAACTAAAACTATTTTGAGATCATTGTACTTATCTTTTATATACATAATACATGTACATACGTTACATATTTGTATTTATAATATGACCACCAGACAATATAACCAAAATCATGTTTATTTATTTATTTGTGATAATATAACTAAGATTGATATCTTACTTGAATACAATATAACAAATATAAAACCCATGTACATAACGTGTTATTTATTTTGACATGCGGTGCACTCGAAATTAGAAACTATAACTACATATTGTATATGCATTGTACAATACTCTTCTCTAATTTCCATTAAAAAATTAAATAAATAAAATAAAAAATAAAAATCTGTTATTATTGTTATTTAAATCAAGACGCAAGAAACCTAAACAAGGATGGTCTTTAATTTAGAAAAAAAATCAAATTGCTTTTAAGCAATTAACATGTAATAATTATAACAATTACAGCATTTTCAGTTTTGTTGGTTACAAACCTTCATTCATACACATAAGCGTTTCAAAGTTACTTAGTACTAACTAAACAAATTAAAATTACAATGATTGTCATCAGCATGTTAGCAGCACTAACAAAAAATTGTCATTAAATACATTTTTAAATATAATTTATTTATAAGTACGAGCTACATTATATAAAATACAATTAAAATATTTTTATTTTTTATTTTAGAAAAATTCTAATTCATTTCTCGTGTTTTTGATTTTGTATCATGTATCATTGTTTTGTGTCGGTTTAATTTGGTTGGCCAACTAATAACAAAACAAACACAAAAAAAATTAACTGAAACATAAATTAACGTATTTAGAGTTGGACATCTTTATCAATGATATAAATACGTACATTGTGTTATACAAGTAGAATACACATTATATATTTGAAAGTTGTGGTTATTTAATTATGCGGCGCGGTAATTGGTTTGTTCGCGGTTTTATTCAGTCTAACCGTTCTTAATTGTCATTATTTTTTTAGAATTTTGTATTGGTGACATTTTGTTCTAGTAATATAAAAAATAAATAAAACTAATTAGTTTTTATCAGGTTTTTTTTTTTTCGTTTATTTATGTACAGAAAAATTCTGGAATATGTCAAATAAATCCCATACCAAATTCAACGTATTTTACATATCTCATCATTTTACAGAAAACGATGACATCTCGTAGAACTGTTATCAGTGAACAAGGTTTTATAAATTTTATGTAAATAGCACAGGTCAAAATCAAATGAAGCCGAACTTCCAGGGTAAATGGGAGCTCTTTAACCATGTTGTAAAATTATTTAGTTACCCGCTCCTTGAGTAAATTCCACTACGAGTTTTCTATATTTAATTAAATTTGGGTCTGATGCTCGTCGCACAAATCAATTTTCCAAGTTAGAGTTCGAGATTATATTGGGGTGTTCCAAGTCAACCGGGCCACCCAAAGGGTTTAAAAATTGTTTTACTCCTCGCATCACCATAATTCCTCAAACAAAAAAAAAAGGGTTTTCCGGTTTAAATATTGTGGTTCTGTTATTTTCTGTGCCGCTTTTGAGCTACTATTAAATGTTGAACTTTGCATGTGAACTTTGGAACACTCTGCATCATTTTTTAGTAGAACTTCCTCTTTTTTCCTGCACTTGATAATGCTTATAAAGAAACGCATTGTTGCATTTATCATATGTTCAGCGTTGTTTCGGACCATGCTGCAAATCTGTAACTTTTTAATTTATTCTGCTGTTAGTTAAATATGGCAGCTTTTGCTTACGTTGCGTTTTTATCATAATAAGTCGTGGATTTTTCCTTAGTCATGCAGTTTTCTTCCAAATACTCATATCGGATAATTTTTGTAGAGATATGAGGAGTGGTAATAAAACAAAATATGCAACAAGGTAAACAACTATACCTCAGTCTAACATATCATGATCATCAAAATTTCGGAGATATTCGGCCAATGGATGATCTGTTCGATCTAAGCCTCCATTGGTTTGAGGATGAAATGCTGTAGAATTTATTTTCCTTATTTTGTAAAATTTACAATGCTCAGAGAAAAATTTACTTAAAAAACTCGACCCGTAATCTGCTAAAGTAATCTTTGGTGCGCCATATAAACACACAAAGTATGTTTATGTACGAACCATTTATCAGCACTTTCTGGTTTGTGACAATTTTGTATTGGAAAAAAAATTAAAGCATACCATATGTATATAGGATATAGATAACCATAAATTCTTACATTGATTAAATTGCAAACGAAAATTACAAAATTCACCTTATATCTTTTGCATGATAAATACCTAAGATCTTTCCTTCCGCACCACCGAGCTCGTATAAGCTACTTGCCCAATTGTTCTTATCACAGTTGCTTTGACAAATTTCGGGGCTAATTTAGCACAGAAGTTGTTTCCAGCATTACTTTGTGAAAAGTTTCGAACGAAAACTTGCTGTCCCGGTGAGAACGTTCGGGCTTACTTCTAAGATTGTACTGACCAAAGTTCCAATTATAAACATTTCTGAGGTGCAATAAAACAAGTTCCTGTGCATTTGACAACCGAGCAACATTATCATCCGCAGTGAAATATCGATCTTCCAACAAATTAAAGTTCCTTATTAAGCCATACGACGAACCGTGACCTATCATATGTTGACCAAACGTAAGAAAATACGGAGAAAACCCCGTCGAGGAATGGGTTACGTTCATCAATGCCGAGCCAATTTCGTTCAAGTACATATCCCAATACTTATGACTGTCAGCAATATAAGCCCATACAGCGGAAATAATCGTGCGATTTACCCTCTCCGATGCATTTGATTGGGGAGAGTAGTGTGCGGTAAATTGCTGCTTGACTCCATAAGTTTTAAGGAAATCTGCTAGTAAATTTGATCGGAATTGCCTTCCATTGTCCGATACTAGCCATTCTGGAATTTCAAATACATTAAAAACTATTTCCTTTAAAAAGGAAATAACGCCTTTGGTGGTGGCGTTCTTAAGCGGCTCCAACAGGACAAACTTCGTATAATGGTCTAATACAACCAACAGGTAGGTATTTCCGTTAGTACTGCGCGGGTAGGGTCCTAAGAAATCAATAAAGAGTCTTTGGAATGGTCGATACACCTCTCGATAATTTCCCATCTCAGGCTGAGTGATGTAATTCGTAGGTTTTATCTTCTTGCACATTTCACAGTTGTGAATATATGTAGGTACGGATATCATGGGACATGGTGGGCCAATAGAACTGTCGCTGTAAAACTTCTCATGTTTTCGCGAACCCGAGATGCGCGCTTGTCGGAGCATTTTGTGCTTTTTGTATAAGACCTAGTATTAGTGGTTCCGGAGTCACTAATTTCCAGTGTGAAAGATCAGATATTTGGTCTTCTTCTCCATTAAGGAGTATATACAATTTACCGTCGAATTCTCTGTAATTGGAATTGATGTTTGGAATTTCCTTTAACGCCTTAACTCTGCCAATGTAAATATCTTCCTTAAACGCCTCATCGTCAAGGTCCACATGCAGAGGAGGCAAACTCGCACCACCATCACCGATAACATCAGAGTTTATGAGAGCTTCGAAATGTATTCTGGATAGGGCATCCAGAACGACTTTTAGAGATCCCTTGCGGTACTCAATATTAAAATTAAAGCCTTGTAACTCGAGACTACATCGCGCGAGTCGTCCGGATAAATCCATTTGATCCATTAACCATCGAGGACTCGAGTGATCGGTGATTAAAGTGAAAGCGTACCCCTCCACATATGACCTGAATTTTTTCACGCTCATTATCGCGGATAAACACTCAAGCTCTGTTACGCTGTACTTACGTTGTGCAGAGTTCAGCTTAAGCGAATAATACGCGATAGGATACTCAGTACCGTCATCCAAACGCTGAAACAAAACACTCTCGATTCCACAATTACTGGCATCACATTGGATGTAAAAGTGTTTCGTGAAGTCAGCATTGCGAAGGACGGGTGTTGTTGTTAAACAGGTTTTCAGAAAATCGAATGTCTTTTGGGCTTCATTATTTCATGCTAATTTTTGATTGCGTTTTAAAAGATCAGTAAGAGGAGAGCACATCGTGGCACAGTTAGAGATAAATCGATGATACCACCCTGCCATTCCCAAAAATCGTTGGGTGGTTTTGGGAGTTGGATAGTCCGTTATCGAGATCACCCTGACATTCTTCTATAACCCCCAACTCCAACATTGACATTCTTCTATAACCCCCAACTACAACATTCTATCCAACTCCTTGTCGATCTCTGTGTGAATCGCTGGTGATACTTGATAGTAACATCGATGATATGAGAAACAAGACTCGTTCTTCCTAAACCATTTTTAGTGGAACATGGGAACAGGGCGATTATTTTGCCCAGTTGGTTTTCTTGTTCAGGCAGGAGTTCGTGACGATTAATTGGAATGACAGTAGGTTCTTGTATGTCCATAGAACTAACTATAATAGGCCTAAGACCAAAAGCATCCCAAAAATCCATTCCAAGATAAAGCGGTTGTACTAGACCAGGAGCTATATGGAAACGTATACGCTTTACTGTTCCTTGATAAGAGACTGGAAGAACAACATGGCCCAGGATGGGTTGTTTTTCGCCACTTGCGGTTTGTAAGAAAGAAGGTAGCTGATGAACTTTAACTTTGGTTTGTTCCAGAAACTGTTCCGAACCAGTTCCAAGAACGCTGACATTAGCTCCACTATCTAATAGACCGGTGTAAGGCGTACCGTTGATAAGAACCTGAGCATAAGGTCGCTTGTCATCTTGTAAATTAAAAACGGATTCAGAGATCATTTTTCGGATTTGTTTTCGCAAAATCCAGTAGCGAATAGATCGACTTGGGTTCGCGTTGGCGTGTACCGTTAATGTTTGTGTTGCCTGATCAGCAGTATATTGTGGAGGATATTCCGAATCATGCCCGGGATTAAATAAATTTGACGAATGATAAAGCAAATGATTGGTAAAAAGATGTTCATAATATTTCTATTACTCAACGTTTTGAGACGGTCACTCCGGATCGATCACTCCCAGCTTATTATTTTCTTTTGCCGCTGAGGCCGTGGCAATTTAATTTTAATTTCCATTTGCCCCTCTAATTTTGTTCTTCATGCGGTTATTCAAGCATGAGAATTATGTCTGAGAATCCCCACGCCGCACCGTGAGCTCTAGCCAGCTACTATACCGCATCAGACCGCTATTCTCATGTCTGTTAACGTAATCCCTTGGGGGATTGCGTTACAAATCGTTCACGTGAAAAGACCATCTAATACTTCTTTTTTTGGTAGCCGTTGGAATAACTGCAACCAAAAATCCGCATAGTGAAATGATCACAGTCTTCACAATTGATGTCAAAATAAATGATTCCGTTTATTTGATCATTGATTTTTAATCTAAAAAATGAATAAACCTAGACCTTTTGACCTCTCTGTAGTATTAGTGAAAAAAATTAGGACCTTGTTTATGAGATAAATAATGGTTAAATTCATTTCTTCATTATTTCGACTTTGATTTGAATAATTTAAATCTTTCGGCCAAATTTAGTATCGTATGAAATATAAATTTAAAAGAAAAATTATTATACGTAAAGCGAACGAATTTTAAAAAACGCCTTATTATTTGTTATTTAGAATCTTGTCCTCTATCACCTTCTCAAAATAATATCATTAGTGCCAGACACCCTATATCCCTAAAGTTTACATTACAATTACATAGAGTGAGATGGAAATGTTATTTCTCGAGAAGCAATCATTCACGAAATTAATAAAATAAAATTTCTCGAGAAACTAGATTTAAAAATGTCCACAAAATCTCTAGGATTCTCAAGACATTAACTCTCGATCTCAATCTGTACTGGTAGTCTAGCCCTTGAACATTAATCACCTGCCAAAAAAGAGCAAGAGCAGAAGCAGTCAATAATACCGATTGAATTGAATGGTTGTATTGTTATTCTGGCTATAAAGATTTTATAACTTCTTATTACGTAAATCCTCCTTGTGCTATACAAAATTTGTTGTGAACTCTTGGTCAAGATAAATTGTGGAGGAGTCTATTGTTTGAAAAATCTATGGTATCTATGATTTAAAAAAATAAAAGCGACCAACCGCTAAATTTATTTGCGTGAGATTTTTTTTCAAATAGGCGCCGAAATAAATTTGGGGCTGGGGTCTTTCTGAACAATCTCGAAGACAAATTCTTTCAGTTTGAGCTTCCATGGCATTAATCGATTTATTTAGCCAAACGCTTAGGCTTGCGGTCGGTTACAACTTTAAATTTCCTCCCGCCCGTAACATAGCCAATAGTTCCTTTTCGATAACTGACTAATTGATCTCAGCTTTAGAAAGGGTTCGACTGGCGAATAGAAAGATCCATTTTATTAGGCTGTTGGGATAACGCGCCAATTACTAACTCACTTGCGACACAGGTTACCAGAAACTGTTAACGATTTTAATAATTCAAAGGCCTGAATATTTCCTTTAATTTATGACTAAGTAAATTTTTCTTATCCACCACTAGGGACGTTACTCACGATGTGCTGAAAGGTTGTTGGGGCTCAATTTAATTCAAATGGCATTCAAATGGATGTACTGAATGTAGTTTTCGGTTTGTCAGCCTCGTTCGGAAGTACTTGATGATAGCAATTGGCTAAATCCAAAGTACTAAAGTAAGTTGCTCTACCTAACTGATCCAAAATTTCACTCATATTCGGATATGAAAAGACTCTTTTAACGGTAATGACATTACCGGCTTTCAAATTCTTGTTTTTGTTAAGGAAATCTTTGCCTAAAATACCGCTATATGGAATTGGAAAATTATTATCTACAACCTGAAATGCATGTACAATATTAAGAATTTTACGGTTGGTTACGGTTTGCGTTCCCTTCGAGATTTTTGTTTCCTTCAAGATTCTACAGAATCTTTAGGATTTTGGACAGTTTCGACATTTTCAAGATTGTTCATGAGTTTTATGATTTTCGAGGACTCGTCGACGCTGTTCCAATCACAAGCCAGGGCCTTGAATATTCGACATTATTTTGAGATTTTATCTTTTTAGGCGATGCCTGTTTTATATTTCTTTAACCAACATTTGCTCTTCGAGTGGTGACAGAGAATCGTATAGTGCTGAGTTAACGAGGGTGCGTTGCTAGGTACTTCGACATTAATTATCGATTTGTTTTGCTGTGTTTTGTTGATTTTAGGGTCTTCATAAAGGGAAGGAAAGGATGGGGGAAGGAGGAATGGTGTAGAATCGATCATCTTCAATGATCATATTCGTCATTTCGATGGAGGGGTTTTCTGGAATAATTTTTGGATGCAGTTTCTGGTGGAATACGCCTAATTGGAGCGGTGCTGGGCTTTTTGTTGACCGATTTTTGAAGAGGTGTAGTGTGGGATATAGTGACACCAAGGTTAGGGTACTGTATTACGAAAAAATACGTACTTAACAGTTGAGTGTGATTTCGTGAAATGATAGGTTCATAGTCCAAGTTTAATTTCAAGCTTGAGTATTTACATTCAACCGACTTCATTTTAAGAAATCAAATAGAGTAATTTTCCAAGTCAGTCAGAGGCCAAGATTCATTACTTATGAGCATAATATGCTATAAGATGGAACATCATGAACCTACATTTTCTTGTGCCTGTCCCCAGGGCACCGCCACGTGGTGATGGCGGGCAACGGATCACTGGCGGAGTCCCTGGGTGAAGTCATTCAAGCCATCATGGCAGGCACACAGACATGTGCTGCGATGCAGGGATTCGGAACCGCAGTATCGGCAATTGCTCAGGATGAGCAAGTGGGCCCGCAATGGTCGTCATCATGCAACCGCAGCTCAAATTCGGTGGGAAGCCTAGCCCTTTTACAACCCCCTGGGAAAATATGTCATCACGAATCAGGGGAGGCTATTTACTGACGAATTCAAAGCACATTACAAACAAATGTTTCAATATAGACGCTACTGGAATGAACAATTCTTGAACTCCGAAAACATTATGCGTCACTTGCTCCCTATTCTGCTTGACCAATACATCTGAGTACAATAAAAGAATAATTCTGCAATAACTTACGCATCTGTTTTAATCAGCATGGGACAGGATGAAAGTGAAAATCAGATGTGTATTGACGAAGTCTCTTTTGAAACAGAATGCAATGATACAGATATTAACAAGAATGTCATTTGAAGAATTCGAAGATCAGCAAAACGACGAATTAAATATATTGCAAGCATCAGAAGATGGTTAACACGGAAATTACCCTCCCTGGTTTTAATCAAGATGTGCTGAGTGACTTGGTTCGAGGTGCAGGTCTTGTAACCGATCTTTTGGCGGCTAACACGTTTTTTATATTTGATAGACTACAGCCGCTTGGGGGTTCTTTGCCGCCAAATAAAACTTCCTAGATCGTACAAATCTTTACGTGTTAAAAAATAAAAAGAACAAACAAACAAAAAAAAATCGTACAGCATCCATATTCATTTGAACTTCCCCAGTTCATCATCATCACCATCAAAGAAAAATTTAATGTTTCATTTTAAAACAATTTATTTCTCTCAATTAAAATTTGAATAATTCAATAATTTTTATAACCAAAAAAAAAAAAAAAACGAAAAGTGTTATCCACGCATATAGGCATAGGTATATATCGCCACGAAATTTAGAAAAATAAATTTGAAAGGAAAAACAATCAACCAAAAAAAATTTAGCACCAGATTATGCTGGGAGCACATAAAACCAAAAATATAATAATAAAAAAAACTCACCATACGTATGCCAAGAGATCTCTCCGCTATATGGAAGCTGAAAATTCAAAATTTCTTAAATTATATGCTCCTCACACACTGCATACAACTTTTCCGCAGGTTAAAACTTTCTTCTGCCATATATACACCTACATATATCCATGTATACATATACACCTTTTTTTTTTTAAATGCTTTTAAAACTGACACTATTTTTAAATCTACACAATTAACAATAAAAAAAAATCTTGTTGATCACTACAGTGAACTATTTAGATCCACTGATAATTAATCACATCACTGGTTTGATGGAATGCTCCAGAATTTGGTCCTGACGCCACAATGGAGTAATTTATCCGCCAAAATTGTTTGTGGGGCTCCACTAGGACTATAAACGAAACGCCCTTTAGCACTAACAACACAATACTTTCGAAAAATTACACTTACCCGCTACAGCAGCGGCCCTATATTTTGCACGAGATAGATCTTTCCTGGTTATCTACGTATATTTTCTTTTAACTAAACAAAAAAATTAAAAAATATTCCTCGTAAAAAAACACAGAAAAAAAAAGAAAATAATACGTAGAACGAACTATCGCTTACCGTTACAAAAAATATTACGTACGAGTACGTCTCACTTAAGTAGTTCGATAAGAAATTCTTTTTTTCTTTTTATCGACACTTTTATTAAAAAAATTGTGTAGGGTAAGTTACTACCCTAAATAGTTTACTTCACTAACAACGTTTATCTAATATTTTTTTTTTTAAATTAAATTTTGCCCGCTAAACTTAAACGTAACCTTCATCGGCGGTAATCTCAACAATAATATCTCAAAAAAAAATTTATGCAAATTTCCAGAAAGATTATATTATTATATAACGATTTATATTATATATAATATACTTCATGGAACCTATACCTACGCGCATTTTTGTCCTGTATATAGCCAACCATTTATTTGGATACTTATGTATAGTTCAACCAAATAAATAAATATCGAAATACAAGTATTTACTGCACATACATACTCTGATGCATACGATATCGTTTAAGCTATACATAACAAAAATCACAAAAGTGCATTTATTTAAATTCAATAATTCTGACTCACTACTCATCATCATAAAAATAGAAGGTAAATAGGCCAAAATACATAAAGAAAGAAATAAAAGTTCAATGACCTATTTACTCAAAAAAAAAAAAATTCAAATTCAAATTCATGTTATATGGTATACTTATTGAGACTACAGGCTGTCATATACTGTCATTTTTAACTAACAATGGCTGTAACAGTCTTTCGAAAGAGACTCCCGAACTCATATGGCTTCTGGATTAAAAGAAAAGAATTGTTTAGCGCCAGGTACTCGAGTGATTTGTTCGTGATCAAAATCACTCATTCCGGACATTTTTCTCTAAAGTAAAGTGTTTGGTTTATTGCAATGATGTTGAAGGACTGATAAATAAATATAAAAGTGTTGAATATGAATATATTCAACACTTTTATATTTGAATCTTGAAAGAGGAATACAATAATCTTCATTTTGTACTCGAAAAATTAAAGTATGGTGCTCATAAGTAGCTGTTAGTTGGATATTTGAAAATAACCAGTATTTTATTAGGTCAACAAAGCGGAGACACAAAGTATCCATATTTTATTTGTGAGTGGGACAGTCGTGCCCGAGCACAACATTATGAAAAAAGGACTGGCCACTCAAGCAAGAATTAACTGCAGGATCTATGAACATTGTTCAAGAGAGTCTCATTACTATAGTCATAAAGTCATCTTTCCTTCTGAAGCAAAAATCAATAAAGGTTGGAAGGAGAATGACAACTAGTGGGAGAGCAATTTGGAGTAGTTTCAAAGAAATTCAAAAAATTCTTGGGAAATAATAAAGACTCTGATTAAAAGAATATTGCCGTCAGACTGTTGGAAAACTTCCGAAAAATGGGATGTTAAATGAATTCAAAGATATATTTCCTCCATTCCTACATTGATTTCTTCACTGAAAATCTGGGAGACTTCAGTGAGGAGCATGGTGAGAGAATTCATGAAGACTTGAAAGACTTTGAGAGAAGATATCAAGCTGTTTGGGATGTGAACATGATATTAGACTATTGATGGTCTTTGAAAAGAGACACATCAAATGTACACAAAAGAAAATCCCTTCGTAGATCTTTTACAAACAAAAGAACACGTCGTTCATGAATTTTCGATTAGCATTGTGTACACGAATCCACTACACAAATCTACTAAAAAGAAATCCATTTTTCCGACCTGAACAGTATACCTGTAAAACGTCTGAACTCAAATTTTGAATCAGAATTACTTCAACACCCGCCGTTTTTCCATAGCGCCAGAAAACCCTTCAGAAATGATCGGAATAAGCACAGATGCACACACACAGGCACCAATAGACAGATACGGATCCACACAGCACTCACATTAATTCATTCAAATTAAGGTGTTTGAGTTTTTTTTTACCTTGACCCAGACGTGCTGGGGTAATATGGACACCGGGATCGTGATTAGCGACCCCAAAAACATAAAGGTCAACTGGCCTGATATCCATTCGTAGCCGAAATATCAGCCGAGAGATTCAAAAGAAAGATTTCACTTACAGATGATCTCCAAAAGACCTCCAGAGGTCACTTTGACTAAAAGGTCAAAGCCTCTATGGACGTAAAATTTCCTGTTCTCTCAGAATCAGGGATCAAAAAAATTAAATCGTTCGAATCAAGGTGTGTGACTTTCATTTGACCTTGATCTAGACGTGATGGGCTCATATGGACACCGGGATCGTGATTAGCGACCCCTAAAATATAAAATTCAACTGGTCTGAGACCCATTCCTAGCCGAAATATAAAGATGACCTCCAAATGACCTCCAGAGGTCAGTTTGGAATTCTTAATCCGTAGTTATTGAAATCATTAGTTCTATTAACAGGCAAATAAACGTTTCAGTTCTCAATAGAAAAATTTAATTTGTCATGCAAGTATAATAATGCTATACCCGATATAATTATTCAGTAAAGGGTGGTTTGGCGTCTACTGGAGGGGACCAAAGTTGAGTAGGTTAATCTACGAGCTCCGTAACCTTCCAGTAGGGTGCGAATCACGTGAGCTGTTCTAGTCATGTCATTAGGCAGCTGCGTGATGGGTACAATTGTGTAAGGGGTAACCTGTTCACAATTCGTAAGTATGCGTGCTGCCTCCTCGTGGCAACCACTGGTAACTAAGGTCATTTGGGACATGTTTGGCCATTTGGCACAGGCTAAAGTACGGCGCTAAAGGAGAAAACCTTGACAAAAAACCCTAATCTAAGGCGGAACAGCATATGCCGATGGATGAATGACTGGTAGGTTAATTAGTCCAAAGTATGCGGACTCTGGATACCAGGCACCCTCCAGTTTTATTCAGCCTTCCTTTAGTAAAGCTGGATGACCTACAGGCGATTTGCAATTCCCAGCAATTTGTAAGAGTAAAATCAAACGAAAGGCGAGGTAGGGGTAGGAATATACGGGAGCGGGACAGCCCTTTCGAAGTCCTTAGGCTCCAATGCTACCGTCTTTCTAGCGGAACTACATGCTGTAGTAAACATCTAGGAGGGAGAGCAATAAGCCCAGATGGTATGTATCATGTACCGGCTGGAAATATTATCAAGTTCATTGAGAACCTGAGTATTGACCGGACGGATAATTAAGCAGGGTCCAGCACAATCGATGTTTTAGGTCGCAGTACGAGGTGGCTGATCGCTCACATGGCCCTTCAATAATAAAAATAATAATAATAATATAACCGTAAAACTCAAACAAGTCGATTCCGAGGATTAAATCCATAAATTCAGAAATATGATTATACTTTCTAAGGTCATCAACATATCTCACACAATGTTGATATGACAATGATATCTCACAAAGTAAGTTTTGAATTCAATAGTATTCCTAAGTTGTTAACTGTTGGAACAAATGAGATTATATCATTGCTCAAAAGGAACACAGATGCAATATTATGAGAATTATTTCTAGTGAGCAATAAACCTTTATTTTTAGTTTCATTAATGCAAAGTGAATTAATTTTAGCCCATTACGAAATATTGCTGGAATCTGCGTTAAGTTTCACAACTATCTCTTTCAACTTTAACAAGTTATCAGCGTACAGATGAAATCAAAAATACGCTAAGGTATATAGGTCATTTTTAGAAATGGAAAAAAGTAAAGGGCCTAAAATTAATCCTTAAGGCACTCCAAGCTTTACGAATTGTTTACGATTACTCAAATAAGAATGAAGCAATAAAATAGCAGAATTTAAAAACTAATAATATAAATGGCCAGATTTGTACCCAGATTGGAATTGGCATAGATAATTAGAGGTTTTGAGGTGCACAAGAATTTGTAGGGCTGGTAAAATACTAATCGGGCGAATATCAAAAATATTGAAAATTACGTCCTTTTTAGGTAGGGAAATGATGGAAGCCACTGTCCACAAACTAGGAAATACTGATTTTGTCAAACACTGGTTTATTATGAATGTGATATGTGATAGAAACAAATCAATAAATAATTTTAGAATCAACAACAAATTTCCAGTCATATGTTCAGAAATTTATATAAAGATTAATTTATAATTTATTTCAATTAAATTTAATTATTTTATTTTAGATTAGTTATTAAAAAAGGATTACTGCGGAGTTTAATTTTAGAAAATATTTCAAGAATCTGAATTAACTTTCCAGGAACTTATGCAGCAAATGAAGTTGTATTAAAAATTGTGTTGCCTTGTGCTAAACAATTTACTAAATATATTACTGTAGAAAGAGTTTTTCAAGTGCCTCGCGCTCCAGATAAGATTGCAACGATAGAAACAAAAAAAAAACTGAATTTTTCTATTCGGAAAAGTATTTAAATTTTAGTTACATGAATTTTTAAAAAATTTGCTGAGTATCGTTTTGAATAAAGAATTTCATTTTATTTTCCTGATTTCGAGGGCACTCGAAAAAAATTATTCGTTCTTATAGGACCAATATTGCACCTCGACCAGACGTAAAAGGAGTGCCAAAAAGGGACCGAAACCCTATCAAAATACATAGTAAAAAATTTCATTAAATTCACTAAATTCAGAATGGCATGTAATCTGTGTATAAAAGCAGAACCATAAATTATTTCCGAAATTATTTTAATAGTTCACAAAACAATTCTGTCATTTAAATTCAAATTACTTTTAAGAATCACCCCAAAAAAATATAGAAAATTAAATTATTTCACACGAACAATATTTATTTATTCATAAAGACAAAATCATAAAATGTTTTACATTCAAATTCAAATTTTAAATAAAGAAATAAAAAGTTAAATCGAGTAATAGAAAATTACTCACACACACATTGGGTCGTGAATTGTTAACCGAGCACATACTCACTAAAATTAAATTATACAAAAAAAAAAATTCAAAATCTTATACATGACTGATATAAATATAAACGAAGCCGTATTTATTATAAATACATAAGAACCAAATTAATATTCATAAACATAAAACATGAATAATGTATTTATTTCGTTTAGCATAAAAAACGTATTTTAATATTAACAACTTCATAATCATAAGCAAAATATGGATGTATGTTCACTTAATAGTGCTACAAATTTGTATACCTATATAGGCAGATTTTAATGCGGCTCTCGTTGTTATTCCGAGGTTTGTGTCAATTTTTATTTTATCTGCATAATTATCAAATAAATATTATTAATCGTACTCGTATTTAATTCAAAAGGTAATTCATCGAATCAACCAAACAAAAAGTTTAGATTACGAATCGAAATCAGGTGAAACGGAAATATTTATTTCAATGTAGGCGGCTTACTGGAATTATTAACATAAACAATTGAATTTACATAAGAAGGGGTCATACGATTAATTCTAATATTACAACAATAAAGTTTATATTTTTAATGTGTTAATTTATTTAATTAGATTTATTGTATATTTATTTAAATAATTCATTTACGTTTTAATACAATATACATAGGTATAAATAGGTGTACATATGTTACGGTGCATGGATGAAGTGTATGTGAGACCGTGAATGTTCAGTCATACAAAAAAATTTGATTTATTCATTAAACATCAAGATTACACACACACACACACACACACACACACACACACACACACACACACAATTTTACATAATCATTAAAATGTTGCGCTTCATTAATTCCATCACATAATTCAAGTGATTTAAATTTCGCGAAGATATAAAATTTTGTTATAGTGCGGGATTTCTTAACTTGAAAAAATAGTTTAAGCCCTTTGATGCGTAAATCTTTTAATTTATTCGTTGTACAATAACAACCGAATGTATAACCGCTTATAATATGTAGGTACCATTATAATCTGCCCAAAAAAAAAAAATTAAAAATTATATGGCATGAAATTCGATTTCTTTAGAATTTTTTATTTTTTTTGGAAATGTTGAATATTAATCAAGCCGTGTATCGTTGTAAATCAAAATGTAACAATGTAACTGAAATGTTTCAGTTTTTGTTTATGAAGGTTATACAAATTAAAGGTGATTTAAATTTAATTAACGTTACATTTTTTCTTTTTTATAAATTACTTACTAAACAAACATTCTGGTGGCTCATTTTATATATGTACGTGTAGGTACACATTCTGGAAAAAAGACGTACCGAAAAATTATCCAACCGGATACATCTTTTTAATTATCAATGAACTTCCAAAAATTATACTCATTTAATTCCAAATAATTGCTTGGTATAAATTTTATGTTTGGTTAATCAATTTGTTTTAATTAAATAAATAATTATGAATTATAGAATTTAGAAAAAATTGGTCATGCTACTCAATCAAATATTTTGGGAATAATTGGTTAATTAGTAATGACAACGTGATCTGGAAATTTGTTCTTTTTTATTTATGCAAACCTAGTTTTAGAATCTTTCGCGGGAGATATTATTTCAAATTCAACATTTTTTATATTTTATTTTTTAACTATGATTATTGAGTTTTAGATTGTATATGGCATAGCGAGCGCACCTGAGGTTAAATATAAATAAAAATTGCACTCACCTTACCCACTGGTTTATTGAGTTTTTAGATGTTAAAAATTCTACATTTACTGGTGGATTAAATAGTTTTCAAATTTCTCAACTTAAAATTGAACCCAGTCGAAGCAGGAATGTAAAATCGGGACACTGAAAATATTAAGCCGAAACTCAACGGAATGTAAGACCTTAAAATGACCATGTAAAATAATAAAGAAAATAATACTGCTCACCAAACATCGTTAGCAGTCAAGCCTTCCAAGCTTAACGATAGAGCTAAAATGCCAAAAATTTAAAACGGTGGTTGAAGAAGAACGCAATTTTCTTTATATCAATTTATTGACATTATTGACATAATTTTATTTTTTATTTTTTCAATAAAGTGAGCCATCAAAACTAGAGGCATCATAATTTTGATTTATATTATGGGTACACTACAGAAAATGGTCCGAATGTTACAATAAGTTAGATCGGATCAGCACCTGTTTTTGATAAAATTGTTTATATTTTATACCTGTTGCAACATTCCAAAATAATCGGCGACTGCACGGGCCGTACAATCGTTAATAGGAATCCAAAGAATTCCAGAAACAATGATGTTTTTTAGCTTCAAGTTTTTCAACGAAAAAAAAAAAAAAGAAATATTGTGAAACGTTTATGTAAATGTTTTCTACATTGAAAAATACATCAAAGTTGGATTTGACGAATAAAAATAAGTTGAAGTCGTTCTTGACGACTTGATGAAGTACTGCATCGGAAGCGTCGACATACAGCAAAAGCTCTGCCGTTTTTGATGGCGATGTTGGACAAATCGAGTTTGCACTTATCAAATGCATTCCTCGCTTCGTCCGTCCACGTTAACAGCGTTCGATCGTTCTTCTTATTTCCGGGAATCATTTCCAGTAATTTGACTTGAGTTTCCAGGGCGTTTGGTAAAAACTTGCGATAATAGTTGATTGTCGCCAAAAGTCTTTTTGGTTGATTTACCATTTTCAGAAGTGGAAATGATTTGATGGCTTTGATTTTGTCGGGCACCGGCAAAAGTCCTTCAGTCGAAACGTGATGTCCAAGGAAATGAATCTACCGCCGGCCAAATTCGCATTTGACCACATTTATTGTTAAATTGTATTGTTTCAAGCGCCCAAAAACGATTCGCAAGTGTTCCTGGTGCTCTTCGGGCGTTGTTGAGGCGATGCACAATGTTGTGATGAATGTTTGTGCAGCGTCACGTAGACAAAGAGTCCGAAAGGCGTCGTAATAGCCGTTTTTTCAATGTCCTCTTTAGCGACTGGAACCTGATGGGAGGCTTTTTGAAAAAATGGTGTTTCCTTGCAAATTGCTAACGAAATCCTTCACATACGGAATTTAGTAGCGATTTGAACTGTGATAGCGTTTAAAGTGCGATAATCACCTCACGGATGCCATGATCCATCGAGCTTCTTCACGATGTGAAGCGGGCTTGCCCAACTACTGCTTAATGGTTGACAAATTCCGGCTATCATCAATAATTCGAATTCTTTCGTGCTGTTTCGAGTTTCTCGAGCTCCAATCGTCGAGGTCGAGCATATACAGGATGTCCTGTCATGATAATTCGATGCAATATAACGTGGAAGTATCGTAATTTGCTTGAACTCTTCCAGTTGACCAACAAAATTCAAATTCACTGGTACGTTTTGTATTCATTCGGTCGTCTCTTCGACGGTAATGCAGTGAGTGGGTCGATTATTTTTTTTAAGGTTTACCTTTAGTGTTGTAGTTCCAAACGTTTTGATTTCGGTGCCGTTTGCTGTTAGAGCAGGAGCCGTAGAGTAATAAAAATGAACGACATGGTACACGGTTTCTCCATACGCGATTCAAAGGATAATAAAATTTCGAACTGAAACGTAAAAATAAAATAATAATTTTTTTTGACGATGTCCTTCAAATTGACTCTCAAAGTGGTAAGTGTCGTTGTTAAAAAAAAACGACAAGGTACACGGATAGTTATTTGACTAGCATAATGAGCGTGTTTTTTTATTAGCTCCGGATAGCTGGTATCCGGAGCAGCTAATTTTCTATTATAAAACTTATGTTTGACAAGCTATTTATACATATAAATAATTTATTTAAAACTAATCTATAATTTTTAATTCAACTTTTTAACTAAAAACCTATAAAAAAATATTTAGCTCTACCTATTTATCTGGAGCTGCTCTCCGGAGCTGCTATCCGGAGCAAAGGGAAATTTGAAATATTTTTGATTTTTGTACAACCCTAATTGTGGCAAACTTCATTTTGGTTTAAAAATTTTGATAGATGTCAAATTCAAATGTCATATGGTTGTATGACATTTCTTCCAAATAAAAAATCATCGGGAGATTGATGAGGAATACGTTAAAGTAGAAGCTGCAAAAAAATTTTTAAAAGCTGGAAAGTAAAACAATAATCGAAATGCATCATTGTCGGAAGGTGACGAAGATGAAGATAAATAATATTTTGATGAAATGGACAGGCCTGGTACAAAAGTCAAATCGATTCAAAACAAAAAGTTACTGTACGTATTCTACGTATATGTGAAGACTCAGCTTAATATTACATAAATTTGAACCCCAATTCGGCATATTATGATCCAAAACATGTTCTATGAGGGATATTACTGATCCAAAATCACATCCTATTCTCGAATTCCACATCCGTTTTCCACATGCGGACATCTGTCAAAATGCATCAGAACGTTCGGAAATTTTAATTCGTATATAAAACACTTGATACATAGCCATTTTCCTATATGGAGAATTTCTTCCACCTGCTTATACCCATTCGGAAATATTCCCTTAGTACCAAAAAAATTCAATTTTTATGAATTTTGACTGATGTCCACATGTGGAAAATGGATGTGGAATTCGAGAATAGGATGTGAATTTGGATCAGTAATATCCCTCATAGAACATGTTTTGGATCATAATTTGCCGAATTGGGGTTCAAATTTATGTGATATTAAGCTGTGTCTTCACATATACGTAGAATACGTACAGTAACTTTTTGTTTTGAATCGACTTGACTTTTGTACCAGGCATGTCCATTTCATCAAAATATTATTTGGCTCGCATTGGTTTTAGCTGTCTCAGTCAAAGTGGCGCCATTTATTTCTGGATGTGGAAATATTAATAACTAAAAATCGCTGTTTATTTAATTAAAAAAAAAATAAATCTTCCTTTTCCAAAATTTACCACCGTCGCCTGTCAAGTGACAAGTGAGACAGCTAAACCCAATCCGTGCCCCTCAACAATCTCCCGATGATTTTTAGATAGTTTTATTCCGACTTTTTATTCGGAAGAAATGTCATACAACTGCATGAAGTTAGGTAAAATTTTAGCTTTTTGTTTAATAGCGACACATGTGTATAATAGCAAAACTTTCAATACAAATTTCCCATGTGCTCCCGATAGCTTGCTATCCGGAGCTAATAAAAAAACACGCTCAATGTAGATCTCCAATCATAAAAAAAATCATTCAAGCGTCGAACAGTTTTTGGTGACCTTCAGTAAGAAAATGAGATTTGAAACAGGTGTTGCCGTTGTTAAAAAAAAAAACAATAAGGTACACGGCAAATTCGTAAATCATTTGAAAGGTTTTAATGCGAGCTTTCCGAATATATACTTGGTTTTTATATAGGCGATGGCAAAGATGGTCAATTTCACCAAAATTAGACAGAAATTGGTGTTTTTTTCACATATAATTATTAAGTATCGTTAATTTATTTTCTCTATTTCGGTTTTAGTTTTCAATATTATATGTGGGAATTATGATGGGTAGTCGAGAATATAGAATAAAAATCTATATATGTTATTGTAAATGTGTGTTCGTCGGTAAATGTGCATATTTACCGATGACAGTTTGGTGAAGGAAAATTTGGTTTTGCGCTATCTGAAATTTTGGCCATATGACATTTGTGCCTATTTATGTAAATACCACATTTACCAAGGTGGTCTAGGAAATCGCTGGGGTGGTCAAACTGACATAAATTTACGTGTGAAAGTTTGGTAAAAGTGGGCTGAATGTACTAATTGAATGTACTATGAATTACCATAAGATATATATTGTATATATAATTGAAATATAATATTTTGTTTAAATTTAGTTTAGTTAAAACAATAGACAAATTATAATTTTCAAAAAAAAATTAATTTAGCAACAATTGGTTTTTAGTTAAAAAGTATTGTCTTCCTCATCACTCGAATGTATGCCAATTTCATCATTCTCTTCGTCACTGCTTTCATTTTCATCTAATATTTGATGTACATCAGTTGGTGTTTGAGTCCCACCGAACCAGTAAAAATCTAGAGAGTTATCTTTCTCTATCCATCCATTATTTTGTGCTACAAAATGTGGTGGCTTCATATGCACAGCACTCTTCCCGATGGCCGTTATGAAATTAACTCTCTTAATTTTTTGGTATAAAACCGAAAAACAATATGGAGGTAACATAGATGCATCAAATTCTGAAACACAATACATTATAATATATGTATAATATATTAAAAGTAAAACTGGAGCATATACATACCTTTAATTTTGTTAAGTGGATTTTTATCCGAATATTTACAAAGTTTATTAAACAAAATAAACCTTAATTTATTTACCGATGTGACTGTGGGGTTGCCATACATCGAAGACACAAAATTTTCTAGTTTTGAAGAAACATCCTCTTCCACTTCTTCAGATAAACCTAACGCAGAAAAAGATTCCTGAAATTCATGATTTCGTTGTAGTAATTTGAATGGTTTTATTTTTCCTTTTCCATGAAATGCCGCTGAAAAATCACATCCAGTGAAAGCATGGAATGCTGGTAAAGATTTACAAAGCGAACTTCCGAGATGTTCATATAATTTGTGAAGTTCTATATATCTTAATGAATTATTAGATACCCGCCCAACTTCCATATAAATTTTCAAATTTGGAAAATTATACATATTTCCCAATATAATTATCATAATATCCGTATCTATTGCTCGAACAACTACATTGTGTGGCATGCTATTTATCTTGCTTAGATTAAATACAATTTTGACATCAGCTTCTTCGTGCTCACAGTATAGGTCTGCAACATTTTCACAGCATATTTCACCTTCAATTGCACTAAATTTATAACATTCGTTTTCGGCTGAACAATACAATATTTTTTCATTAAAACAACTGTAAAAATTTGATCCATAATTTTGTAGCGTTGTAACAAAAAAATTTACAAATTTGGTTTTGAATGATTCCAATTGTAGAGCCTGATGGAGATTACGAGGTAATTTTTGGTCAAGTCCAATTATATTATAAACATCTTGACGGTTCGACATACGTCTGTTTCGTTCTACATCTTTTATAGATGGACTAAGATAGGTATCGTAAATCAGTCGGATTTCTTTTGCTTGGGATTTAAACATTTTATTTAACAAATGTTTAATCAAACCACCATAAGTTGTAAGAACATTACTAAGCATATGCAATAACGACATTCCATCAAAAATAATTGTATCAATTGAAGATGGTTGAGAACTATTTACTTTTCCTTCGATATGTATTAAAAGTTTAGATTTTTGCGTCTTGTGAGGAGTTCCATCCGGGTGACATAACGACAATGGTATTGCTGTTAAGGGATAAGTTAATACCAATTCCATATTAATTTGTTTTTCAATGGCAATGAAGATGATCCTGGCAAATAAATTACGTTCCAGTTTTACACTTCGTAATTCATCACTACTACCAGTCTCTCTTTTCGTTGATATAGACTCTTTTGAAAAATTCGAAATTATATTTTTTTTTATAGGTTTTAGAAATCTTTGCGGTTCTTCTAAGCACTCTGTTATAAAACAATTTTTCTGGTTGTCCCCGAAATCAAAAATATTTAACAAAAATTTTGAAGTAACGGCAGAAGTTGATTTTCCAGAACTAATATTAAAAAGCTTTGGGGTTTCTAATGTTTTGAATGGATTGCAGCAATTTATAATTTGTATTTTTAAATTTTGCAAGTCCCCATTATTTTTCTTAATCATATTTGGACGTAAATCTTTAGAAACATCGTCATTGGAATTAAGATGTAAACTGTTAAAAAATGTTGAGCATAATGAAGTCCTTAAATAATGACTTTTTGACCATCGTTGTCTTGCTGTGATGGAATTTGTAAATGCAGATATGCCTGTATATTTGTTAGCTGCATCTGCATTAATAGTTTGTTCCAATGTTAAATCTATTGGTAATTTCGAAAAAATTTTCTTGGTACGTTTTATGCCAAATCCACCATTTCTAAAGCTGTTCTCTAAGCCTGGATGCGTATGGTTTAAGTTGTATACATTTTTTAAATATTTAGTCAGCCATCGAGCATAATTACAATGGTTAAATCTAAAAAATAGTGAAGATATTTTTTCAAGACAAATTAAATAGGCTTCGAAATGCCCCATTCTTATACAACGAGAAAATTCACGATATAACTAAACCAATTCAATATAAATACACCAAAACTTAGCTGTTTCACCTTTTTCTCCAGTTAATGTCTGTTCTTTATATATAAAATATTTCTCTAATATGTCTGAAAGATCTTTCGAAATGTTGGGAGATTCTTCAAATGCTTCTAATGCTTCTAATTCATATTTTATTAATATAGAATCGATTAAAATTGTTTTTTTTCCAAAAACTCCTCAAAGTGTAACATTTGAAATGCTGTTCCCAAAAGCAAATGTAGTCGTTTGCACCTATAATAAAAATAAGAATGAAATAAAATAGGAAAATTATCTTTACATATCATGAATACCTATTGTAATGTTTTCCTGTAATAAAGGTATAAGTGGAACCTAAAGCAAGAATTCCACTTTCTTGGAGGATATATTCACCACCGGATCCATCTAAGTATTTACCAATTACCTTGAAGTAAGCTAACTCTATATGAAATGCCCCTAATTGTATAAATAAGTTATCGTAAATGGGCGATTCATTTTCTTGTATCTCCAATGCGATTTTTGGTCTAGCCAAATCATATGTAACAGTCATATAAGTTTGGTGGCATTTTTCCATTATTTCCAACGATCTCCTCATAGTTTCGGCTAAGGTTGAAGCCGAAGTTGGAGAACTATTTATTTGTGGGAGATACCAAACACCTTGTTGGATATTATTATCAATAATGATTCTAGAGTTCCAACCAACCCACATTGGAACGTTTCCACATTTAAGAACTAAGGACATTATCCATAAGTTATCTATTTTTTTATATGTTTGTATTTGGGAAGTTTCGTTTAAACATATTCCATCTGACAAAGTAGCATTTCTTGCTTTTTTATATAATGGTTCTATATAAGTTCTTTCTCCATCGTAAGCTCTTCATTTACGTTTGTACCCAGTAGATGTTGTTTTCTGCAACTATATTTTGATAAGCTATTCCAACGGTGTCATGTAATGTATTTTTCCCGTTAGCAGTTTCCACATAACAATCATAGTTGTCATAAGCTAATCCTGTATTTAAAATAGGATTAGGAAACATGCCTTCAGGTAAAATACCATCCTGTTGTGCATCTGAAGAGAAAACCAATTCAATTTCATATTCCTCAACCAAGTTATAATTAATTGAGTGCCCCAATCGATTTAATATGGTTACTATTTTTTTACTACCCGATATAGTTTTTATTGCCATTCCTTTAATGTTTAATTTTATAATTAATAAAAAATGTAATCTGAATAGTACTTAGATATTATTACCCAATTGAATATTTTTAGCCGGCTTTATATCACCGTTGGTAGCACAATATATAATGTCACTACATATTGCATTTACTCTTGAAATTTTGAATGGATCATTAGTTTCTTTATGGCTGCAAATACAGTTCATTATGAAATTTTTCAAAATTTCAGGGATTTCACATTCACCGTTTATTAGCGCTGGTAACGTAACATTATTGGGGACTGGTTTTTTTTATATTCATAATACTCTCACGAATTTTTTTTGCAGTGTTACTAGTAAAAATAATAGTTATACTATATTAATAATATTTTAATTTATGTTTTTGCTATTTACTATATACAAACAAGTTTATTGTTCGGCGAAATTACTAACTAATTACTAATATAATAAGATTTCAAATTCTTACTTGAACATTTCTATATAGTTATCCGTTTGCATTTTTTGATGGTACAAAATGTCACAATTTGGTAAGGCAGTACCACTCTTGTGCAATACTGTAGTTTTTCTACTAATTTTTGTAACAGTTACTTTACTTCCAAACTCGTCCATAATACGCTTTTGCAAGTAGTATTAACTAAATCATTTTCCGAATAAAGCTTAATAAAGTATATGTATTTATCATAAATACAATTCAAATACACATATTCCTCATCAGTACAGATTTTTTTAATATGCCTGATATACTATCAAAAGCTTTGCTGTAGTTTACACGATAATTTTTATCTTCACAATCTACATTTGATATAATTTGTTCGCAATTTTTAATATATTTTAGTTTACAATCATTGTGATAAAATAAAAAAGTGTGTGATAACGATAATTTTTCAATCATTCTTGCATCATCACAAAGGATTGCATATTTCTGAAAATCTTTAACAGTTTCCTCTAAGAAACATTTTACAGGAATAGATTTTTTGTTTTTCCTCTTGTTTTTTATACCACAAAATACACAATCTTTATCAATTTGCGAGACAACCGAAGTTTCTGTTACTGAATCTAGAAATGTATTTTAATCATATAAACTCAATCTGTACTAATAAGTTAAAATATATGGGAAAAACACAGAAGTTGATGCAATGAATTATTTTTTTTATATTTAAACTTACCTGTGGTATTATAAGGCTCCATTTGAAAAAATGTAATTCTAGTTTTGCTAATGCACCACTTTTGCGATTCTATACACTTGAGAAAATAACTGAATACTAAACATTTGAACATGCTATTACATAAAATTGTTTCAGTTGTTGTAGAAATAGATTACTTTATATATGTAAAATTGACCATCTTTGTCATCGCCTATATAAAAACCAAGTATATATTTGGAAAGCTCGCATTAAAACCTTTCAAATGATTTACGAATTTGCCGTGTACCTTATTGTTTTTTTTTAACAACGACAACACCTGTTTCTAATCTCATTTTCTTACTGAAGGTCACCAAAAACTGTTCGACGCTTGAATGATTTTTTTTATGATTGGAGATCTACATTATGTTAGTCAAATAACTATCCGTGTACCTTGTCGTTTTTTTTTTAACAACGACACTTACCACTTTGAGAGTCAATTTGAAGGACATCGTCAACAAAAATTATTATTTTATTTTTACGTTTCAGTTCGAAATTTTATTATTCTTTGAATCGCGTATAGAGAAACCGTGTACGTTTTCGTTCATTTTTGTTACTCTACGGCTCCCGGTCTATGTGAACAATTTAATTTCCGATGGCTTAAAATAGCCTACTGACCGACTGCGGGGCATGACTAATACGTCGCCTGTATCAACCAAAAATTCAATGTTCGTAGTATTGTTGTAAATTTTCAGTCAGTTAATGAAATTGGATTTAGACTGTTCGTTACCTAAATTCGACGCAGGCTGTTTGCTTCATTTACTATTTGACTCGACGGCATTCGTGGCGTCAAAATTGCACGGCTGGCGGCAACGGTTTGCTTTAGCGCCAAACTTCCAATGGAACCAACAATTTGGATGCTCCGATCGGGAATTGGAACGCGCACGTGGTCTATTAGCGTTCGCTTAATTACTGCGACCCGGGAAATTGTCGAATTTTCAATGAAGCTCAGCCACTTGAATGGATACGTCGGCTGCTGTTCTCATACTTTCCCTTTTCTGGGACTTGACCGATTTCCGTTTGGATAGCTCTTAATTTGTGCCAGTACCGAACAATATATTTTATTATCCGTGGTAACGTTGCTGGCTTGGAACCAGAATTCCAGGCTTACAAAATATAGTTGCGTCTTGTTTAAACTATCGATCAGTCTCGGTATTGGCAAGCGTGAAATAGTAGCATTTGCGTGTATGGTGACGGTGGGCGCCTTTTTGTTATCTTCGTCATCAACACCCATTTTAGTTTATTCACTTATTTTTCACTTTCGCGTGTTTTAATCACGTCGGGGTCATCACTTTGGGATTAAAACAATATTTATTTTAATTATTTTTATTTTATTTTAATCTCCAAAAAATGTTTACAGTACGTTTTTTTCACGTCCGTCTTCATTTTTTTTTTTTTTAACATGGCGTCGCTTGTTTACCATTCTTGATATTTTTATTGTAGGTTGCACAATTTTTCGATTATTTTAAATTGTAACGGCTAACGTATATTGGCTACACATATATTTAGGACATGGTGAGATACGTACACACAAGGAATTGGGCCGGGATAGTCAATTAATATAACAACTGCAAGAACCTAGAACGATATGTAAACCGACCCATTGCGGGGGGAACTTCGGACGCGAATGTACTTCTGAAGCGTGACCATTACACCCACAAAGACTAACACAGTAATTAACACAAATAAAACACTTATTAAAGAAAAAACACAAAAGTTAAAATTTTTTTTTTCCAATCATTTTCGTCTCAGAGACTGGTGAGTTCTTCTGTTAGTCGAGTATTGGTTGGTTAGGGGTACAACGATCTTCTATTGTCATCTGTTTAATTACCCATCCCCATAACCGATGTTTTCTGCGATTGGTGATTCGAACACTAGAGTAATTCGAACGCGCTAGTCGTTTTGTAATTAGGCCGCTAGCCAACACCGTGTTAGGAAAGCCCTTACAGGGGCTCACCTGATGATTTGGTTATTTGAATACCTTTTCTTTTTAGATTTTCTTAAATTTTTCTGTTTTGCTTCACTGTTTTTTTTCGACTCGCTATGTAAGTGGATTGTATTTGTAGTGCTGATACTTACATGTAATCTCGAAGAGTTCAAAGGATTGTTTGGTGGGTTGGAAAAGTAAAAAATCAATGGTTACGGTTCAAAATTATTTTTTCTGACACAAGAAATTGAAACTCAACATATACTAGGTCAATCGGGTATTTTTGGGGATTTTTTCGGTTGAGGGTGGTAATGGGTAGTATATTCGATCGGGAACAATAGGATCTCGGTTAGAGTGATAATTTTATTAATTTGTAATTTAACAAACATAATTGATATAACAATGCATCATGGATGGTCCTGACACCTCTGTGGTTCAGTATAAAGAAAAAATGTATGATGTGCCAGTGCTTCGGTGGCAGAGAAACTGTTTAATTTTTTTTTTATTTGATTGTATCGAAAACTGATGCTTTGGTTTGCAATATTAATCCAAAAAATTTAGTTTCTCGGATAGTAATAATGCGCTTTACCCATTGAAAAACGAAAAGAAAAAACCGGATTTAGTTTTTTTTCGATATAATTCCAAATTAGTGCTTTGTTTTCGCTGAAATCTTCTGGTTCTTGACCAAATGTACCATACAATTCTATTGTCAATTTAAAAAGTTCGAAACATTTTTAATTGGGTGAGAAAATGAAAATTAATTTTTTTCGGTTCAAAATAATTGTTCTCGTCCGAAAAATATTAACTTTCCATTTAATCAGCCAATTAAATTTTATTATGAATTTTTTAAATTGAATGTGGTACATTCGTTCATGAATCAGAAGGTTTTAACGAAAACAAAGCAATAATTTTGGTTTTCGTAAAAATAGATTAACGAACGATCAAACTTTTACGCTGAGAATTGTGCTGGAGAAATGCTATGAAAGCGACATCCACAAGAGGAATACATTATGGAACGTATTGTCATACCTGGGCATACTGTTAAAATTGGTTTCAATGTAAGGTGCTAATAGCAGGCAAAATTTCGGATTCCTTCAAGATAACATCTGGAGTGCGACAAGGAGACCCAATAGCTCAAATGTCATTTGTCAGCTCAATATAACGCAGCGCAGCTGCTTGTATTATATAGACGAACCCAGCTATTAGCATTCGCTAGCAATATAACTCCCATAGGAATTAATAGCAAAACTCTTTTCGTGTGGACATTTTATCAAAGATCGCAGCAGCCAACCGAACATTTTGCGCCAATATCAAAATATACAAGTCTACAAAAGATAAAGTCGTCATCATCGGATTCATAAGCGAAAAGTGATTCGTTCATAAAATCGGACCACTAAACAGGCCCTGGAGTCGGCACCAACGAAAGCAGGACCTCGTGGGAGACTACCTACTCGATGGATATACGACGTGGAAAGGGGCCTAAACATACTCCTTCACAGGGTCTGGCGTTCTCAAGGTTGCCAAACCCCTTCATAGGATGTAGCGCCAGCGGAAGAAGAAGAAAGCTATAATTTTGGAATTATGTCGAAAAAACTAAATCCGATTTTTCTTTTCGTTTCACAGTGAGTAAAGCGCGTAATATTTGTTACGGATGCATGATTGAACTTCCGTTTGTATTTTGTTTCCGGTTTCCCAGAATTGATTGGTTTTGAGAAACTAATGTTAAATGTACGAGGGATTTATAATCAATAAAGTGACTTATTTCGTCACAGCGGTGTGAATTATAAAAGATAGATTTTCGAAAACCTATTTAATAGTTTTGCACGATTTCAAAAGAATGAAAATATCCAGAAGAAGTTATACTTTTCAACCTTTTAATTGAAATAATTTTAAAATAGTATTAAAAAATGTTAGCATTGTATGTTTGTTTAAACATTATCATCTTTGTCAAGTATTGCCTAGTAGACTACATGAAACTTTATATATTGACGGCCGCGTAGATTAATTGGCGAAATGTATACCTCACCTATTCCTGAGAACACCAACAATATGTTTAGGTGGTTGAATATTATATTAAACAAACTGTATCACAGTATAATAGACATCGGATCCAAAAAAAAAAAAACTGAGCTTCACAATAAAAAATAAAAGTTATAATCCAATTATTATTCAAATCAGCACGTACATGTCAAAAACATAGGTTGTTCCACTTTGATCTCTGTCTCCCTACTTACTGAAAATAACATGAAATTATAAATATTTTGTTTTTTTTGTACATAAGATTTTGAGCCAATATAAGCTACAAGACTACAACGTACTCCTCGTTTTCACCCATGCGACGATATTTCATGCACATACATATAAAATTTGTAAAATTATTTTTTGGTTTTGTTTTTGGTTTATATGAATCAATAAATTTTCCAATCTCTTACCGTCATACCACAAAATATTTTTATTTTTATTATATGATGATAGTCTATGAAAAATTCTAAACAAACTGTAAATAAATGTAAAATTAGAACAAAATACTCATATAACCATTTTGTATGTTTTCTACGCTACATACCAAACGATTAACCTTGTCTGTCTGACTAGTTCGTCCGTCTCATCCTTCAATTTATTTTTTTCGTTATACAATTTCATATTTCCCAAAAGGCAAAAACTAAATTCAAAAATAACATTTTTTTTTCCGTAGCCATCGTCATCGTCTTCTACTCGAGAATAGTATAATTCAACTGGTGTCCTTTCAAGAATCTCATTGTCATTATAATGGTATCGTTGTTGTTGTCGTTATCATTTTTATTTATTTATTTTTTTTTTTTTGGTTTAAGTTGAAGAAGCATTTCTTATACATTTCTTCTCGCTTCGTTAAAAAAAATAAACTGGCTGTGTATAGCAGCTATTTTGTGTTTGTTGGGTTTGTACAATACATAAATGAATTTGAATATAGGCGCATGAATGATGAGTACAAAAAATAAATAATAATAATTTAAATGGTACAAATGGATGGAAATAATATTTTCAAGATGAAATGACTGAGAACAGCTTTTCTTTAAAGTGCTTTATTGTTATGAAGTTTTTGAGGCGGGAAAAAAAATTATTTAATATAGATTGAAAAATCTATTTAGGAACGAAGTTTTTATTCACTCATATAAAGTGAGAGTGGTGTTGTTTTTTTTTGTTTGGGCTTGTCTAAATTTAATTGGGCATGTGAAATTTCAATTTGTCGTTGTACAAGGGCTGTCTGATGGGAATAAGCCTGAATTGTTTTTTATTGGACAAAAGTAAATTTACTTTTCTTGCAAGATTTACAAAATCGTGGCAAGAACGGAAGAATTAATTCTTTTTTGTTTGCTCGGCTATTCGACTACCATAACATTTTTAGCCTGCCATAAGATTTATCTCGGTCTTAAATTTTTCTAGAGATTTCCAGACAACCAAAAAACTTACAAGAGAACAGGTTGGCTAAAAAAGTATTGCAACTCACTTTAAAAAGGGACTTTTACAGTTAGCTAGCACAAACTCTGAAACGACTAAAATTCGAGGATGTCCGCCGCCAAGCAGTAACTCGACTGACAAAAACAAAATTTGGAACGTTAGATGATGAACTAACTTTACTGAGTTTTTACTATTCATAAGAACGAAATATGGTGAGATACCTAATAATGCCTTGCATTAAATGGCGAACAAACACATTACTGTGGAATACCCTCAATCATTAAAGCAATCAAATATAATAAACAGCGCAGGGGGCTTTACAAAGTCTCAACGTTTCGCTGAAGAGGAATAAAAACTAAGTATATCTGTTTTAGTACTATAAAGAACCCCTGATAACCATACTATAAAGAACCCCTGAAGTTATAAAACAATTTATAAACTTCAGCAACAAAAGTCATCTTGATAAAGGTTTTGTGATTATTTACGGCTATGAAGTTCTCGACAAAATCAGAAAAATAACAAAACACGGCGGTACAAAATTTGCCGAAATAACAAAAAATTGTATATGATAAAACAGTTGGGAAAAGCAATGTAAGATACAAAGTTTCGTTAAAAAAAAAATAAAAATTTAATAAAAGTCTTTGATGGTAATCCCATGTGAATTAAATATAAAGTTGGAATGGTGGTAAGTTTTTGGGTAGGTATTTTTATTTACTTTATAATTTTAAACAAACAATATTGATAACTATTACTTGTATGTTGTGTTTCACGAAACATTGTTTTATACGACTCGTATAATTCGGCTACTATGATTCGGCCAATGACTCGGGTTTTGGAATTTCGAAAATTGTGCCCTGCACGTTTGAGCCAAGCAAGAATTCAAATTGCCTTGGTGATACTTGAGAACTTCTCTCTGGTTCTTGCGATAATCTTTTCCTTTTTTTGTACTTTCGGTGATAGCCATTCCGGTCCTTGGCACCACATCAAATTTGTGGTAAGTTCATTGGGAAGAATGCCACGGGAGGCTTTATCTGGCGGGTTTTGCTTCGACAGGGCGTATGACCACTGCTGAGAATTTGCCGAATTTAATATCTCGGTAACCCTGTTGATCACGAATACATTTCAATTCTTAGGTGAATTTGCCAGCCAAGCAAGGACGGTAGTTGAATCAGACCATAACGAGATCTGTGCAGTTGTTGTAAGTGCCAATGTCTTAATCACTATCCCGAGCAACCGGGTCAATAAAAGAGCTGCACATAACTTTAATCTAGCTGTAGTAGTATACTTGATCGGTGCGACCTTGGTTTTCGCGGAAATGATGTTCGTCTTTACTTTGTTACGCCAGTCAATTGGCGTACCTCCAATTTTCTTAAGTCATCGCCTATTTTACCTGTACTATATGTACTGTCCACATTCTTTCCCATGATTGTTGGTATTGCAAACAACCAATTATCTGTCTGCCTAAAACAGATAATAAATTCCTATCTCATGTGACTACTTGTGCTCAATTAGGTCGAGCATTCCTCTACGGAAATCAAGCAAGTCAGCTATATATCAACGCATGAGAATTTTCATTTTTCTGAGTTTCACGAAGCTCATTTTTCACTTGGGTTCTTATCTTTTTAATTTTTTCTGATATTACCAAGTACATATTTTATAATCTAATTTTCTAATTCCTTTTTATGCTGATGCATTTTTTTTTCTCTTCTGATGTGGGCGATTGACGACCGACGTGCATGGCGTGGGTTTTTTTGGAGTTAAGTTTTTGAGCTCGAGTAAGTCGGGTTGTTCTTTTATTTTATTTTTTTTATATATTTTTTTTTCGGTTGATGTTGTTTGTGACGAGAAGATAAAGTACAAGTTGTTAGTAATAAATTAATATTATTTAATTAAGTTAAAAGATTGAAGAAACTATTATAAAATTTATATAAAATTAAGAAAAGTGAGAATTCTAAAGACTATTAAAAGAGAAGTGATAAAAATTAGAATAATAATAAGTTGATAAAGATTAAGAAGTGAAAAATGGGAAATAAATATCCCTACTTGCGTTGCGATTAAGTCGAACGTAATCATAACTTTGATACATATAATAAAAGTATATTTTATTGTGATTAATAAAATTTTTGATGTTTTAGTTAATTGTACGTTAATCAATTAGGAATCCAAAATCGTTTTAAAAAGACATTGAAAGTGTAGATTTTGGATTGATCGAATAAAATAATAGTAGATAGTGAAATAAGAATAGAAATACCAGATATTAATGTAAAAGTTGAGTTATAAAACAAAGAAAAAATTAATAATGAATGGAAGAGCAAAGTTGATTTTTAAGATGAGTTAATTTTTATTATTGTTTATTATGATTTAAATATTAAATTTTTTAGTTTTAAGTTCATTATAATTGGAAATATAAAACTTATAATTTAGATATAATTATAAACCTTGAATTTGAAGATTTTGTTATTAAGATGGCGAGATAAGCCCCATTTAGGATGAGTTCAGGACTCTCCTAACCCAGCCCCAAAGCGAGATGTTAGTCGTCGCAATCCACATCCCCGCCTATTCCATTCTCCCACATCCTGCCTCCTTCCCTTCCCGCGGTTCAACTAGATCCGTGCCATGTTCCTGGCAAACCCCACGCCTTTCCCCTGAGCCTTAGCCGGCCAATGACCGCCCAGGAACAACAAGTGGCATGGATATCTGCTAACGGAGTGACTTCACGTCCTTTTCGTTACAACTTCTCCATTCGAACTTACGGTGTGGGCATATATGACGGCAGCGTACGCTGTATTTGATGCGTGCGCAAATCCACATAGCTGCAATGCTGTACCGAAGTTAGCCATCTCGGTAATTTGACCTCTTCTAATAATTTTAGTTTGCTTCTGACATTTGACCATTATTCTTTGACATCTGTAGGAAGTACGTCATCCCAATCGAGTTTTCGCAGCCACAGACTCTGAAATAGGATCTTTATTCCTATTGTGACGGATGATAGCCAACCTATTGGATCAAAAACGGGTGATCGGACCGCATATTTCTTTTAGTGAATTCTGTCGTGATTGGCAGAGTTACCTTAAATGAAAAACAATCGGTTTGTGGGTCAAATTTGATTTCTAGAACAGAAATTAAATTTGTTCCTTCGGTAATTTCCCGAATAGAAATTTCTCGGTCATCTGGTGGTATGTTCTCTAAGAGTTTTACATTATCATTTGCGGTCAGATATTATTATTAATATTTGCCCATTACTGGCTTCGTCGACAGTACTCGCCCCCGACATAAGGTCGTCCATATAAAAATCTCTCTGCAATATTTTCGCTGCAGACTTTCGGTATGTAGGTGTGCTAATTTATTGAGAGCTTGAGTTGCCAGAAACGAAGCTGACACCGTACCGTAGGTGTTTGTGAGAAGCTGGTAGTGTCTCACTGGTAAAGCTGGTGAGGCATGCCAAATGATGCGTTGGTAATCTGTGTCTGGGGTTTCGATCCACAGCTGACGAAACATTTTTTCGATGTCTGCCGTGATGATGTAACGATGTTTCCTGAATTTTATTTTTAGTATTTCTATGAGAGATTATTGAACAGTCGGTCCGACCATCAAGAAATCATTCAATGATCCTCCCGTAGTAGTCTTCGCTGACGCGTCGAATACGACACGTAGTTTGGTGGTGAACTACTTTCCTTGATTACGGGATGGTGTGGAAGGTAGTACATTTCTTCTTATGGTCGATTAATTTGGTCTGGTGGTATCAGCTCCATGTCACCGAACTCTTCATATTCTTCCATGAACTTGGAGTAGGTTTGGTGGAGTTCGGGGTTTTTCATCTGCTTTTGTTCCAGTGAGCTGAATCGCTTGAATGCTTGGTGTAGTGAGTTTCATAATGCGAGTTTATTGGGCTTGAAAGGCAGTGGAATCCTGAATTTTCCTGAACTTTGAATCTTCAAATGTTTGCCGAAGTGTTCAACGCTCGACAGCTGGTAGTTCTTCTGTTTCCCGGAATCTCCTCAATGATTGGTCGATGCTTATTTTTTCTTGAACAGATAGACAGGTGATGGTTTGGTGTGGTACGCCATTCGATTCATAAATTCCCCCTACGATCCATCCTAGATTGGTTTTCTGTGCAACGGGCTCGTCTGCGTCTTTCCTTATCTGACCGTCAGATAGGAGCATTAAAAATTTGTCACACCCAATCAAAAGATCTATGGGACCCGGCGAGTCAAATTCGGGATCGGCTAATGAAAATTCGCTTAGGTACGTGAATTGCTCGCGGTTTACAGGTTTAGGAGGTAGGTTCGACGTTATTTTTGGTATTATGTATGCTATGAGTTCGATACTAAATTGGGTGTCAATTCCGGATCTCACCAAAAGTGAAGATACACCTCTCGATCTGCCAGCTCTTCCGCCTTTTAGGGTGTTGATGTTGAATCTAGCATTTGACCGTAAAACGTTCAATCTATTTTGCGCAGTGCTCTGTGATGTATGATATGGTTGAAGCGGAGTCTAGGAGAGCCCGACACATTCGCCAATTCCCATATCTGTCGCGTATTTCAACTTTTGCGGTTGGTAGTAGTGCATCGGCACCTATGCCTTGGTTGGATGAATATAAGCTCTGAACGGGATGGTTAGGACCCTTGCACATGGCCAACAATGTTGTAGTGTCTGATTTCGTAGATGGTTTCGGCTCAAAAGAAATACTTGGAGAAATCTGATCAGCATGCACAAGTGAATGGTGTCTTTTCTTACATGGGTGGCATCGTCCTTTCGATCTACACTGAAATGCACTTATGCAAAACAATTGAAGCATCTAGCACTATTATTCAGATATAACCTGCGATCTTATAACTTCATTTGGATGAAATGACTCCTGTCGCCATAGTTGCAGTGTGATGTCATCCAGTTTCCTCTCTGCAAGGTACACCAACCAACATTCTCTAGATTCTGCACTCGATCCCAGCGCCTTGAGACCGCGGATAACTTCGTCGCATGTATCGTACTTTTGCCCAATTGTTTCGATTGAAGGTTTATTAATTTTCGGCTGTTTCATATATGTTTCGATGAACTCAGTTACTGTTACGCGTTTTCTATCGTAGCGTTAGACTAATTTTTGGAAAGCCTCTATATAGCTAGCGTCATCTACCTGGAAATGTCGTACTAACTTTTCAGCCGGACTTGTCCCACCAAATAGTGGGATTTTTGTGCTGGTTTCGTGTTCTCATGGACGGTACTTTTAAACAGATCATAAAATGACTGACATTCTCGAGCCTTTCCGCTAAAGGTAGGTAGTGTCAAACATGGTAGCTTGAAATCTGTTGGTGGGCTTGAAAACGATGTATTTAGAGTAGTGTCCTTCATACTTCTAGATGGTGTTTGAATCTTCGTCCTCATCAATCTTTATAAGATGGTTACGCATAAATAATAGTTGTCATCTACCGCCTCAACGTCCCATTGTGCATCTATATCGATGAAAAATATTTCGTCCTCCACGCTCACAAAACTTTTATAATGCTCTTTCATTTTATCTAATCTAATTTGCATCTCCTCAAATGGCGTGGTATCCTTGCATGCTTTCGCATAAGTAACTAATCTGGTAATTTGGCTTTTAATGACCGATCGTCGTTTGATTAAAGTATCCATACTTACTTTATAATTTATTTATAATGTTGCATTTTATATTGAGATCAGTCTTCAAATTTTCTCTAAACTATTTTCACCCCGTTCGTATACACAACTTAATTTGAGCAAGAATGCTCATTCACTATAAGTTGTGCAACAGCACAGAAGTTAATTATCATAAGTACTAATATTAAGAGTTAATCACATTTAAATCCATCCAGCACATTTAAATCCATCTTGTAAAACATCTTTGCTATCTTGGCTCCACGATCTAACGACTTTTCTGGCGATTAAAGAATTTTTACTACTCTTTGATGGATTCCTTTCTGGTTCCTTCGGCCACACCACGGGTCCACATGATTTAAGCATTTTGACATTAAGCATATTACGGTAAATATTTCCAAAATGAAATTACAAAATTTAAAATATAAAACAAAAATTAATACGACCGGCTGAAGTGAAAATCAAACCCTCTTTTTTTCAAAGCCAATGTGATGAGCTTTGTAGGTTATCACGATTTTCACAAATTAATTTCACTTTACGAAAATGTTGATACGAAACAGCTGGAAAAAAATTACGCTTTTATAAATTATATTATAATCTATTGCAGTCGTGTTTGCAAATTCTTTTTTGAATTTAGATTATTGTTTATTTAATTTAAATTATTTGAGTTTTATTTTAATAAAATAAATAAATTATACTCAAGGTTTTTTGGTTTCCAATAAACGTCCAGTAACTTCTCCAAAATGGCCGTCCACGCGGCAATGATGTCGTATACAATCTCCCACGCGGTCCAATTTGGCAATAAATATACCGGCTCGAAGGACAGCTGATGGTAATCCCAGGTGAATTAAAGATAAAGTTGGGATGGTGGTAAGTTTTTGGGTAGGTACTTTTATTTACTTTTTAATTTTAAACAAACAATATTGATAACAATTACTTTATTTTTTAGGTTATATAATTTATTACGTGTTACTTGGTTGACGCACAGTACAGAAGTGATTTTTTAGCATTAACAAACTCTTGACTGGAAATTACAATTATAAAAAATATTATGATTAATGCCATCTGCATGTGGACATTCTGACTACTTATTTGCAATAATAATTTGATACAACTTTTGTTTATAATTATGATTACTTTTCTATTACAATTTTGTTTCATAATTACTACTTTAACAAACGTCAAAATAATTTATATACAAATAAAATTTAGGTGAAAAAGATTGGTTACAATTATTAGTAAGATACAATTTAAATTAATTGAATTTAATATTTAATATACCTGTAACTAACAAAATAATAATATCAACATTTGCCGATGACACGACAATCCTGGTGTCCCACACTAATCCTAAAATTGCCTCAAAGGAATTGCTGAATCATTTAAACAAAGTTGCGGACTGGTTGAAAGCATGGCGAATCAAAGTGAACGAAAACAAATCAACTCATGTCACATTCACGCTGAACAAACGCACCTGCCCACCAGTGAAATTAAACGATAAAAATATTCTTCAACAAACGAAGGTAAAATACTTGGGTTTACATCTGGATAGAAGGTTAACGTGGAAAAATCATATTGAAACAAAGCGCAACCAAATAAAAATTACATTTTCTAAAATGTATTGGCTGATGGGAAGAAAATCTCAGTTGTCATTAGCTAATAAAGTTCTACTTTACAAAGCGATAATCAAACCCATATGGACATATGGTATTCAGTTATGGGGATCCACCAGCACTTCAAACAGAGAACTCCTGCAACGAGCCCAAGCGAAAATACTTCGAAGTATTACCAATGCTCCTTGGTACATTCGAAATAGTAATATACATCACGATCTTGGGATTAAACCCGTTAAAGAAACTATTAAAGAATTCAGTTCGAAATATTATTCAAAACTAGAAGCACATCCCAACGAATTAATCAGGGAGATACTAAAACAGCCGCGATTTAGGCGACTGAGAAGTACAGATCCACTCGGACTGATGAACCTGTGAACCTGTGAATTTACTAAATGATTATCTTATACTTATAAGTATAATCTAAATTAGTTGAATTGTGAGCACTAACAATAGGTATTAACATTGGTTAAGACTTTAAATATGTAATAATTTTTAGCTTAAGATTTGATTACTTCTTGTGAGTTTCTTATGTAGAAAGATTCAAGAATAAAGCCATTAGCAATATTTAAAAAAAAAAAAAAAATATTGAACGGAATGTATAATTTTAGATTTATGCCGTATTTCGATGATTTTTTTTTTGGTTTCCTTTCTTTTCAGATTCCAGCTTTAACACTGATGATATTCCGGATAATGTTTGCGATTTCCAGCAGTCTTCTGTTTTAATTGATTAAGACACATATAAAATGAAATAATTCATAACTGAAGAGCTGATCAGAGCATTTAACGAACAGTCGAAACTCGATTATCTGGGATGCTTGGGACCGAACGTTTCCCGGATAATCAAAGATTATCGAATGGTTGATCGAATTTTTCAGTTTTATAAAAAAATACATAATATACTGTGACGGTGACACCTAGTGTGTAATAGAATAAGTAAAACTAATAGCTCAATGCTTTACTGTACTAAATGGAATTTTCCATGATAAAAATTGTTACGTAATGTTTCTACGCTATTCCAACTGGAAAAGTCGTGAACTTTCGAGAAGCTTGGTTTGTGTATATAAAAAGGCGAACAAGATCGAATTGGATTATTCGTATTTGGAACGCGATAGTGTAAACTTGTAAGATTATTAGTAATATTTGGTACGCGATAGTATAAAGATTAAAAGGAATTAAAAAGTGATTTAAAAAGTGTTGTAGTGCGATAAATAAAGTAAAAGTGATCAGTAAAATTTAAGAATAATTTATATAAAGTGATTTTGTGAATTTTTATTGATAAACTGTGTTGTAATAAATTTTGTGAAATAAATAAATTCGTTGGTGATAAATTAAATTGAATTGGTTTTATTCACAATCCAGTGATACGAACCTTATTTGATAAGGCAAAAACGTAACAAATTGGTGACAGCGGTGGGATTGTGAATAAAAAGATAAAGAAAATGATTCTCAGCGAATTAAAAGTTCCAGAATTAAAGAGCGAACTTGAGAAACGGGGTTTGGCTACTGATGGTGGTAAAGCAGCTTTACAAGCGCGACTACGTGATGACATGGAGAAAGAAGGGCTGGACACGGAACATCATGATTTTGGAGAGAAAGTAACGGATGCGGCAACCGAGAGAAAGCAGAAAATAAACAACCGTTGGTCGAAAAGACACAAGAACATTCTGGAAGTTTCGATTTGACGCAGTTAATAGCTGCTATGAACCAGATGACGGGACAGATGAGTCTAATGAAACAACAAAACGAACGACAGCTAGGAGAAATTAAAAATCAAATGGCGCAACAAGCAGTGCAGTCAAACCAAGAAATTAAGAATGAAATGGAACAACAAAATGTGCGGCAGTTGGAGACTATAAATCAGTCTAACCAAGAAATGAAACAACAAGGAGAGGAAATTAAAGACCAAATTATAGATGGTCAAAAGAGAATGGACGAGAAACTTCTCGAATTATCTACTAACATTCACGGCGAAGTGGGGAAGCTGCAAATGGAGATTCAAAAGGTTGACGAAAAATTTGAAACGAAGGTTCAGCAGGTCGAAGAAAAATTACAAGCAGAGGTTCAACGTCTCGGGAAAGAGCTAACTGATATCAAGGCAAGTGGAACAACAACACAAGTGGTACAAACCATTCAATCAGTTAAGTTAAAACCACCAAACTTCGATGGTACAACATATTTCGGCATTTTCAAATTTCAATTTGAAACGGCAGCTAATCAAAACCGTTGGAATGATGAACATCTTGTCGCAGCGTTAATAGTGGCCCTTAAAGGTGAAGCTGCGGAGGCCTTACAAACAATTCCGGAAAAAAATCGCAACAGTTATCTCGAAATTATGAAGGCGCTGGATCGGAAGTACGGCAGTGACTACAAGCGGGAAATCTTTCGTATGGAATTGAAAAGCCGCTATCAAAAGGGAGGAGAATCACTTCAGGAATTTTCATCGGCAATCGAGCGATTAGTACATCTAGCACATACCAGTACGTCGGCCGATTATATGGAAAGGCTTAAAATTGATGCATTCATTGACGGTATTCGAGATCCAGAGACACGCAGGGCTGTAATGTTGTCACCTAAATCAACCTTTGCGGAAACCGTTGCGTTTGCGTTAACCATCGAGGCTGTGCAGAACTTCACCAGACCATCAGTATTTAGGCGTCAAATGAACTCAGACAAGAACGGCAGCATGGAGCGAATGGTACCGACAGTCGGAAGAGGCAGGCTTAGGTGTTGGAAATGTGACAAGTTGGGTCACATCTCAATGGACTGTCGGAAAGTAATACATGGAGAGAGAAGATCGCCACCTTTTATACGAGCAAACACGGAACGGTCGGAACAGAGGTCTAGAGGCAGCGAGCGAAGATGTTGGGTGTGTAACACGATTGGCCACATCTCGCGAGATTGTTTGGAAGCAGGAGGAAAGCGGCACGGATTACCATCTTCCGTGGAAAGAGCACGAAGAGGAGAGCGGGAATCGGATGAGCGGATGGCAACAGTCGGTAAAGTGGAAAGGTTAGAAGTCAGTTTGAAGGAACCGAAGCTGGCTTCGCCGTCTGGTTGCCCCATAACATTCATCCCTGTTACGAGTGAAGCACGAGGTGGAAGCAGCGTCACAGTTTGGGGCGGTGTTGATGGGAGGAGGTGTATTATTACGCTGGATACCGGAGCAACCCACACAATTGTTCGGAAAGATTTGATCGCAGGAGCAGTGCAGCTAGTTGATGGGTTAAAATTAAGAATGGCAAATGGGGAGAGTGCAATGATTAAAGGGAAAAAGATCGTGAGCATAAGGATCGGCGAAACGCTTTTCCCACACGAAGTTCTGGTCGCAGACATTGTGGATGAGGTTATTTTAGGAACGGACTTCATGAGGATGAATGGCTTTGTGTTGTATTTTGGACGAGGAATATTGAGCAGCGATAACATCGAGCTGAATCTTAAATTTAACGGTACGGATGCGACAGTAAGGCGAGTAACAATCAGTCATTACGAGGAGCTGCCATCGAAATCTGAAACAATTGTTGAGGAAACCAAAGAACACCAGGTTAAGCAGACTTTGCATAAGAAGGGCCGAGTTGTGCGAGGTAGAGTGCGAGTGTCGGGCGACTGGATGAGAACTCGATGTGCCATACGGGCAAATGGCCAGGGATTACACGAGGGGCAACTGGTGTGGCATCAAAACTCGCAACAAAAGAAGGGGGATTTATCGGCGAAAGTGCAGCCTATATGGACGGCACCCTACAGGACAAGAAAAGGACAAGGAGGTAAACCAATGGCGGTACATTTAGAGAGGCTGGCCCTCTACCGAGGAGGTAATTTCGGTCCTCTTCGGGACGAACAGGCTTAGGTGAGGGGTAGTGTGACGGTGACACCTAGTGTGTAATAGAATAAGTAAAACTAATAGCTCAATGCTTTACTGTACTAAATGGAATTTTCCATGATAAAAATTGTTACGTAATGTTTCTACGCTATTCCAACTGGAAAAGTCGTGAACTTTCGAGAAGCTTGGTTTGTGTATATAAAAAGGCGAACAAGATTGAATTGGATTATTCGTATTTGGAACGCGATAGTGTAAACTTGTAAGATTATTAGTAATATTTGGTACGCGATAGTATAAAGATTAAAAGGAATTAAAAAGTGATTTAAAAAGTGTTGTAGTGCGATAAATAAAGTAAAAGTGATCAGTAAAATTTAAGAATAATTTATATAAAGTGATTTTGTGAATTTTTATTGATAAACTGTGTTGTAATAAATTTTGTGAAATAAATAAATTCGTTGGTGATAAATTGAATTGAGTTTGTATTATTCACAATCCAGTGATACGAACCTTGATTGACAAGGCAAAAACGTAACAATACATATTGGGACGGTGACACCTAGTGTGTAATAGAATAAGTTAAAATTAATAGCTCAATGTTAAACTGTTCTAAATGGAATTTTCTATGATAAAATTGTTCTACACTATTCTAATTTGAAAAATTATGAGCTTTCTAGAAGTTTGGGTTGTGTATATAAAAAGGCGAACGAAGTCGAATTGGATTAGTAGTATTTGGAAGGCGACAGTGTGAAGCTTAAAAAGTAATTAAAAAGTGATTTGAAAAGTGTTGTAGTGCGAAATAAAAATTATAAGTGAATAGTAAAATTGTGTAAAAATTATTTAAAGTGATTTTGTGAATTTTTATTGATAAACTGTGTTGTAATAATTCTTGTGTGAAATAAATAAATTCGTTGGAGATAAATTAAATTGATTTTGTATTATTCACAATCCAGTGATACGAACCTTGATTGACAAGGCAAAAACGTAACAATATGTATATAAATGCTTAACACAAAAACAACACTGTTGCCAAAATTTAACGAAAAAATTAAAATGAAAAATCCCGGTTAATCAATTGAAAATCTATATAAAAAAGTGACTCAAAAAAATCGACTGTGTAAAAAAAAATCACGGATAATAGAGTTTTACGGATAATAGGATCCCGGAAAATCGAGTTTTGACTGTATTTAACGTTTATTTTAGTTAGTTAAATATTTATTTTGAGATGTTTCTCTATGAGTAGTTAAGCTACCCATGATAAGGGTGTTTAAATAAAATTACCTTTATTTAAATACGATGAGCAAGACCCATTTTTTATTGATCATCAGGTTGGTAAAGTACCACCCCCAACGACTGAAATAGTTGGTCACAAAGCCGCGGTTATGTCCACAATGTACCACGATGACCTGGTGCGGACTCGTTCCGAATCTTCAGCTCCTTCGAGGAGTAGTCTGGGCAACCTGGCTGCTGAGGGAAATGGAGGTTTAACTCGGATCCTATATCCATAATCCCCTATACCGAGGCTAGAGTTATGTTGTGTTTTTAGTTATGCTCCGTCCCGTAACAACGTGTCCACTGAAATATAAGATCACAGGCTTGGAATGAAGCAGTTAAGATACATTTTTAAAATAATTGTTTCATAAGATCTAAAAAATGTGTCCCGGTTTGCCTCAAAACCATGAAATATGTATATAAAACCAATACTCATATGTTCAAGAATATATGTAAACTATAAACATCCTTGAACTTTAGAAATATATTAGAGCTTAAATCGATTTCTTTTGAAACGATAAAAACAAAAATAAAAAAAATAATAAACAGAGCTTTCAGAGATTTCAAAACCAATATATCGTTAAAATGGGAAAATTGTATATTGCATGTAAATCTAAGTATACAACATATAGAAAATGCATATAAGCGCAAATATAAAACGAAAAAGCTTTATCCCATATACTCGTACATTTAATACATAAATTCGTTTCATCTTTTACAAAATTGCAAACTAATATAAAAAGAAATTCAAAGTGAACGATTTAAAATTTTCATTTTTGAGTAAAATAAAAAAAAAACATTCGCTAAATATCCCAATTCAACAATAACAAGCAAAATAAGTTACCACACATACACACACATATATAGAAATTTTCCCTTCAAACCATATCATAAATTGGAAGTATAGACGAAGAAATTTCTTGTTTTTCTTTCGTATCGTTTAACCGAGATAAGTTCTACATTTTTCCATGCTCATCTTGTTGTTGCATTAAAATGAATTTACTATTATTTAGTTCAAGGACTAAGCATAAAGGAAACATTTTTTTTTTTTTTTGCCATTTTGTTGTCTTTAGAAAATCGGTTTTCATTGCAGCCAAATGTTTGTATGGCGGTGTATATTCGCTTTTATATTCTCTCGTATATGTCTTGCGATAATCATGAAAAATTTCGAATTTTCTTTTGTACATTCGCTTTTGGTTTACGAAACGAAAAAAATTACGTTTTTCTTTGGAAAACCTTGTATATAATAAAGAACATAACGTTAGAAAATACATGAATCGGTTTTGTCTCGAAGGAATCTGGTTTTATAATCCATACATAGTTGGTTTTCCTACGAAATTACACTTTTCTATTTTATGAGCTTTTTTTATAAGTTTATTTAAATAATCTGTAAAAACTATTTGTGTGTTTGCTCTTTAGTTATGTTTTGGTGATAAATTTGTTTTCCAAATACTTTGGGTACATTTTTATTTTTGTTTTTTTATCTTTAATGGAATCCGGATAAATTTTAGTGGTTGGTAGGAGAGCTAACAAAAATGTTTCAACAAAATTTATATTTAGTAAGTCATAAGTTAGCCATAAATTTCCCAACAGTCTTTGATTCAGTTATCAAAGAGCCATTAACAAGTTTGAGAAATAATTCAATATAATATACATCAACATCGTACTATGTAATATGTATAGAGAGAAATAGCGAGAATTTTTAAATTTAAAGTTTGCATTTTTTTTTTTTGTAATCTTTAAGCTTTTTGTAATTACAGTAAATCAACCCAATACAATGTTAAACACTAACAACAAAAAATAATTTTTTATGAAACATGAAAACATCTAGTTAGATAAACTAAAAATAATATTTATGTTGCAGAAAGCAGAATTTTATATTATTATGAAGAAGCGCAAGAAACTTTAATTTATCAATGATCAATGGTATAAGATTAGTGCACGTTCGGTAGATGATACATTGTTGTAAAACCTGTGTGAGACTATAGTGCTTGCAATATTTTTCAAAATATAAAGCATTCATCGTTTATTCCAGGAAATCTATATCTATACTCGTACAAACTGCTGAATATTTCACGGTTAACCGCATAACTAGGAATAACTAACAAACCATTAAAAATTACCTTCGAATCGTTTCAAAACTGTTTTTGTTTCGGTTACTTTGTGACAGTCTAATTGCTGATGTCAATTTTCCGCTGCACAACACATAACATTTCGCGGAATTTTTTTTATTAAAAGAGTCGCATGAACAAAAAACACACTTTGCATAAAAAACTTAAAAAAATCCAAAAAGGAAATAAACCCAAAAAAAATAAAAAATCGGACAGTTAATGAATTTATTATCTGAAATTTAGGTTAAAATAATTCATTCAATTTTCATGGATGATGGAACTTTGTGTATAAATTTGTTCTTAGTAACTCATTTATATGCGATAATAAATTGTATCGCGCAGACCAACCTCAAATGTTGATTTTAAAACATTAATTTACATTTTGTCAAGTGACGCGCAGTGACAAACATACATATCTATTTAAAAACCATCTAAATCTACAATGTTAAATGTGACATGGTAAATGTGTTTTTTGTTGTCTGTACATGCAGTTTGATGGACAAGTTTCTTTGAAATTACCAACTGTACAGTGTATCATTTTCTTAAATCGAGTTCATATTATGTTCAACAAAGGAAACAAGTTGATTCAATTCGCTTTTTTACATTTTTTTTTCAGTTATGCTTGTTATCTCGAAAATTAAATTACATTTAAATGTAATTAAATTAATTTTGGTAACAAAAATAAAAAAACGACAATTACGTTAGGTACTATTCTAACCAAGAAAAAAATGTTTAGATTGATACCCACAATTATGCTGATAAAATTTAATTTGACATTGACGCGAGATTTTTAAACAAAAAAAAAAAATTTCAGATTCTTTCTCTAATAACTAGCGAATTAGATATGTGCGGTTGTTTTGGTGGTGACACGCAATGTGTATCTTTAGTTGTTGATCTTTTAAAATTTGTAATTTTGTCAATGGCATTTCCTTTATTCATAAATAATTATTACAAATTGTCTTGTCTTGTTTCTTAATTTTAGATTTTTTATGCCGATCATATGTTAAGATTATAGAATTATTTATGGATAATGGACCATTCATTTTATAGATAATATGTTTTTTTGCTTTTATCAATGGAACCACAAATTTTGCAAAATAATATGAATTCTAGAAATAGATAGGCTTAGGTAAGCTTTTTTTATTTTTTTTTTGTAAGAAACACAACAATAAAATTTGGGTTTATCTTCGTACGATGGAGATAGCGGAAAAGGTCAAGGTGACACTTAAATCAAGGATATATCAAAGTAATAAACCATGGCTTGAATATACCATTAATGGGTTTTATTTATGTCTTGTAATATAAGAAGATAAGAATTTAAAATTATTTCAGGGTCCTAAAGTTTAGCTACTTGCCCGTAAAACAATTTTCGTCCATTGCGACGTTTCCGTCTCTAGAAGATATGAGACGGAAATGTCTAACTCTTAAATTTAAAAAAAAATTTAATTCGTAGTAAAATAATCGAAATTATCATTCTATTGGAAACCAGTTCAAATAGAATATAAAACTTGAGTTTAATTAGGAACCAAAATTAAATAAAAGACGAAGACGGCTATCAATTGAAATAATAAGTACAAAATTGAGACGAAACGTCAATCGAAATCTTAAATACAAAATATACAGAGAAAAAAAAGCATATGAAAAGTCACATTTTTCATACAAAAATTATCGGATTTCCCTATGATTTTTATCCAAGAAGAAAAATTCTTAAAACAATATGATTTTCCTTATTAATTTGTTAATGTGATGTCCTTTTGAAATATTCGGATTTCCCGATCAATTTATGAAATTTTATTGAATATGCATGTTGTTATTAAGAAGGATTTCGTATTACATATTAATGTGAATATCACATTAATATTTATTGGACGACCTCTTGCTACACAAAGAGATTTACTTTTTAAATTTTAAAGATATCTTATTAAAAATTTGTCGGATTTTGTATAATTTAGAGTTAAAGAAATTTACGCAACCACAAAACAAAGCAAAATCATTGGCATGCATTAGAATGATAACATCACAAGGTTTGCGTATCACACCGATTGCTTATATTTATACTCAAACCATAACAAGCACAAACGATTCAATACACAATTTTATTATTTATATACTTACCAATTATCTTAATGCATATTACCGTATATCCCTAAAATTAGAATTATTTATTGTACTCGAATTACTGAATTTATATACATATAAATTTATACTTACATTTTGTTTGTAAACAAACTACCATTTGACATGTATGAAGTTAAAATTGTAATAGATTAATTATAATTAATGTCATTAAGAACAGTACCACTTGTGTACTAATTTATGTAATTTAGTACTAAGCTAATGACTTATATTTTTGTAAATCATTTTTTAACACTTAAGTTTCAACTGGCGATCAACAAACATCAAAAATTAATAAAACCAAATCTTACTTAAATAATAATTATAAATAAAATTAAGGACATCTTGTTACTGTGGTGTTTCAATTAAATTTTTATTTAATTAAATAAAATATACCAATTTACAAACAGTGATTCAACGATCATTTTTATATATAAAATTCTTCCCAATTACCAGCTACATTTTTTTTGGTCCTTCGAGCCGGATCTAGATAATACATTCGGAATAATTATACCAGCTACACCATTTTTGAGAAGAATTTATCAACCACCATTACCTCATGGAATTGCTGTTTGGATGCCATTTTGGATTTACATGTATCATACGCATATCATAACTTAAGTATACCATTTTTATTTTCCATATTTTTGCATTTTTATTTCCATTCTTCATTTCGTTTATTCCACTTTGAATTTTCCTTCACCTCAATATAATTTCGGTATTTAAAAATTTTATTTAAACGGTCGATATAGTTAACCTATCGAATAATTCGGGCTATATTTAACAATAAAGTGATAAGTGAATTAAATTAGTGCAGTGAATCAAATCGAAAATGCCGCCAAAGGTAAACCAATATTTGCGACGCCGCGAAACCACGTTGCTGCAAATTAAAGCTATTGAAACGTACGCCAACAACCTCACCGATACTGAAGACATTGAAACCGTTAAGGCACGATTGGAATCCTTGCAACGTTTGATGACAACATTTACAGATACCGAAGATGAAATATTTGCCAGAGATTCAGAGGCGGAATCGGGTGCCGTAGAATGTGACGAGATTTATGATAAAACTATTGGAAAATTAAATACACATCTAAAGGGCATGCAACCGACGATGCCAAAATTTGATGTTTCCACCAACATGAATAACTCGACATTAAATCAATCACGTTGTGACATAAAATTGCCACGCCTAACACTACCAGTATTCGATGGCAATTACCAAGAATGGCAATCATTTCACGACATGTTTGTCTCAACAGTGCATGAAAATCCTGGGGGTCTATTATGAAAATTTTCGACCGCGTTTTTTTTCGACGTTGTCGACCAATTCGACGACGTCGAAAATAGCTATTATGAATTACTCGACAAGATCGAAAATAACCTCAGCATGTTACAAATAAAATCGGCGAAACCATTTTGTTTAAGCTGTCAAACTGAAAACATCAATTGTTTTGTGAATTTAACGTTTTTTCTTAAAATATAATATATATTTAACATATACATATGTACATAAATAAATATAAAAAAATCGTTTGTGCTCATAAAATGGAAGCGAGCGTGGGATTTTTTGTACACAGCAGTGAAGATGATTCCGACAATGAAGTAACGGCGGCATATATCCAAAGGAAGCGGTTAAGGGACAATTCAAATGTACTTGATATGCCAAATAAAAGGTAATATTTATAATCACTACTTGCTTCACATTTTAAATTCATTTCAAGGGAAATTAAATGCTTTCAGGTTCATCAGATTGTTCAGAGTGTCAAAAACTTTATTTTCTGATATTTTGAATGAAATCGAACCCAAATTTATTACTAGAAAAAAAACAGACGCTATTCCACCTATTTTAAAACTCGCTGCCACATTACGTTTTCTGGGAGAAGGATCATATCAACAAGGAGTGGGGCAGGACTATTTGATCGGCATGGCGCAATCCACTGTGTCTATTGTGATGACAGAGACATTAAATATATTAGAAACTAACTTGTGCAGCAAACACATAATATTAAAATTATCTGATGAGGAAAAACTGAAATCCAAGGACTATTTTTTTAATAAAACGGGGTTTCCAGGCGTGATTGGTTGTGTGGATGGAACACATATCAATATTATAAGGCCAGAAAGAAATGAGCATCATTTTTTTAATAGGAAAGGTTCACATAGTTTGAACGTTATGATCGTATGTATTTTAGGTATTTGTAGCTACATATATAAATTATAAATATTATATATTATTTCCATATAGACATGTGACTACAATAATAAAATAACTTCAGTCGATCCCCGTTTCGGGGGTTGTTCTCACGATTCTGTCGTTTGGAGTCTCAGCGACAATCGAAAAATTATGGAGCAGGAGTGGAGACGAGATAATTCTTCATGGATTCTAGGTAATTAATAAAATATTTTAGTAATTATAAATTTCTATAATTATCGAAAGTTTAGGTGATTCCGGATATTCGTTGGAGCCCTGGTTGATGACTCCCTATAGAAAATCAACGGAAGGCTCAGCTGAATCGCGGTTTAATACAGCTCATGCTAAAGCGCGTTCGATAATCGAACGCGTATTTGGCATATTAAAGGGTCGTTGGAGAAGCTTGTTACATACTCGAGAATTACATTACCAACCGGAGAAAGTAGCCAAATTTGTTAATGTATGTTGCTTACTCCATAATTTATGTGTGAAATACAATGTCCCCTTGGATGAGGCTTTAATTATAAGGGATGAAGATATGGGCAACCAAAATGGTGAAAATATCGAAAACCTGATGCAAGAAGCTAAGAGAGTTAGAGATAACATAAAAAACAATTATATGAATTCAAGTTGAGATGCGCAAATGTATTAAATCAAAACAAAATATTTTTTATTTTAAGATTATATTTTTCTATTTAATTCATTTTAATTTCATTTATTTTAATTTCATTTATTTTAATTTCATTTATTTTAATCAGTCAATTCAAAATATATACATGTTTACATAAAAAAATTTTTTTTTTTATAAATTATCGGTTTGCCTCAAATTCCAACTGTCTTAATTCTACCTCCTTTTGTTTGATTTCTATAACATCGGCTTTTTGCTTGATTTGGTCAAGAATCATTTTTTGTTTCGCTTTCCATTTCCCTTCCTCGAAAGACAATTTCTTTTCTTTCAAGGACAATTTCTTCTCTTCTAAAGACAATTGCTTCTCGAACAAATTTCTTATTTCTTTTAATGCCTTAGTCATTTCTTTTCGTTGGTGATGCTGCTTTTCCAAAAACACATCTTGTTTTTTGTAGAAACTTTCCTGTGTTTGAATTTGTTTTTTAAGCAGACTTTTGGAAGTTTCTTTGGGTTGCTTTTGTGCTCTTATTGGTCTATTGCGATTCGGGTTTTGAATTAACACTGCTGTTGGTTCTGTCTCATTTATTACTGGTGGTTCCTCATTTTGCTGGTTCAAATTTGTAGTTGCATTGTGGCTATTTATGGTGGAGGCGATATTATCCATTTGACGGGTTGAAGCGTCTGGCTGGTGTGTGGCTGGTTCAATGGAGTTTATTGGAATTTCTGTATTTATTGATAAACACCCGAAATTCTTGGCGTTTATGCCTTCAATTTCCCCCTGCAGATCCAAGAAAACGTTGAGTCGCTCCTCTAAATTATTTAGACGTTTGATTCTGCACGGCCCTCCACCCGTTCCACAAATTGCTTTTTTGTTGTGCCTTAATTTACTTTTGGTATTATATTTAAAATCCCTCCATACCTAGTAAAAAAATTATCTTAATATATTATATTATTTTGCACCGTCTCTAAAACTTACTTTTTTCCAACCTTCAACTGTTTTTTCTGGAGGACCAATAGCATTTAACCGCTCCTTTACTTCATTCCACAAACAATTTAAGGTGTCGCGATACTGAAGGGTATTTAAACAATTTTTTGCGACACCTTCATTTCTCTCCATAAATTCTAAAAGAATTTCAAACTGCTCTTGCGTTGTTGCGGCCCTGTATGAAAATTGGAACAATTTAAAAAAAATTAATTTATTACGTACAAAAATATAATAGCTTAAAAATGCAAAATTTAAATTAACATAACTCACATTTTTATAGTTTGAAACACCAACAAATATATTGTAATTTCTGTTTAGCAAAATATTATCAGTAATAATTAAATGTAAAATTAAAACGTATTGAATACGTTTGAAATACTTAAAATTATTTTACCACTTATTTTATAACACGTCTCGTCACCTCAAGAGCAGTCGTATAATATTCGTCTTTATCTTAAACAATACGGTGTCATAAAATTGTTTTATTTCATAATAGGGGAATTCTCGACATGGTCGAAAAAAAAACGCGTCGAAAAATTTCATAATAGCTTATTTTCGATAAAGTCGAAAAAAAAACGCGGTCGAAAATTTTCATAATAGACCCCCTGGGCTTACTGGTGTACAAAAGCTTCAGTACCTTAACGATTCGTTACGAGGAGAGGCTCGAGCATCATTAAGACACTTGGAAATAACCGAAGCCAACTATGTCGAGGCATACCAGAAATTGACAAAAAGGTATAGTAAGAAAAAATTAATTCTAAACTCTTTTATAAAAACATTTATTAGCCAACCGTCAGTCAACCAAGCAACCGGTAAACCACTTCGTCAAATTTTCGACACCTCTGACGAAGTAATACGTGGAATTAAAGCACTGGGAAACGCAGGAAATGGTCGCGATCCATGGTTAATCTACCTAATATTAAACAAGATGGATGAAGACACACAACAGCGTTGGGCAAATGAGACCACAGAGATCGATTTTCCAACTTGGCAATCATTTTTGGATTTTTTAACGAAACGAGCTGACTCGTTAGAAAATTGCCAACAACCACCTAGGAAACCACAATTTCGATCTACCACCATCCACAGCCATACAGTAGCAGTCAAAAATTGTCCATTATGTAATACCGTACATAATTTATACCAATGTACTAAATTTAGAGAGATGGATGTAACCGCCAGACGTGAATTCATGCAAGGGGCCAACCGATGTTTTAATTGTTTGTGTGATACACATTTGGTTTCGAGATGCCAATCAAAAAGGTCATGCATGAAATGCCATAAGCGTCACAATACATTACTCCACTTACCATCCAACCACAACGCCACCACAAACCACGCCAAAAATGAGGCGAATATTGAGAATACACCTACCAACAATGTTGAAAAAACATCGGTTTATTTAACACCGTCTACCACCGTCCATACCTACCAATCACAATCACCAACATTTAACGTCGGACTTCTACAAACAGCACTTGTAGATATTCGAGGAGCTAATAATCTTTTATATCGTTGTAGAGCACTTTTAGATTCCGGAAGTTTAGCCTCATTCATCACCGAGTCGTGCGTTCAAAAATTGGGATTACCACGGAAGAACCAGAGAACTATTGTCGAGGGACTAGGTTCAACCAAGATGGGCACTTCCAGAGGACGCTTGAATATTGAGGTATTTTCGCGAACAAGAAAGGACACATCATTCCATATGGACTCGCTTGTTCTAGCATCAATTACATCAATACAACCGCAGATACGAATACCTGATTACCATTGGGCGGAGTTCCAAAACCTACCATTGGCAGACCCAACGTTCCAAGAGCCTGGCGAAATTGAAATTTTAATTGGATGTGACCATTATCTTTCGCTACTACTACCTGGTCATATTGAGGGTGTCAAATCCAACCTAATAGCACAAGAAACAATTCTTGGTTGGATAATTTCGGGAACATTAAGAAACAAGCAGCCATCACAAATTACAAACCTTTGTACATCCGTTAATATTGATGAAGCTCTGACAAAATTTTGGGAAATTGAAGAGATTAAAACACCCACACCCCAAACCCCAGAAGAAATTTATTGCGAGAATCATTTTTTGGATAACTACAGACGAAATAGCGACGGTAAATATGTCGTCGCATTACCATTTGACCCGAAAGCAGCACCACTTGGAGAATCCAAATCGCAAGCCGTCAGAAGACTCCATTCCATCGAGCGTAAACTTGAGCGAGATCCTGACCTAAAAAGAGAATATATTGCATTTATGAGAGAATACCAGAAATTGGGAGACATGGAACGTATAACCGATGACGAAATTGATATTCCATGGGACCAGTCATATTACTTACCACATCATTCAGTCTCTAAAGAAACCAGCACCACCACCAGAGTTCGTGTTGTATTCGATGCGTCGGACAAAACCAAAACCGGAAGATCGCTAAATGACAATTTATGCGTTGGCCCATCAATCCAGCAAACTCTACAACAATTACTATTGCGTTTTCGGTTTCATCGTTTTGTTATGACAGCCGACCTAGAAAATATGTTTAGACAAATATTAATTACTAACCAACATACAAATTTTCAGAGAATTTTATGGAGAGAGGATTCATCGGAGCCCATACAAGAGTTCCGCTTACTGACCGTCACATATGGCACATCACCAGCGCCGTTCTTGTCCACCCGAGTTTTAAAACAAATTGCTAACGACAATCAAGAAAGGTTTCCGAATGCAGCAGCAATCATCGGTAGCGATTTCTACGTCGACGACCTGATGACAGGAGCAGACACACTGGATCAACTCATCACCCTCAAAAATGAAATATCACACATAATGAAATCGGCAGGATTCAATTTACGGAAATGGCTATCAAACTGTCTACCTGAAGATGAGACTTTAACCAAAGGTAAAAAATCAATTGATAATGACCGAGATTCGCATCATTCAAGGGTTCTAGGAATTATTTGGAACAACAATTTAGATCATTTCACATACAAGGTTGCGCTGAAGGATGTCCCAGTATATACCAAACGAGGACTGTTATCCGAAGCTTCTAAACTTTTGGACCCTCAAGGTTGGCTTGCTCCTATAACGATCTACGTTAAAATTATATTTCAAAGGACATGGGCAAAAGGTTTAGATTGGGATGATCCACTACCACAAGACATTCTAGACGACTGGAGCAATTTTCGAAATCAATTACCATTAATTGAGTCTATAACCATACCACGATGGCTCAAATTTACATCTAATCACATAAATTTGCTCGGTTTTTCAGATGCATCCAAAAGTGCTTACGCTGCTGTCATATATGCTGCTTGTACCAATAAAGATGGCATTATGGAAGTGACTATTGTATCAGCAAAAACGAAGGTCGCACCAGCACAAAAACAAGTTACTATACCAAAGCTGGAACTCTGTGCGGCACTTTTACTGGCAAGATTAATGGATAGTGTGAAGGAATTGCTATCAGATCGAGAATCAAGTATTTATATGTGGACCGATTCAACAATAGTTTTACAATGGCTAGAAACACTACCACGCTCACTCGAAGTTTTTGTAGGCAACCGTGTTGCTGAAATTACAACAAATTATCCCAGGAAATATTGGTATCACGTAACTACGAGGCAAAATCCAGCTGATTGTGCTTCCAGAGGCATACTACCATCCGAATTGCTGAATCATAATCTATGGTGGACAGGACCAGAATGGCTTAAATTACCTGTATCCGAATGGCCAACCAAATTTCAACCAACTATCACCTGTAATTTAATGTCATCTCCATCAGTGATTGATTTAATTGTAGCTAACAATTCCAATTTTAATAAAATCATCCGAGTGTTAGCATATTGCAAACGTTTTATTAAAAACCGTTTTTTGAAACCTCAACAAAGACTTAAGACATTTCTCAATAGTGCTGAATTAAGTGAATCAAAATTAATTTTAATTAAATATGTTCAAGAAAAACATTTTCATACCGAAATAAAAATCCTAAAAGACAATTTACCATTACCAAAAACCCATAAACTTATTAACCTTAATCCTTTTGTAGATAAAAATGGTATTTTTAGAGTTGGCGGTCGGATAGAACGAGCAACGGTTCCATTTGATGTAAAACACCCGATAATATTACCTACCGAAGACATCGTCCCGGAAATTCTGGTGCGTACAACTCATGAAGCGTTACTATGTGGGAATCATACACTTTTGTTTACAACGTTGAAACAAAATTATTGGATTATAAATTGCAAGGCTGTAATTCGACGAGTAATCAAGAGGTGTATAAAGTGTTTTCGACATACCTCAAAAATCATTCAACCAATGATGGCAGATTTACCAACCAACCGAGTCACACTTGTCAGACCATTTATGTCGACTGGTGTGGATTATGCTGGACCAATATATGTGAGACCATCGAAACGTAGAGGACTGAAACCTGATAAGTCATACATTGCTGTATTCGTATGTTTGAGCACAAAGGCAATTCACCTAGAATTAGCTGGAGATTTATCCACTGACACATTTATTGGAGCATTTCGACGTTTTATATCCCGCCGTGGCCTTTGTCGTGAAATTATTAGCGACAACGGGTCCAATTTCATTGGCGCCAAAAAAGAACTCAACGAACTTTTCAATATTGTGAAAGATATTCAAATTTCCAATTTTCTTTCACAGAACCAAATTGATTGGAAGTTCAACCCACCAACAGGTTCACATTTTTGGGGAATTTATGAGGCAGTAGTGAAATCAATAAAATATCACCTGAAAAGAGTATTATCAGAAGCTTTACTCACCTATGAAGAAATGGCAACTCTGGCACAGATTGAATCCATCCTGAATTCCAGACCAATTTGTGTTAATTCAGATGATGACCTAAATCCGTTAACGCCGGCACATTTTTTGATTGGTCACCCATACACCTATCTACCAGATCCAGACACCAGTCATCTCAAATTGAGCCACCTTTCGAGATGGCAATACTTCCAGAGACTTCGGGAAGAATTCTGGAAAAAATGGCATTTGAATTATTTAACATCACTGCATAAAAGAACCAAGTGGCAAACAAACTCATCAGATATTAAACCCGATGATATCGTTTTAATCCACGAAAGCAACTTACCACCAAGTAAATGGAAACTGGGTCGAGTTCTACAATTACATCCCGGAGCAGACAGCATCGTTCGTGTGGTCACATTGAAAACAGCATCTGGAATTTTTAAACGACCTGTGGTAAAATTATCAATATTACCAGTTGATAACTAATGCATGCACTTTTCTTGGGCCCGGAGGATGTATAATTTAGAGTTAAAGAAATTTACGCAACACGCAAAACAAAGCAAAATCATTGGCATGCATTAGAATGATAACATCACAAGGTTTGCGTATCACACCGATTGCTTATATTTATACTCAAACCATAACAAGCACAAACGATTCAATACACAATTTTATTATTTATATACTTACCAATTATCTTAATGCATATTACCGTATATCCCTAAAATTAGAATTATTTATTGTACTCGAATTACTGAATTTATATACATATAAATTTATACTTACATTTTGTTTGTAAACAAACTACCATTTGACATGTATGAAGTTAAAATTGTAATAGATTAATTATAATTAATGTCATTAAGAACAGTACCACTTGTGTACTAATTTATGTAATTTAGTACTAAGCTAATGACTTATATTTTTGTAAATCATTTTTTAACACTTAAGTTTCAACTGGCGATCAACAAACATCAAAAATTAATAAAACCAAATCTTACTTAAATAATAATTATAAATAAAATTAAGGACATCTTGTTACTGTAGTGTTTCAATTAAATTTTTATTTAATTAAATAAAATATACCAATTTACAAACAGTGATTCAACGATCATTTTTATATATAAAATTCTTCCCAATTACCAGCTACAGATTTTCTGATTAAAAAATGTAGTTCAAAACGAATTTCTTATGTTTTAAAAGATGTGCCCTTGCTAATTCAAGAAACAAACCACATTTAATTAAATATTGTTACGTTTTTGCCTTGTCAATCAAGGTTCGTATCACTGGATTGTGAATAATACAAAATCAATTTAATTTATCTCCAACGAATTTATTTATTTCACAAAATTTATTACAACACAGTTTATCAATCAAAATTCACAAAATCACTTTATATAAATTATTCTTAAATTTTACTGATCACTTTTACTTTATTTATCACACTACAACACTTTTTTAATTCACTTTTTAATTCCTTTTAATCTTTATACTATCGCTTACCAAATATTACTGATAAACTTACAAGTTTACTCTATCGCGTTCCAAATACGAATAATCCAATTCAATCTTGTTCGCCTTTTTATATACACAAACCAAACTTCTAGAAAGCTCATGATTTTTCTAGTTAGAATAGTGTATAACAATTGTATCATGGAAAATTCCATTAGAACAGTTTAACATTGAGCTATTAATTTTAACTTATTCTATTACACACTAGGTGTCACCGTCACAATATATATTGTGACGGTGACACCTAGTGTCTAATAGAATAAGTTAAAATTAGTAGCTCAATGTAAAACTGTTCTAAATGGAATTTTCCATGATAAAATTGTTCTACACTATTCTAACTAGAAAAATCATGAGCTTTCTAGAAGTTTGGTTTGTGTATATAAAAAGGCGAACAAAATCGAATTGGATCAGTTATATTTGGTAAGCGATAGTATAAAGATTAAAAGTGAATTAAAAAGTGTTTTTGTGGAAATAAAAATTATAAGTGTACAGTAAAAATTTGCGAATAATTTATATAAAGTGATTTTGTGAATTTTTATTAATAAACTGTGTTGTTATAATTCTTGTGTGAAATAAATAAATTCGTTGGTGATAAATTAAATTGAGTTTGTATTATTCACAATCCAGTGATACGAACCTTGATTGACAAGGCAAAAACGTAACAATTGGTGACAGCGGTGGGATTGTGAATAAAAAGATCAAGAAAATGATTTTTAACGAATTAAAAGTTCCAGAATTAAAGAGGGAACTTGAGAAGCGGGGTTTGGCCCCTGATGGTGCTAAAGCAGCTTTACAAGCGCGACTACGTGAGGCCATGCAGAACGAAGGGCTGAACGCTGACCATTATGATTTTGGCGTGGAAGTAACGGATGCGGCAACTGTAGAGAAAGCAGAAGATAAACAACTGTTGGTCGAAAAGACACAAGAACATTCTGGAAGTTTCGATTTGTCGCAGTTAATAGCTGCTATGAACCAGATGACAGGACAGATGAGTCTAATGAAACAACAAAACGAACGACAGCTAGGAGAAATTAAAAATCAAATGGTGCAACAAGGAGAGCAGTCAAATCAAGAAATGAAACGACAAATGGTGAAAATTGAGCAGTCAAATGAGCGACAGTTGGAGACTATAAACCAGTCAAACCTAAAAATGGAACAACAAATAGAGAAAATTGAACAACCAATCCAGGAAATTGCAGATGGGCAAAAGAGAATGGACGAGAAACTTCTCGAATTATCTACTAACATACACGGCGAAGTAGAGAAGCTACAAATGGAGATTCAAAAGGTTGACGAAAAATTAGAAACGAAGGTACAACATGTTGAAGAGAAATTGCAAACAGAGATTCAACAAGTTGTGGAAAGATGTCAACGTCTCGAGAAAGATCTAACTGATGTCAAGGCAAGTGGAACAACGACGCAAGTGGTACAGACCGTTCAATCAGTTAAGTTAAAACCACCAAACTTCGACTGTACATCATCTTTCGGCATTTTCAAATTTCAATTTGAAATGGCAGCCAATCAAAACCGTTGGAATGATGAACATCTTGTCGCAGCGTTAATAGTGGCCCTTAAAGGTGAAGCAGCGGAGGCCTTACAAACAATTCCGGAAAAAGATCGCAACAGTTATCTCGAAATTATGAAGGCGCTGGATAGGAAGTACGGCAGTGACCACAAGCGTGAAATCTATCGAATGGAATTGAAAAGCCGCTACCAAAAGGGAGGAGAATCACTTCAGGAATTTTCATCGGCAATCGAGCGATTAGTACATCTAGCACATACCAGTACGTCGGCCGATTATATGGAAAGGCTTAAAATTGACGCATTCATTGACGGCATTCGAGATCCAGAAACACGCAGGGCGGTGATGTTGTCACCTAATGCAACCTTTGCGGAAACCATCGCTTGTGCGTTAACAAATGAAACTGCACAAGCCATCACCAAACCACCAATGAAAATACGCCGAGTAGAAATCGATACAAGCATAAACAACGAGCGGTCGACACCAAGATTCCGAGATGGAAGCGGCAAAATCAGATGTTGGGCATGTGATAAGGTCGGTCACATCTCTCGCGACTGCTGGGAATTAAGAAGAAAAAGGGGAAGATCACCATCTCCTATGCAGCGACGACCAAGCGGGGAGCAGGCGTTGGCTAGGCAAGAAGGCCAAATGACGACGGAGTCGTTAAACTACAAAGAGTCAGCTTAAAGGGGCAGAAGCTGACTCCCACAACCGATTGCCCCATAACCTCCATCCGCGTTTCGAAAGTAGCAAGAGGCGGTGACAGCTTAACAATCAAAGGCGACATTGATGGCACAGATTGCATCATCACACTGGATACGGGAGCAAATCGCACGATTGTCCGTAAAGATCTGATCGATGGAGATATACAACCAGCTAATGGATTGAAGTTACAAACAGCAACTGGAGGTAGTTCAATAATAAAAGGCAAAAAGATCGTGAAAATAAAGATCGGAAGAACTCTTTTCCAACACGAAGTGCTGATTGCAGATATTGTGGATGAAGTCATTATGGGGATGGACTTCATGAGGGCAAATGGCTTCGTGGTGGATGTTGGACGAGGAGTTTTAAGTTACGATAACATCGAGTTGCCACTCCAATCTAGTAGTGCCGGAGCAACTACCAAGCGAATTATTATTGATCATCGGGAGAAGCTGCCACCAAACTCAGAAACGATCGTGTGGGGAAGATTGAAGGGAGGTTCTGGGTCACCCAGGTTGTGGGTTGTTGAAGCTAACGAAGAGGAGATCGGAGCCAAGGAAATTATAATCGGAAAAGCCCTAATTAAACCAAATAACGACCATAGAGTACCAATTAGGACTCTAAATCTCTCGGATAAGACGAAAACCATCAAGAAAGGGACAGTCATCGGCAAATGTAACGAGGTATCGACTATAGTAAAGTGTGAACAGAAAAGTCCGATTGAAAAAGCTGACATGCAAGGGCAGAAAGAAATGGTAGAAAAACTTATGCAGAAATGGACCGAAGATCTTACCGAGGCACAGAAAAATTCTGCACATCAACTACTCAAACGGTACACGTCCATATTCTGCAGTACATCGGATAATAACGGAAGGACTTCAATGGTAAAGCACCGAATTGATACGGGAGCAGAGATGCCAATTCGTCAACCACCCAGGAGATTACCATTGGCTAAACAACAAGAAGTCGACCGGATGGTAACAGATATGCAGGCAGCAGGAGTAATCGAACCATCTAACAGCCCATGGAGCTCACCGGTAGTATTGGTCGAGAAGAAGGACGGTAGCTTGAGATTCTGTGTTGATTATCGAAAACTCAATGCTGTGACTAAACAAGATAGCTACCCATTGCCAAGGATCGACGATACATTAGACACATTATCGGGTGCTCGAATATTTTCGACATTAGATCTACAAAGCGGCTATTGGCAGGTGGAAGTTCACGAGGAAGATCGCGAGAAAACGGCTTTCAGTGTGGGTAACGGACTCTGGCAATTTAATGTTATGCCGTTCGGATTATGTAATGCCCCTGCGACTTTTGAACGATTAATGGAGCGCGTGCTAAAGGGATTACATTGGAAGACTTGCCTAATATATCTGGACGACATCATCGTTATGGGGAAGGATTTCGACGAGCATCTAAGGAACTTGGCGGAAGTTTTAGATCGGATACAGGCCGCCGGATTGAAGTTAAGTCCAGAGAAGTGTAAGCTGTTCAGAACTGAAGTCAAATATTTGGGTCATCTCGTAACGACTAATGGAATTCACACCGACGAAGAAAAGATCGCAGCAGTAAAGAACTGGCCAAGACCTAAAAATTTACACGAATTACGAAGGTTTCTGGGATTATGCACCTATTATAGACGCTTCGTGCCAGGATTCGCCAACATCGCCAAGAGTTTACATGAGTTGACCAGGAAGAACAAGGCATTCGAATGGAAGAATGACCAGGAGGAAACATTCGTGGAATTAAGGAGACGGTTATGTGTCGCGCCAATCCTCGCGTACCCTATACCCAACGTGAAATTTGTTTTGGACACCGATGCAAGTAATGACGGTATAGGAGGTGTGTTATCACAGGAAACCAATGGCCAAGAACGAGTTATTGCGTACTTCTCCAAAACATTATCAAAACCGGAGCGTAATTACTGCGTGACACGGAAAGAATTGTTGGCTATAGTGGAGTGTGTCAAGCATTTCCATAAGTATCTTTATGGCCAAAAATTCCATTTACGGACAGATCACGGCGCTTTACGGTGGCTGTTACAATTCAAGAATCCAGAGGGACAAGTAGCACGCTGGATCGAACGTCTTCAAAGCTATGATTTCCAAATTGAACATCGGAAGGGAAGTGCACACAGAAATGCCGACGCATTATCAAGACGGCCGTGTCCAGTAGAATGTAAACATTGTGGCCATGCTGAAGCAAAGGAAGGCATCATCGACGTTAGGTTTACCCAAGTGCTGCCTGATGAGGAGTGGACCGACGAAATGATCAGGAAAGAGGAATTGGATGATACGGATTTATCAGTTATAATGGAATGGAAGGAAAAGGAACACCGGCCAACTTGGAGCGAAATCGCGAACAAAACTCCCATTGTCAAGGCTTATTGGGCTCAATGGGATAGCCTCCGTCTTGAGAATGGCTGTTTAAAACGATTGTGGGAAAGCACGGATGGCAAAGTGAAGCAATTGTTGCTGGTGATACCAAAGTGCCGGATTGCAGAAATTCTGAAGGAGTATCATGGAGGAGCAAGTGGGGGCCACCTTGGAATTAATAAAACTCTAGCAAAGATACGTCAACGATTCTACTGGGCAGGATGTAGGCAGTCTGTGATAGAATGGTGCCAAAAATGTGACCAATGTGCGGCGGTGAAGGGACCAGCACGCAAAAGTCGTGGAACCATTGTTGTGCCATCCATCGCATCCATAGCTGGGACCGATAATGATGATATCTAAATGTTAAAAAACCTAAAAGTAAGCAAAGATACTACATAATTACAATAACAAAATAACACACTTTGGTAACACAGAAATTACAATAACAAATTGGCACGTTTCGTTTAACACAGAAAAATAAAGTAAAGAATTTGACACCAATAATGTTTGCGCCCGAAAGTAGTCTAAGTAAAAATTACATACAAATAAAAGAAAAAACTTAATTTCTTTTTGAAATGCCATTTAGGGGAATTAAAATAAATAATGTATGACATTGAAAAATATTAACATTGAAAATATTTCCGTAAATATTTTATATATATAAAATTTGTAAAGTTCCGCGTGTTAAACAAAAAAACTAAAGATTTCCGCATCTTCAACAAAAAGATTTCCGCAGCTTCAACAAAAAAAGATTTCCGTATCTTCTGTAAACATTGTAAACAGGAAGATTAAATTGTAATATATAAAGACATAAAATTGTAAATAGGATTATAGTGTAATGGATAAGGTAATCAGAAGTAAAGACATTAGGTAATCGACAGTGTAATCAGAAGTAAAGATCATAGTGTAATCGACAGTGTAATCGACAGTGTAATCGAGAGTGTAATCATAAATAAGTAAAGTAAAATTAACAAAATAAAGAAAGTATCTTAAGTGACAAAAAATCGAGATTTTCAATTCAGGAATACATACAATTTGGTAAGTATAAAATAACCAACATACTAACATCTGGGTACCGTTGAGATTGAGTAATTGTGGAAGAAAGAAATATGGCAGTATTTATACCCGCTGAATAATCTTTCACACTTATAAGATCTCATCTTTCTCACAACTAATATTTAAACTCTCCACGCTTAAATATATCACTTGGGTCATAGCACCTACCAGCGGTAAGCGCCAAGTGACTATACAAGCTCCAAACCATCGTCTCCATATAACTACATTAAATCTATATTAAGTCAAGCTAACCACCGACGTATCCCATACCCGGAATTTGTCATACACACACGAAGTACAATTAACTGGACATAATAATTACCCGGTACATATAACAAAGAATTCCCAAACACCTATAAACATAACAAAGCATTACCATAAATACCCAAAATATTGACACTGTAGGCTAACCGATTTCAGATAAAATACAAAATCCCATCACGATAAAATACAACAGAATCAATATCAGATACAAATACAAAATATTTAACTAATATCAGATCAAAATATAAAATATTGGCGCTGTAGAGTTCGAACTTGGAATAGAATTAAGTTGTTGTATTTTTCGCAAAATCTCTTTGAAATTGTACAAATTGCCCAGGGTTGTAAGTCCGCAGTGTAACAAGTAAAAAGAAAGGTGAATGTTCGTGAAGTCGGGTAAGACACTACGGTCACCAACAAACCAATCTCCAACAGTAGCATACACCAACAATCAACAACGCAGAGGAAGCAGCAGCGAGACAAAAGAGGCAAAACAGAAATTACCAGAAGAAATAATTAGTACAACCAGTGGGGAATCACCAGCAACACCAACCCAAGCATCTAAACCTAAAGCAGAGGAATTCCTCCCAATACCCCCAATACCCCCTTTCAAACCGACAAAAAAAGAACAGCCAAACCTCCCTTTCAAACCGACAAAAAAAGAACAGCCAAACCAACAAGAACAAATAGAAAAACAAGCTACTCTCAACAAAGAACAACCACAGACAATAATGAACCAACAACAGATCCAACAGAACATAGCAAGTTCAGTACCAGAATTTAGCGGTGAAAACCAAGGAACAAGAACAAATGATTTAACTAGATTCACAGCGACAGCAGACAGCATCTACCAGACTCTCGGCTCAGAAGAAGAAAAAAAAATATTTAGCAGGCTGATAAAGCTAAGATTAACAGGCGAGGCATTTACCAGGGTAGCACACAGAAACATCGAAGATTACACAAAATTGAGGGAGCTACTTAATAACATGTACTCGAGAACCTACTCGTTAGATGAACTGGAAAGAGGATACACAACCATCCAACAGAGCTACGGTGAAACCATTAGGAATTATGGTTACCGGCTCCTAGAAGCATTGGAACAATACAGAATAGGGTACAAGACCAAATACAAGCTAACAAAAATCGACGAAGCTTACAACAACCACATCGAAACAAATTCAGTACAAATTTTTAAAAGAGGATTAAACAATACAATACTGAAGGAGAGAATAGCAACCTCAATGGCAAAAAATGTAGACGAAATCATAGACGAAACAGAAATCATCGAAAGAATGCTCACTGCAACCACAGAAGTAACAACATCCCACAACCTAACACAAAACCCATTACCAAAATTCCTACCTGCAAGACAGCAGCAAAGTAACCACCATCAAGTCACATGCAACTATTGTCAACGGCCAAACCACACATGGGATATATGCCGCACAAGAATAAATCAGGAAAGGATGAGAAGGATAACTACCCAGACACAACCTTACAACACACAAAGACATCAAGATCAGAGATATCAACCACCAGTAACGTACCACAACCAAGCTCGACCAGAAACGTACAACAAACAATATCCCACATCAACACAGCAAAATCAACAATATAATAGATTAACCACGATGAATGTACAACCAAACAGAAATCAATACCCACCAGCACAATACACCCAGGTAAATCGATATCAACCCAAATTTTGCTCGCATTGCAAGACCACCACTGGCCATACATTCGACGAGTGCCGTAGCAAATTCTTCACAAAGAACCCATATCAACCCAATACCAAAAACAACCCATCAACCGATACCAGGGAGCTGACAGACAAATTCAACAACATGCGTATCAACATGATGTACCCTCAGTCAAGACAGAATCCAGCAACACCAGAACAATACATGCATCAGGGAAACGCCAACAGATCCGACCAGTAGTAGGAGAGACGCTGTCATCGGATCGCGCACAACCAAGAACAATAAATCAAATGAACCAAAGCGAACACGGACTATCTCTTCAAATGGGTACCATTCCTGAAATGTACCTTGAACACACACAATCAACTCAGCAACAACAATTAATCATTCAAAATCAACCAAGCCCAGACGCTAAATCAAAGCAATCAAGCCCAGCCGCTAAATCAAATCAAACGAGACCAGACTCTCAACAACCATTAGTTATTAAGAATCAACCAAGCCCAGCCGCTAAAACAAATCAAACGAGACCAGACTCTCAACAACCATTAATTATTAAGAATCAACCAAGCCCAGCCGCTAAATCAAATCAAACGAGACCAGACTCTCAACAACCATTAGTTATTAAGAATCAACCAAGCCCAGACGCTAAAACAAATCAAACGAGACCAGACTCTCAACAACCATTAGTTATTAAGAATCAACCAAGCCCAGACGCTAAAACAAATCAAACGAGACCAGACTCTCAACAACCATTAGCTATTAAGAATCAACATTCCAGTACAGAACACATAGACAACATCATCATCCTAATACACTTAATAATCATGTACACCAACATATTCCTTTCCCTCGTAATCAACAATTTATCCAAGACACGAGGATGGTGTGGAGAAAATTTCAGCAGAATACGATCACAGTATTCACAAATAGGTGACAAATGGAAGAAAACCAAGGTTGGATACAAAAACGAGGTACTAACACTAAGAAGCATCACAAGATGCAAGAGACCGCGAATTTCCTGGACAGTGAAGAACACAAGTATGACGGAAAGAATGGCCACAATACACTGCAAAAGTTACTATATCCAGAGTGTAGCGCAACTACAGAATCAATAAATACTGTGTCAAAATGTAAAACAAGAGATACCATAACGCCAAAAATAGGCGCGAACTTCACAAAGCTATTGATAGACTCAGGTGCCGACATTTCACTCATCAAAAACCAATTCATACCGCGGGAAGAAGTTAATACATTTGATGTGTTAACATTAACAGGGATAGGTAAAGGTAGCATAAAAACAGAAGGATCTATTCAGTTAACATTAGAATTCCAAAACCAATTCAAAGTCAAGCATAAATTTCATACAGTATCAAATGAGTTCCAAATTTCAGAAGATGGTATTGTAGGCAGAGATTTCTTTGTAGATAACAAGGTGGAAATATCGTACGACAATAATCAAATCAAAATTGGTGACAACCTTATCTCTTTCTCTAACAAAGCACAAAAGCAAATTACATTACCTGCACGATGTGAAACGGTAATAGAAATCCAAACCCCCACTAATGATTTATATGTCTGTTCTGCATCCGAACCACAACCAGGAGTTTTTATACCCAACATGTTACTCCAACCACAGAATAACAGAGCAAAAATCATTATTGCCAATACAATCCCACAAGAAACAAAATTAGAAAATTTCGAGCCTCCCTAACTCCCAGTACAAAAACACAAAATATTTGTAGGAAATCAGAATTTCAAGCATCAAAAACTACACCTAACTATAAAACCAGAAATCAAATCTCAATCCAACTATCCTTCAAATATTCCACTAAATTTTCCCAACATAAAACCCAGTTTACAATAATCTAATTGGATTATAATCAAAATTTTAAGACAAAAATGGAAAAATTGTAAAATTAATCTTAGTCGAAGAAGATTATCAATATAGTATCGATAACGATAGAAATAAGTAAGTTTTTCTTCGCTTGGACTTACCTAACACCAAGTAAGGAACAACTTATCAAAAATATATAATTACTAACCGCATAGTTAAGAACATTAATATTAAGAATCAAAGTATTGTTTAGAAATAGTTAATTTACCATACAACTTAACCCGAATATATAATTGTCAAAATATTGTAACTAGTTTTAAGAATACATAGTCAAACATAAGGTAACCAAAAGTACAGCTAGATGAAACACAAGCAACTTGAAGAAGCAGTAACTACAACAACCAACACAACAATCCACAGAACATCCCAAGATTTCGAGTCAAATTTGTACGGTTTTCTCAGCAGCAAATGATGCGGAAAATTCACGATAAAAGCATTACCAGTATACAGATGAATTTCCAGTTACGCGTATCATCAAACTAGGAAGTCAATTTATCATTTACCAAGAACATATTAATGGAAGATAACACCCTGAACACACAAGTATTATGGATTCAACAATTAGGCATACGAGAAATGAAGTCAACTATAGACACTAATCCAATCGATAGTAAGATTAGATTAGCCATGAGGAATGAACAAAAACAGACAGAGTTAGGATTCAACAAACAAAACATAACATTTATCCCAGAAAGTTGATTCTATAAGTGATGAGAAACTACAACATCACGATAAAAGTTCAACATTTGTTAACCGGCTGAAGTATCAAAAGCATTGGACGATTCAATCTAATCAAATGAAGGCGACCAGACAATTGCGACCAGACAAAGCAATAAACATCATCCAGCTCTGAAAAGAAACAAACAGAAATTCTACAGAATACTATAAGAAAGAAGTATATTGATGAAGCAGACATTTCCATTCACACCAGTGATTAGAGCCGCCAATAAGGAAATCAATATTAATCCAAAAAGCAGCTATCATCCAAACACTGAAGTGCCGAAAAACCGTGAATAAAGTTCAGAAGTTCCCTAACCATGATATTCCAAATACTGTAAAATCAAAAACCGTATTTCCTGAAGCGATATGGAAAATTCAACATGCAGAAACAAAAAAACTTCGAGATGCTGTAAAACTAAATCAAAAGTTCCAGAATGTTGTAAAGCTGAAGTCAACCAATAGAAATTCCAAGATGACTTGAAATTCAACTCGAACGTTATAAGGTTATAACAAACACAATTTTGAGGAAATCACAATAACATGGAAAAGTTCAAAAGGAGAAATGAAGCTGCTATGTGAGTCTCGTTCAAAAGTTACAGAAAAGAATAAATTTTAGTTATAAGCATTAAATAGGTACATAAGATCTAGTAGATATAAGAAGAAACATAGTAGAAATTCTAAAATTAGTTATAAGAACATACAGATAGCATAAACATATGAAGATATATATATATATATATATATATATATATATATATATATATATATATATATATATATAAGAAATTTTCAACATGAAAATTCCTCTTAGAGGGGGAAGGTGTTGTGCCATCCATCGCATCCATAGCTGGGACCGATAATGATGATATCTAAATGTTAAAAAACCTAAAAGTAAGCAAAGATACTACATAATTACAATAACAAAATAACACACTTTGGTAACACAGAAATTACAATAACAAATTGGCACGTTTCGTTTAACACAGAAAAATAAAGTAAAGAATTTGACACCAATAATGTTTGCGCCCGAAAGTAGTCTAAGTAAAAATTACATACAAATAAAAGAAAAAACTTAATTTCTTTTTGAAATGCCATTTAGGGGAATTAAAATAAATAATGTATGACATTGAAAAATATTAACATTGAAAATATTTCCGTAAATATTTTATATATATAAAATTTGTAAAGTTCCGCGTGTTAAACAAAAAAACTAAAGATTTCCGCATCTTCAACAAAAAGATTTCCGCAGCTTCAACAAAAAAAGATTTCCGTATCTTCTGTAAACATTGTAAACAGGAAGATTAAATTGTAATATATAAAGACATAAAATTGTAAATAGGATTATAGTGTAATGGATAAGGTAATCAGAAGTAAAGACATTAGGTAATCGACAGTGTAATCAGAAGTAAAGATCATAGTGTAATCGACAGTGTAATCGACAGTGTAATCGAGAGTGTAATCATAAATAAGTAAAGTAAAATTAACAAAATAAAGAAAGTATCTTAAGTGACAAAAAATCGAGATTTTCAATTCAGGAATACATACAATTTGGTAAGTATAAAATAACCAACATACTAACATCTGGGTACCGTTGAGATTGAGTAATTGTGGAAGAAAGAAATATGGCAGTATTTATACCCGCTGAATAATCTTTCACACTTATAAGATCTCATCTTTCTCACAACTAATATTTAAACTCTCCACGCTTAAATATATCACTTGGGTCATAGCACCTACCAGCGGTAAGCGCCAAGTGACTATACAAGCTCCAAACCATCGTCTCCATATAACTACATTAAATCTATATTAAGTCAAGCTAACCACCGACGTATCCCATACCCGGAATTTGTCATACACACACGAAGTACAATTAACTGGACATAATAATTACCCGGTACATATAACAAAGAATTCCCAAACACCTATAAACATAACAAAGCATTACCATAAATACCCAAAATATTGACACTGTAGGCTAACCGATTTCAGATAAAATACAAAATCCCATCACGATAAAATACAACAGAATCAATATCAGATACAAATACAAAATATTTAACTAATATCAGATCAAAATATAAAATACCATGAAACAATATAACGTTGGAGCACCATTCGAAAGAATTGCAATGGATGTAGCGGGGCCATTTCCCACCACCGAGAGCGGCAACAAATATGTGCTAGTAATAATGGATTATTTCAGCAAATGGCCGGAGGTGTACCCCATTCCCAATCAGGAGACGACAACAACAATTGGTAAACAATTGGATTAGCAGATTTGGAGTGCCGATGGAGATTCATACCGATCAAGGAAGGAATTTTGAATCGGTGGTGTTTCAAGAAATATGCCAGATGCTCGGTATAAATAAAACGAGAACAACGCCTTTGCATCCACAGTCTGACGGTATGGTGGAAAGATTCAATGGTACATTGGAGGAATATCTAGCAAAGGTCGTTGAGAAAAACCAACGTAACTGGGATCGACATATACCGATGTTTCTGATGGCCTATCGATCAGCAATACATGACACAACCGGAATGACACCAGCTAAAACGTTATTTGGAGATAATCTACGGTTACCTGGAGATCTAAAGTTTGGGACTGTACCATCATCGGCTTTATGTGGACAAGATTACGTAGACCGAATGAAAGAGGAACTTAATAAGATTCATCAATTTGTACGGGAGAAAATACGGATGTCAAGTGACCGGATGAAGGCTCGATATGACATACGAGCAAATAACCAGGGATTCCAGGAAGGGCAATTAGTATGGCTTCACAACCCGCAACGGAAAAAGGGATTATCACCAAAGCTGCAACCAGCATGGGAAGGACCTTACACTGTCATCACAAGGATGAACGACGTGGTTTATCGGATACGGAAGGGACATCGAGGTAAACCAAAGGTGGTGCATTTGGAGAGGCTGGCCCTGTACAGAGGAGGTGATTTGGGTCCTATTCGGGACGAACAGGCTTAGGTGGGGGGTAGTGTGACGGTGACACCTAGTGTCTAATAGAATAAGTTAAAATTAATAGCTCAATGTTAAACTGTTCTAAATGGAATTTTCCATGATAAAATTGTTCCACACTATTCTAACTAGAAAAATCATGAGCTTTCTAGAAGTTTGGTTTGTGTATATAAAAAGGCGAACAAAATCGAATTGGATCAGTTATATTTGGTAAGCGATAGTATAAAGATTAAAAGTGAATTAAAAAGTGTTTTTGTGGAAATAAAAATTATAAGTGTACAGTAAAAATTTGAGAATAATTTATATAAAGTGATTTTGTGAATTTTTATTAATAAGCTGTGTTGTAATAATTCTTGTGTGAAATAAATAAATTCGTTGGTGATAAATTAAATTGAGTTTGTATTATTCACAATCCAGTGATACGAACCTTGATTGACAAAGCAAAAACGTAACAATATTTTATTTTGTTTTTACTTATTTATTTATTTTTATGAAACTATTTTACATTTAATTCATTCGTTATTATTATAATATTTCATATAGCATATAATAATTGTTGATAAATTACAAAATTATAAATTATAAAAATCACAAATTTAATCCAAATAATATTTCAAAACTTAGACATAGAATACTTAAAAACTAATTTAATTAGAAAAGTAGAATTTAGGACGAACTACTTTCTGTCCATTATTTAGAAAATAAAAATGGATTGGTGGACCATTAAAGCTCTGAATATTATTAAACACAAAACTCAAAGATTCTCGTATTACATATGATTGGAAATGGTTGCAAAATTTTGGAACGTTCCATTCTTGACAAACAACATAAGGTGTTTTATTTGATAATATAATATCAGTAATCTCACATACTCGTAGGTTAGATGTATCAAATTGTGCAGCTTTTGTTAAAATATAACCCTTTTTATATTCTAATCCTCGAAATATAATTGAATCGCTTGATTGAGTTTCTGAACTTGGGTATTCTACCCAAAATTCAAGTTTATTAAAATATGGTTGTAAGGAAATGGAAAATTGGGTACTTTTATGGAAGATCAGCTCTTCTTGGAAAAAATTTTCAGACATTAGGAGGTAAGAATGATTCAATCCTGCTTTAATGGTTAATGTTAATGGAATATTTCTTCTTGATGTAATATTATGCTCATACAATTTAGACAAATGATGCTGGCCTTCATATCTAAAGCACCACAAATATTTTAGCCTAATTGTTTTATAATGGTAGGATAGTGAAGCATCAAGTGAAATTTTGGTTTAAGCGTGTCATTAAACAAACTTTGATAAAGCCTGTGATGATTTTCAATGAGTGAGGATAATTTATCCAAATGTTCTTGCGTAAATACTGGTAAAAGTAGCAAATCGTTTATTTGAATTAACAATATTAAAAATTTATATACTGGATCATTTAAACCAATTAAGTCGCCAACTATGAGGGGTAATAAATGAACAAAAGTTTTCATTTGTGATGCATTCATTTTAAATGAAGCATCACGAATATGGTTTTTTCAATAGGAGGACTATTATTTGAAATTTCTGTTTTACCATAATTAAACATTTGTTTTCTATAGTTAAGTGTATCAAGTGTTAGGAATTTTTTTATATACAGGAAATAATTTAGGATTATAGCCAAGTCGTATTTGCAGACACCAATATAAATATCGTGCATGATATCACATGCAATATTTTTAGTAACGTGAAAATTATTGATTTCATTTATTAGAGAAAATTCTTTTACAGTAGATTCGTTGGTTCCTATCATTGAAATATCATTGTTACAATTGTGTATATTTCTAAGTGCATCAGTTATCTCTACACAATCAACTTGGGTTTGGGTTTTATTCCTAATGCAGATCCTACAAAAAGGATTTAGCGTAACCTAAGACAGCGTTCAATGCCAAATTATCACCGAGTATTTGTGCTACTTGAAAATATATTATATACGATCCTTTGTTCGTATTTACTTCTAAGCCATCAGACTGCAATTCATTTATTTGTTGGACTAATGGTCTTAAACATTTGGTCATCCCATATTCTTTAATATCACGAATTATTATGAATCCTGCTACAAATATATTGTTAATTTTTGATAAATGATGAGTTGGTATTACAGGAAAATTATAATAAATACCGCATACTGAATTTACTCCAGACTTTGATCCTAATGGATCGTTAATTTCAAAGTCATCTAGATAAAAAAATATTAGCAATACAACTTTGTCAGGTGGAAATTTCATCTCAGCCTAAAATTTTCCATTGATGAAATTAGATATTTTAGTATTCGTTTTCAAAAAAATTAAGTTTGCCAATATTTTATCTAAAATATTTGAATTTTCAAGAAATGTTTTGATCTGAAATTTTAAATCTAACATGCAAGTTTGTATTTTATTTTCAGCAAACGTTGGAGCGCTCCTAATAATTATATTAGAAAGTTCTTTTTGGATAATTATTTTTAAAGGTGGCTTGTACACTCCCAAGTTCTCGAGATGTTTTAATAGCTTATAATCTGTATTAATTTCCTTAAAGGGATTTGATATACTTTCAATAAATTCTTTAATTTCAGTTTCCGGTATATTAGTACTATGATTATCCAAAAAATTAGAAATTGAGACAGATATTGGTTTCGTTACAAGTTCAGTAATACCAACTTGTATGTCTGAAATCACTTTCCTAGAGAGTGAAGGATTTGCATGTAATTTTAGTATTAATTGTACCACTGATTTTTCCAGTTTAGGAGAGGCAAATTTAGATTCTATATTGTTAATATCTAATTCGATAGGTTTTTCTAAATTTATTGCAGAATATTCAGCCATTCTTGATTCAGATTTATTTGTTTGAAAAATTGCAAATTGTACATTTTTGGTGTAGTCTTGCTCGTGCTTTAAAATATGCTTTTTAAACGCATAAATATTTTGAAATTTTTGATTGCAATTTTCTTGTCTTCATTTAAATTTATATATGGCAGGCAGATTGTGAAAAATTTTGAAATGTTTGATAAGATCGGCTGTAATTAAACTAAAATACTCACACTTAAAACAATTTAGTCGTGTCATAATAATTTTACTTAACGTGGTTTAGTTCATTGTTTAAATTGGTGACCTCAGAAAATTTTTTTGAAAACAGACCAAAAAAAAATTCTTCGAAAAACGACCAAATTAATTTAGATATGTGTGAGTATTTTAATCTATAAACGTAAACTAATTTTATAATGATGTCAACACATTTTACAAATGTGCAAACTTTATATTTAATGCTGTCAAAAAAAAAAACGTAGAATTCCTTTATATTTTCTAAGGTAGTACCCACGACTATGATCTTCGGTTGAATATTTTCGATGTTTTTGCGACATTTTTCTTTTAACAATTCCAATTTTGGTTGTAAATCATTAATTGTAGAAATGTGAATGACAAAATCCGCCTGGGAATCCAAATAGGTTTTTAATATACAATTCGGCACCAAAACACTATGAAGTAGCATTGCTGTGACGCAATGTTGCGAATCTGTAAACAAAGACTTACTAAAATAGGATATTTAATAAAAATTTGTAATAGTTACTTGTATCCGATGTTTGCTCTTTTAAAGATTTTAGAAGTTGTTTCGATTGTTTATTTTTAATTTCCGACTCGAATATTGGTAAAATTTTCTTGCAAAATGTGTCGTAACCATTAAGCAGCAAATTTTGTTTATTGGGGTATAGAATCTTAAAATCAATATCAATCTATAAAAGTAAAATATTATACAAATATATAAACATTAAATTTTTAAACATAGATATTGTGACCTTACTAATTGATAACCATCAGGATCATCAAATCGTGGCCAATCCCTTAGAAGTTCCTGAATAGGCTGCGCCGAGTGTTGAAACACTGGAATCCGAATTTTTGCCGTCATTTCCCATTTTTCACACACTTCTGTCCATGGTGAACAATTATTCGATAGCCAACACTTTAGTTCCAGCAATTTATCTAAAAGTAGATCGTATCATTATCATAATTTAATTTTCAACAAACCATTTTCTTCTTTGTCTAGTATTTCTATCTGATCTACTTCGTCTTCGTTTTGTGCGTTGACCTTTTCGTGAATATTAGCCCAACGAGAATGGAGCTTGCCTGTTGGATTTTTTTTACCTGCCTTGCGTGCCATATAGTAGGTGGTCTATAGATTAATAAACATTTTAAATTATAAATTGTTTTTACATTAAAATTGTAAACTGTTAAGAATATTTATGGAAAACATTGAATACTTACAGATTTTTCGTTGGGAAATAAATGTTCTATTCGTTTTACCCAATTACTCATGTCCGAGTAACTCATTCTTAATTGTTTCGTTTTGTAGAAATTAGTGATTATGTGACATAAATTTCGTTGATTTTTCGAATCGAGTATATCGTGTTTTGCATAAAACGACAGAATTAGCTTTCCCTTGTCACAGCTCTCTAATAAGTCCTTTAACGGTTGGTTTTGTAATTCAATACTACTTTGGTCTTGAAAATCGTTCGAACAACTTGCAGAGCTCGATGGTCGGCTAATATTCGAAATTTCACTGGAAATAGATTCCAACCAATTCAGTATTTTACTGGTGTTGGAAGCGCTTTCTGTTTCTTTGTCGCATTCCATTGGAATATTCTGAATTTATTTGGAAGAAACAAACAAATAACGAAAAAAATTCACAAAAATGATCAATAATTAATAAATACCATAATTTTTCATTCCAACTTACTTTAGATTGCCGCCATTGTTTTAATTTATTTAAAAATAACGCCTTTTCCCCAATGAATATTTTACCAATATCAGCGAAAATTTCATTCTAAGCATTCTAAGTGCTGGATTGTCAATATACCACCTGCTAGTATAATATCACACGTTAGCTGAGCAAGGTCACACGATTGCAATGCTTTTGTGACGTTCTCTGTTTCGGCTTGATTAAATTCAAGCGGTTTTATATAGAAAACCGTGATTGGCGTATCATTATTTTCTTGTTGTTCTTCCATTACGTAACGCCACAAAGTAAATTGTACAAATAAATCTGAAATCTCACAAAATACAGTAAGACGGAATTCCCTTTAGTTTTTTTTCTCTGTGTAGAGATGAAACAGTTTGGCAGTGGAAATGTTAAGTACGAACGAAAGAGAGGCGAGACAGAGTTATGCAATTCAAATGAGATGAAAAAGACCGTAGTTTGGAATACGACTTACAAATTAGAAACATTTTCGACTTAGAATTGTTCATCGCCACGTTTTAATATTTTTTTTGCCTCAACTACAAAGCATTGGCTGCCGTAGTTTTAAAAGATTCCTTTTTATGTCAATAGGGAATAGGGATGGAAAACTTTATTTACCATGAACTGCTCCCGCAACAGATGAATAAATCTACAGCAAATATTCGCATCAGTGACTGTGAAACAAATGCGTTACAAATTAATGCAAATTCTCAATTTAACGGTGAACCCGCATTTGTGAAAGTGAAAATGATGAAGAATATTTGTTGGATGATTTTGACGAGAATTATCACAGTCGATTTAACTTATGATGAAGGTGAATCGTCCTCTGAAAAAGTAAATACTGAAAAGTTATTAATGTTAAAATGACGACTTTCAATGAAATACTAAAATTGCGATACGGTTGGCTCTGGACAGAACTTTAGCAAATATCGAACATTTACCATCGGAAATATTGATTGATTTCAATATTGATGGTTTGCCGATAAGCAACAATTGAAACAGTTGTTTTTGGGTTATTTTGGGAAAATTTTCTATAAGTAAAAATATCTTTGTTAGAACAATCTATGATATGTTAAACAAGCTTTGTCAGTATTACTTCGGTCTAAAAAGACCACGAAAAATTTTGTGGGTCCAAAACCACTTTTCTCGACATTTACAAAGTCCCTGAATCTAACAAAGCACAAAAAAAAAAAATGTTCGTCCGTCTGTCTGAACGTCTGGAAGTCTGTACCCATGGTATCTCAAGAACGGCTTGTTCGATTTAAAATTTGTTTCGCCAATCTGTTTCTATGGTCAAGGCGGAGATTTGGAAAGTTTTTGGAACCTGTACGTTAAGAGGGTCGGGTACCTGCCATACGAACTGACCGAAAACACCTGCTTATAGAAAATATTTAACATGTTATGTATGCTAGTTTGAATATTGAGTTGGGTATTAAGTTTGTGGTTGAGTTGAAGGTTAGTTATGGGTTAATTTGAAATTCGGTTGAAGTTGAGTTGGAGGTTGGATTTAGATAAGTGAGCATTTGGCAAATATTTTATATAGTTATAGGTTTCACAATTTAACAAACATAAAAAGAAACATTATTTATTTAACTTTTTATTAATTATTACTTTCCATGACAGAGTTTGATTAAAAACTAAAAACTTAAAATCTAAAATTTAACTTTATGATTAAAATTCTCACCGAAATGTTCTAAATCAGCAAAAGATTGGAATTTTAATTTAACTATACAACTCACGTTGTGCGTAGTCATCAGTTTGATTATTCTAGTTAAGTAACCCTACACCTTACACGCGCAGCATGTGGAATGTTGTTATGTATAATTCGTTGATTCAGCCATTTATATGACCATAACTCCTCCCAGGGGTGAAGAAAGGGCGTCCGCGTCCTTAATTTTGATGCCGGCTTTTGTTAATAGGTCCGAATATGATGTTGCTGTTTCAGCTTTCTGAACTTCGGAGTTTCGGCTTTTTGATTTTTCAATTTTGATTGACGTAGAGTGTTGGCTGGTCTCCACTCTCGTATTTTTCTCTTGACAAAAAAAAAATCTAGTTCATTTTTTTCCTCTTGACAATTTTTAGTACATTTTCCAAAATACATACACAAAAATTGATTTGAGCATGCGCATTGAAATTTTGTCAAGAGAGGAAAAGATCAGAATATTCAGTGCGAGTTTACGACCATTTTCTGAAGAAAAATTTTCAGCAGATTCAATATGTTTTAAATGGAAAACAAAAGAATTATGTACGGAAGGGGAAATTTGTTTACAAAATAGACTACGTCGATTGGTTGCCTGTTGAAAATTTTTCTTCAGAAAATGGTCGTAAACTCACAGTCAATATTTTTGTCATGACGTTGTGCCATTTGAGTATAAATTGTATTTTATGCTCAATTTCATGTCATTTTATGTTGAATATTTTGACAAATAAAATGAAATTTTGATGTTTTTTGGCAAAAATTGTAGCTTTTTAATAAATTTTAGGTGAAAATGTAATAAAATTTGTGTTATTATAATAAAACATAAATAATAAATTGTGGAATACAAAAGCAATTTGCCAAAAATTGTATTATTCGATTTCACTCCTAATCTCGAAGGATTGGAATTTTTGATTTTTGAAGATTATAGTACAATTCCAGAAGGTGAAAAGGAAGTTTCCCGTTAACACTCTGTCGAAGGGTCCGCAGTTTGGGGACAATATTTCGTTTTTTGCATTGTTAATTAAATGTTTGCCATCTGAGATGAATTGCATCTTTGTGTCAGGTTCACGTGTCACATTGCAGTGGCTTTTGGTCCCCAACACCAGTGGTTTAATACAGTCGTCGTTGAATTCTAGTATGTCTGAATGTTTTTGTACGAAATTATTGTACTTCGTACTTGTAAACAGTTCTTGGTTGCGTTTGATGAGATATTGTGAATGGTCCTTTATGATCGTATTATTGATGATCAACGGTAATACAAGCATCGCAGTTGAATTCTCTTCTTCCAATTTTGGTACTTGAAGTATGTAAAGTAGAGTTTCTTCGTTTACTGATATTTTAGGGGTGACAAAATCCAGAGCTTCATCCGGCAAGGTGATGTTAATACCCTGATTAACCATTAGGTTCTTTATTTAGATGATCTCATTCAGTGAAAAAATTTTGCTGCTTAGCAGTTCTACCTTCGTTCTTATTATTGCATCCTGCATGTCTTCCAAAATTGTATTAATGTTGTCTATGTTTACTATTGTGGCCAGTATTTCTATTTCTGTTAATACTATTCGGTTGACCATTGTATTATTTTTTAACCCTCCATTTACTGTATCTGTATTTGTTTGAATTCTTCTGTCGATTTGTTTATTTACTTGGAATTGTTGGTTGTTTGCGTCAATTAGTTGGTTCATCGAACTGTTAATGATACGTAAATCCTCGGCATCTGGGTTTCCCGCTACCCATTTCCATACCGTTCCCAACGTGTCCCACCTTTTATGTCTGTTAGTTCGGGTAAGTTTAATTTGACGGAGATTGTTGTATAGTGTCTTAAATTTATTTCTTATTATTCTATTAAGTTCTAACTTATCATACAATTTATCTGTAATAATTTTACTAATTGACTCTACAGCTATTTCTATACTGGTGAGATTTATAGGATGTATGATTTTAACATTTCCTATTTGTATTTTACATTGGTTTGTTTTAATTAATAATATGGGGTCTTCATGTAAATTTTTGATTTCTAATTTTTGAGCATTACTAATATAAAATAGAATTGTGAAAATCACTAAATACGTTGTTTTAAACATTATTTTATGTAAAAGTAAAAAAAAAAATAGTTACAATTATATTTATTTAAGTCTTTTAATTTTATTAACATTTCTCTTAATATTTCTCAATGTTCTAAAAGTTTTACGATTTTCTATCTTAGTTAGTCTTTTATCTTAGTTTCGACCCCCATAGGTTGTGTTTTTGTCCTAATATTTGGTTTAATGTAAACTAATTGGTCCTCCCTTAAATTTGGGGGTTCCTCTTTATTATTATTCTGATGTTTCATCTTATTTATTGTCTTTTCTAAGTTAACCTTTAATTGATTAAAATAGCATTTGCTTGATCTTGTATTTCTTTCGGGTTCATTAGGCAGTTTTGATTGAAAATGACTTCGTTCGGTGTAAAACCGGTTGAAGAATGTACTGAATTATTGTACAATGCTACTGAAAGTTCAATTGCATTTGGAATACTTGAATTTGGGAATTTGTCTCGATTGGTATTACAAATTTCTATTATTGTTGAATGTGTCTTTTCAACTTGGCCATTTGATTGTGAAGATGATACATATTCCAATTTGATATTCAATTTGCTTAAATATTCTTTAAATTGCAACGACTGGAAGGTTGTCTCATGATCTGAGAGAATAACTTTGGGAATCCCGAACTGGGTGAAATACTTCGTTAAGGCATTGGTTGTGTCTAGAAGATTCTTGGTTTCAATCGGAATCATCTGTAGATGTTTAGAAAATGCGTCTATTATAGACAAGACGTTTTTTCTGTTGATGTTAAAGATGTCAATATGCACTCGTTCTAATGGCCTTTCAGTGCTTGGTCGTGGGGAAATTTTGATATTATATGGTTTCCGATCATATTTATGTGCGTTGCAAATACTACACGCGTTGATGAGTCTTTTAATTATATTGATCATTCTAGGGAAAAAGTAGGATCGTCTTAATTGACTTTCCACCTCTCTTGTTCCGCGTTGCGCTCTCTCGTGATCTTTGACTACAATTGTATTCTGACGCCCTTCATTGGTTACGTCTTCGACCATTTTTGTGGTGAAAACAAAATGGCCTTTGTCAGAAAAATTTTCTCGAAATGCTTCTTGAATAGTTTGGTAAAGCTTTTCTGGTGCCAGGATTGCTGTCTGTTTCCCATTATGAAATCTCTTGAGGAAGTTAGTAATTTCTTCTTTTTGAAAAGATTCCTTAGAAATTATGATTCGTTTAAACTTAGTAAATAGCTATGTCCTCCAGAACTATCGTATCTAAATTCGAGATCTTGAAAACTAGTTGATTCCTATAATAGTTTATAGAACGATCGGAAAAATGAACATAGTAGTCATCGGACGTATCCGCAGAGTGGATAGTCTCTAAGTCACTATCATTGTCGGAGCGGTTTCCTGTTCCTCTTCCAGATTCACTTGATTTGTTACCCATCTTCTCGTTGAAATTTAGTTGGGTATTTTCTGTTGGCATCCTGCTGAGGGCATCTGCCACTACAATTGCTCTTCCTTCTTTGTAGATTACATCGTAATAATAATTCTCCAATTCGAGTCTCCACCTCAGAATTTTTGATTTTTTTTCCGATGATTTCATAAAGGTCAAGGGTTTATGGTCCGTTATTAACGTAAACTTGTTACCGTACAGGTATGGTTGAAATTTTTTTACGGACCATATTATGGCCAATGCTTCTTTTTCATTAGTCGCATAATTTATTTCTGTAGAGTTTAGGGTGCGTGAAGCGAACACAATAGATCTTTCAACGTTACTTTGAATCTGAGATAGGACTGCACCCAGAGCGAAAGCTGATGCGTCCGTTGTTAAAATGAACTGTTTGGTGAAATCTGGGTACGCTAATATCTGATCAGTAGCCAGGATTCTTTTCAGCGTCTCAAAGGCTTTTATGTACTCGATGTCCTTAATATTGATGCTTGTGTCTTTTTTCAGGTATTTGGACATAGGCTTTGTTATTTTAGAGTAATCCTTAATGAACTTTCTATAATAGCCTGCGAGTCCTAAGAATTGTTTGATTTCTTTGGGATTTTTAGGTAGCGGCCAGTCCAAATTTTTTTTATTTTGTCTGTATTTGGCTTCACGCCTTCCTGTGTTATTATGTGTCCGAGAAACTCGGTTTCCCGTTTTAGAAATTCACATTTATCTAGTTGGATTTTCAGATTGAAATGTGACAGTCTCGTGAGTACCTTATTAAGATTCTGTATGTGGTTATCCAAGTTATGTCTCAATATAATTATGTCATCTAAATATACGTGACATATATCCCCAATTAGATCTTGTAAGACATTGTTCATGGCACGTTGGAACGTAGCAGGGCCGTTTTTTAGGCCGAAAGGCATTCTGTTGAACTCGAAATGACCTTTTCCAGATTGGGATCTGGTGGAAACCGGATTTTAAAACTAAGGTTGAAAAGTACATTGATTTTCCCAAGTTGTCCAGGATTTCCTCTATTTGCGGAATCGGATACTTGTCATCTACCGTTTTTTCATTCAACTTACGGTAATCAATTACGAGTCGGACTTTCCTTTTTCCGGAGGCATCCGACTTTTTTGGGACAACCTAAATTGGGGAGGAATAAGGGCTTTTAGAGTGGCGGATTATGCCGCTTTCTAACATTTCCTGTATTTGCTCTTCAACATCTATTTTGAAGTGATGTGGATAGCGATATTGTTTTGGTCAATACAGGTTTTTCATCCTTTGTGACAATATGATGGTTGATTATTGTTGTTGATGACAGCTTTTCTTTCTGTCTCAACAGAACTGTTTGATTTTTGAAGATCGTTTCTACCAGAATTTTCTTTTCTTTCTCGTTTAAATATTTTGTTCGGATCAAGTTTTCTATAGTTGTTCTGTCTATGATTTCCTTTTCATATGGAATTGGTTTTAAGGTTTCTAAATTATTTATTTTAATTTTTAATTTGGGTAGATTATCAGGTGGAATCGGGCTATTTGTTAAGACTTTCATTGTAGTCTTAAAATTATCGGACTTGTATAAACCTGGTTGGATTAATATGTCGTCGTTCAATTTTTTGAATTCCGACATCAGCCAGTCGCCGTTTTTTCCGTGTTACACGTTACAATATGGTTATAGAAATTTTGCGTTGGGTAATAGCGAAGAAATTTGAATGTTTGGTTCTTTAGAGATATCGTATTTGACTTATAGTTGATTATAGCATCCATTTTTGCTAATGATTGGGATCCTAAAATCCCATCAAAGAATTTGTGAAAATTTAATTCATGATAGGTTTGGTCTGATAGGTTATGTCCTAGAAAGTTTATTTTACCTTTCCTCTTGAGTTGGTGGACTCCTAGAATATTTTTGACCATTGTTTGCTTTAATTGTGTGAGATTGTTTTGGATAATGCCTGGTTTGATAACATTTTTGTTAGCACCAGTGTCTATTAACAATGTTATTGTCTCATGTGACTCGTTACAATAACACTGCAAGTAAGGAAGGAAATTTAACCTTCCGTATCCGAACTCAGGTCTACCTGAAAATTCTCTGGGTTCGCTTGATCGCTTGATCTCTTCTGAATATTCGTCGCTTAAATCACCCTTGTCTTCCTCGGTTCTATCTGAAACTTCGTGATTATTTATCACTCTCCTATTAAAAGAATTTCTTGATATAAACGAAGGATCCACCTCCATTGGTGTTGGTGCTTCCTTTACCGAATAACTTGGTTTGTTATTGTGATTTATGGGATTGAATTCATAGATCTTTGTGGTTTTTGTGGTACGCTGTTAAATGTATACTATATATTGCGTATTTTGTACGGTATTTACTGTTTTTCGAGAATTGTTTGATATTTGCTCATTTGAGCTAAATTTACACAAAAATGCATGTGCTTCTTCCACATTTCGTCGTCTAGCCGCTTGCGCGTACCCGAAGTAAGGTTTTGGGAGGCCTGCTATGAAGGCGGCTAATGCGTCTTCTTCAATAAATGCGCTTATTGCTGGCCACGATCGGTTGTAAACCGCATTTTGCCGCATGCTTGCGTTTTGAGATTCTGTACAATTTCCTTAGTTATCTTAAAGTAAGCATGTACAGACATATTACCGCCCTGTTTTGTAGCGCAGAACTGCGCTTTATAATACGACAGTTCCTGTCTATCGCCTAGCGCTTCTGTAGGTATCTCCTTGATTTCAGGAAACGTTTGGGGATTTTCAGCCAGGAACAATACGTCCTTGGCTTTCCCTTCAATTTTATTGCTAACACATTACAAGTATAGTGAAAATTGTGCTTCTGTCACCAACGGGGAAAACACTTTTAAAGTGTCCTGGGCTGTTTGAAGCCAAGCGGAAAGTTGTTTCTTATTTGCATCATATTTTGGGATGGATTTAATAGGATCAGGTAAGCGAAATAGATCCGTTTCAATTTTATTCTCTCGATCTTCAACCTTTGGTTGATCGTCGAGTTTTCGTCGTTCGGCTGCGCCAGTTATAGGTTTCACAATTTAACAAACATAAAAAAAACTTTATTTATTTAACTTTTTATTAATTATTACTTTCCACAACAGAGTTTGATTAAAAACTAAAAACTTAAAATCTAAAATTTAACTTTATGTTTAAAATTCTCACCGAAATGTTCTAAATCAGCAAAAGATTGGAATTTACTTATTTCTACTTATTTCTACCTAAAAATACAACTCACGTTGTGTGTAGTCATCAGTTTGATTATTCTGGTTAAGTACACCTTACATGCGCAGCATGTGGAATGTTGTTATGTATAGTCTGTTGATTCAGTCATTTATATGACCATAACTATATGCTAGTTTGAAGATTGAATTGAAAGAGAGTTTGCGTTTGGGTTGAGGGTTGAATTTTTGGGACGTTTGCGGGTTGAATTGGGGTTGAATTGCGGTTGGATTAGTGTTTAGGGAGCAGTTGAGCAATCTATTTATGTGAGTGTTTGTATGTATGTACAGCATATGTGTATGATATTTAAACCAATCCACACGCCTTGACCGATTTGATCCAAACTGTACACAAATTTTATTTAAGACTTAAGAAAGTCACTGTTTTTGTCTCAAACCTCAAATTGAACCTTTAGCAAATTATGTGAATATGGCCAATTAGGATGTAACTTATTTATTTCTTAACGGATTTTAGTCAAATTTGTCTTTCGCGAAATTCTGGAATACAGCCTAATATGATGGAGCTTGTCTATTTCTGAACCAATTATGATGAAATTCGGCTTATGTATTGGAAACGGCATGTTAAAATGATTTTTGGATAATGTTCTAGAATATGGCCAAATACAACAGAACATGCCGATTTCACAACCGATTATTGTGTAATTTGACATGTATGAAGTTCTGCAATGTGGCTAAAAACGATGGAACTTGCCTATTTCTTAGCCGATTATGATCAAATTTGACATGTGCATTGAAAATGGGATTCTAAAATGATTTTTGGATGAAGTTTTGGAATATGGCCAAGGCATCACCATCATACTTGATGGAGCTTGGCTATTTCTCAGCCGATTAATATGAAATTTGGCTTGTGCATTGGAAATGGGATTTTAACATGATTTATGGTGATGCAATTATGTTGTAATTCGGATTATGCATTCGGGATGGGATTCTAAAATATTTTTTTATGAAGTTCTGGAATATGGATAATTATGATGGAACTTGCCTATTTCTCAACCGATTATGATGAAATTTGACATGTGCGTTGGAAATGGGATTCTAAAATGATTTTTAAATCAAGTTCTGGAATATGGCCAGTTAGGATAGAATTTGTCCATTTTTTAACGGATTTTAATGGAAGTTCACATGTGCAATGGTAATATGATTTTAAAATGATTTTTAGATAAAGTTCTGGAATATGGCCAAGTGTTGCTGTCCTTTAAGCGATTATATTAAGAATAAGGATTTAAAATAATATTTGTATTTCCGAAACTCTGCACTAATATTATTAGTTTCAATACTGAGTCGCGAATCCGCTACACACTATATTTTTCTAAACAAGGCCAAACTTACCCCTCTGGCAGCAAATACTCAGAAGACATAACCCATAGTTTTGTAGCGGTTCACTCATTCACTGTTTATCTCGTTCATTCATTTCACTACTACAAATAAAATATATTAACAAAATATATTTTTCACACGAGATAAGTAGCTACAAAATATATCAAACAAATATATTTTTAACGAAAAGAATTTATATTTTCCTTATCAAACAGCGCGACATCTCCTTGTCAGTATCGAACGCAATTGTCCGCAGAAAACTCTGCGCCAACCGGTTATACATATTTACTACTATACGCAGTACATGAACAACAAAAATTGGTGGTCGACCATTTTTGGTATTTCTATGTCATTTTTTCGTCAATTCATTACTTCCATTCCAAAAAAAACTGATCTAGTCCTTTCGGCCGCCAATGGCACAATTATCCACACCTACGGCACAAAATTACTTCAGGTGGATATCGGACTTAAACGAACCTTCACGCATGCTTTTATTTTAGCTGACATGAATCGTCCGATCATTGGCGCCAATTTTTTGTGCAAATTCGGACTCCTTGTCGATCTCAAAAATAAGCGGCTGGTTGATTCAGCGACAAAGCTGTCAATCAATGCCATAATCGACAACCGCTACGGCACATTGCTCAAGAAAT